>CM024754.1:63170650-63504790 GCA_014218235.1 Colocasia esculenta
TTTTCTTTTTCCAGCTTTTCAGATAAATCTTTGAATTCATTGGTGGCCTTTTGAGAAGCTAGCTTAAGTTCATCAATCAGATTAGAAGATTTTCTTTTTCTTCATTTAATTCTGTTACTTCATTCTCTAGTTCACAAATTCTTTTGTCTGAAGATTGGTTATGATAAATGTTTTCAATTTTATTTTTGAGATGCTTATTTTCTTTTCTCATTTCAGAATATTTTTCAACTAATTCAGCATAAGCATCCTGCCAATCTTCAACAAAAAAATCTTCAAAAGAAGTGCTTACCTTTCCATCCGAACTGTTTGCCATGAAGCAAATCTCCTCACTTCCAGAGCTTGAGGATTTTTCTTCTTCTTCATTTTCACTTGTGTCCTCATCAGACAAAGTGGCTACCATGGCCTTCGGCTTCTTGAATTTGTGAATTTTCTTATGCTTCTCCTTCTTGTTCTCAGGACATTCTCCCTTCATATGTCCTGGCTTGTTGCACCTGTAGCAGATGACAATATCGTCAGATTTTTATTCTTGTTAGAGTTTGCATTAGAAAATGATGTGTTTCTCTTACTTGAAGAGTATTTCTTTTTGCCAGAAAAATTTCCTTTTCTATATTTCAAGAATTTTCTGAATTGCCTGGTCATGAGGGCAATTTCATCCTCATTTGACTCAGACTCATCAGAACTGGTTTTATCCTGACTTTTGTCCTAGTTACTAGATGAGGCCTTTAGAGCTACTGGATTGGTTTTATTATATGTTCTTCATTTCTCTTTAGATTGATTTCATATGTCATTAAAGATCCTATCAACTCATCCAAAGAAAGTTGGACAGATCTTTAGAATCTTCAATGATAGTGGCCTTGGTGTGCCATATTGAAGAGAGAGAACGCAGGATTTTTCTTACCAAGTCAGCATCTGAATAGTCCTTACCTAAGGCCTTCAGTCCATTGACTATGATCATAAACTTGGCAAACATTTCAGAGATTGTCTCATTAGACTTCATCATAAACAGTTCATATTCAGAGACAAGTATGTTAGCCTTGGTTTCTTTAACCTAAGATGTTCCCTCATAGAGTACCTCAAGTTTATCCCACATCTCTTTGGCTGATTTGCACATTGAGATTCTTGAGTACTCTTTGGGGTGAACAACACATTGAATCATGTTCATGCACTATAATTCAATGTAGCTCTTCTTATTGTTCCCTAGTCCAGGTTTCTCCTCTCCCTGGTTTTCATAGGGTCCTACTTCCACTACTTTCCAGATTTCATAGTTTTGGGCTCTTAGAAACACTTGCATTCTATTTTTCCAATAAGAATAGTCTGTTCCATTAAAGAATGGTAGCCTATTTATGGAATGACCCTCAGCTATGAATCCTCTGGAATCCATTTAATTACACAGATGGTGCAAGGAAAGAAATACTCAGCAAAACAAACAAGCAAGCAAACAAGCAACACAGAACACTTAGAAACTACTCAGATCAGATCAGATCAAGTGTAAACCCGCTCTGATACCAATTGAAGGATCGATAAAAGATGTGGACAAGATCAAGAAGGGGGGTGTTGAATAGATCTATGCCAAGTAATGCGGAAGCTAAAACATTTTTGAAAGACTTTTCAATCAGAGTTAGATTGAAAGCAAATTTCACAGATCTGAAAAGAGATTAAGTGAGTTAACCAATTGGAGTGAGTAAACAAGTTGATTAGATAGATTTAAACGATCCTATGCATTCATCTAACGAGGAGAAAATTCAAACCACAAACAGATCAATGCACAAATATTTTTTAGGTGGTTCGGAAATCACACCACGTGACTCCTACATCCACCCCTCACACATAGTGAGGATCCACTAAACAACCTGGGTTACACAACCCACACTGGAGCCAGACAACTCCACAAATGAGTTAGACAACTCACACACTACCTAGAGCAAGACAACTCTAGAATCTGAGCAAGACTGCTCAACCACACAACTTGAGTACGACGACTCAAAAACCTGAGCACACAGGCTCACAACAACTTGCTAGAACACAAACAACTAGATCCAGATCCTCTAGCAATGATCTGATCTATTAAGGCCAATTAAGAAAGTTGGTGCAACAGATTATGCACAATTTCTAGAATAGCCAAGAAGAAACAAGAAAGACTTAAGACTCGAGGTTGACAATTCTTGTTCTTCAAGAAAACTCCCTTGTAGAGGCCGAATTGGAAGAATCTTGATCACTTGGAGTCCCTTGACTGATGCTCTGCAACTTTGATAGAGGGATCTTCCTTGAGAGCTTCGCAAATGCTGGCTTCTACTTGATCTGCCCCTTTGAAGTTGATCCTAGTGCTTCAGATTGATCAAACTTCGATCCTTGTGCTTGGAGAAGGGTGAATTGAGGTGTGGAAGCACAAGAGAGAGCAAAACAGGGAGGAGAGACTCTCTAGCCGCCACAAGCAGGTTCTGGAGGATCTTAGAAGGTTCTCTTAGGATGAGTCCCTTAAGGAGGGTATTTATACCCTAAATATCCGAAAGATACCCTTGGGGTACGTGGGCACATGATCCAATGTGATCTGACATCTTCCTAGGGTGCCACGTGTCCAAGAGGGAGTTTAAGTGACAGAGATTCCGGAGTGTGTTGACCTGCCCTTGAGGTGTGTCGACACACTGTCCCAGACTAGCAAAACAGTTCCCTGGAAGAGGTCTCTAGTGTCGACCTGAGATGAGGTGGTGTCGACCTGCTGTCCCAGACAGCAAAACTGGCCTTCTGGGAAGGCTATCTAGTGTCGACACTGCCTGATTTAGTGTCCACCTGAGATGGGGTGGTGTCGACTTGCTCTGGACTCGTGTCGACCTGAGATGGACATTTCTTCACATTTCTGCCTTTGTTCTGAACCATTGTGTCGACACCAAGGTTGGTTGTGTCGACACTACCTTTGCAGAAAATGTTTGTTCCTGAGAAAATAAACACATAAATCATTAGATAAATATATTATCATGAATATCAATGATAAATGTGCTTGGAAACATGCTTTTTGAATATTGTAATTTCAGGTGATGTATTTTACATGTTCCAATGGTTATGCATTAAAATCACAACTTGTCATCATCAAAATATGAGGGGAAATGATTTGTTTTTCACACTCAACCCAACAGATTTGATGTCCTTTATCACATAGTTGGCTGATACTGATAAGGTTATGCTTCAATCCTTTGAGGCATAGAACATCTTCGATAACGATTTTACCTTTACTCCCTATTAATCCGCTACATATCACAGTCCCTTTTCCGTTATCTCCATAAGTGACTATGCCTTCTTCAGCTTCAAGATGGGAGAATAGGTTTCTGTTCCCTGACATGTGCCTTGAGCATCCGCAATCCAAGTACCATTTAGATGCTCAAAGGTTACCTGTAATGAAAACACTAAACATTAGGTACCCAAGTTCTTTTGGGTCCTGGTTGATTAGTATCATCAATTTTTTCTTTTAATTATCCATATTTTATGTTTAGTTGGACATGACATTTTAATATGACCTAACTTGTTGCAATGGCTACAACAAGATATTTTACTTACTTTCTCATTTGTAATATATTTAAAGTTTGGCTTGTATGCGATACCCTGTTCGGGTATAAACTTAGGTGTGGGATATATTTTAGGGTATACTGTTGTATCTTCATTATCGGGCGGAGCCTAATCCATGTTTCTTTCTACCAGATCTTCTAGCACCTTTTAATATTAAGGTTGTTTTCCCATTTGTGAATTTTTCTAATGTGCTAGATAATTTTTCATTTTCTATTGTTAATGTGTTAATTTCCTATTTTAGCTTATTTACTGTTTCCTGGTTATCTAGTTTTGCTATTTGTTCATTTTTATTCTTCAAGTCCTCACATAATAATTCATTTATTCTTTTTAGTTCAGTAACTTGTTTTTCCATTTGCTCATTTTCAGATTTTAAGTCTGAATTCGTATTTTCTAAACATGCAAGATTTTTCTTACTAATTTTTAGTGATTTGCACACTTCTTTATATTTACAGTATAACTCATTAAAAGTGTAGCACCCCGAAAATTTCAATTATATAAAAATTCAATTAAAATAGAAATAAATAATTTCCATAATAACAAGTATTTAAAACATACGTATCATTATCGTATGTGCTAAGACACATCGGAAAATTCCGTAAAAATTATAAATCAACCCCAAACATTATTACTAAATGTTTAACAAAGAAATTTGTGCCAAGAAAAATTGGATTAGCTAAGTTTAAAGTATTTCGCGACTTATTATCGTAATTCATGAATAAGTCGAAATATCATTATTATACGTACTTGGACGAGTCAGGAAATTAAATAAAAATCATAAATGGACTTCAAATAATATCCTCTATGACCCATCAAAAAAATTGGGTCAATAAGAATCATGGGAGCTAAGTTTAAGAATTATTGTGACCGATTATCCAAATAAAGAAACGAGTCGGAAAATCGTTAACACGGAAATACGAAGCAATCATAAATTAAATGAAAATGTTAGAAATGCTTCTAACAATATATAACAATGACCCAATATCATAAGTAGGCCAATGGACACATATGGCCCAAAAATCAAATGAAGCAAGAAATTACATAGAAATTCGTAACCATAAATAAGCTAAAATTAAAAAAGGCAATTAGAGTTGAATTGGGATACAAACATGCATTCATGGCAACCCAAATTCGTGCCTACCCATCCATGGAAGTTGCTTGATGGCCAAGACTCTCTAATGGAGGAAGAAATCATCAAAAATAGGAAACCAACATGCCAATCCCGAAACCTTCTTTCCTAGTTACAATAGGACTCCTAAACACCATAGATGCTTAAATACTCTTCACCCAAACCCTAGGGATGAATTTAGAAGTTGCTGGGGTCGTGTGGAGGAGCTCTTGGTGGCTGGAGAGTAGGAGATCAAGCATACCAAGCTCATCTTCTTCCCCGTTCATCTACTACGATCTGCACAAACCACCCTCTTGAAGCCGATCAAAGGTAGGCCAAACTAAATCCCATCGTCCAAGGCTTATACCCCTGGAAAGAGGGTCGAGTCTACTTCCTAACCCAAGTGGAATGCCCAAATCCATGCAGTATACACGGAGTATTAAGCGTAATTCTCGGGATGTGACAGTTTAGTGGTATCAGAGCCTAGGAATACCAAATAGGATATATGGCTCAGGAATAGGAGATACCTATGGAACCTAGGTCATGAAAATTAAATACAGTACCTGGTGAGAATGGGTAGAGACTGGGAATATGTTAGAAAGAATTAAACACTCCTACCCATTGACTCTTATAATGTATCTAGAGACATTAATTGGTTTCCATCCTTTTCTCAGGAACCTTCATAACACTTACACTCAACTGCAATGGCTCGCAACCAGTGGCAAGCTATGCAAGACACTATGGCTGGACTTACCCAGGCACTACAAAATGTAGTTCAGGCTGGAAATCAAGCTGGAGCTGCAAGGAATGGAGCCGGTGATCTGCACAGCAATTTTAGGAGTTTAAACCCTCCTCGTTTCTCTGGATCCCCTGACCAGACGAGGCAGAAAACTGGCAGGAAGAAATAGAAAGGATCTTCTGAGTAATGCAATGCAACAACAGGGAGAAAGTGGTACTGGCCACTTTCCAATTTACCAAGGATGCCCGAGCGTGGTGGAAGGCCACATCGGCCTACCTGCCTAATATAGCTGAACTGGAATGGGCTACATTCCTGGAGATATTCTGGGGAAAATATTTCTCTGAGAGAGTCAAGGAAAATAAGGCAGCGGAGTTTTCCGCACTAAAACAGAGAGGAATGTCCGTGGCTGAGTATGAGGCTCAGTTCGCGCGCCTTGCTATATATGGCCCACACCTGGTGGGAACTGAAAGGCTGAAGGCTAACCGTTTCATGGATGGGCTCAGGCCCATGTTCATTGAAAGGCTCGGACCACACAATATTCAAACTTACACTGAGATGGTCCAAAGAGCCCAGCTGGTAGAAGACACCATGGCCAAAGTGGATGGCATGAGGGGCAAGGACAACTCCAAGCCGGTCTTCGTCAAGAAGGGAGCGCCTAATATTGCTCCAACCTTTCGTAACAACAACGTCAACAACAACAACAAGAGGCCGAATGCCGGAAGAGATGCCGCGGGAGACAAGAGAGTCAAAGTGGAAGGTAGGCAGTTGGCTGAAAACTACAAATTCTGTGATAAGCCAGGACACCGAGGGGAAGAATGCTGGAAGAAGCTCAGGGCATGCTTGAGATGTGGTGGTCGTGACCACCGTATTCCTTATTGTCCTATGTTGAAGGACCAGCCAGGCAGAGTTCAGAATATACCACGGCGTCAGGGACGCCTTAATGCTGTCATAGAAGCTGACTTACCCGAGGAAGGGGGTATGGTGGAAGGTACCATTTCCATACACTCTCAACCTGCTTTTGTACTTATTGATACTGGAGCTGCATATTCTTTTATTTCCACCACATTTGCTGCAACTCTACCTGTCAAACCTGTACCCCTGAAATCCAAGATCACGGTAGCCTCTCCACTAGGGTCAGAATCTGAACTCACTCACTACTTGCCAAAATGTTAAACTATAATTGGAGGACACAATCTCCTGCCGACCTTATCTGTTTAGACATGAAGGGTTATGATGCCATTCTGGGTGTCGATTGGCTAATTGAATATGATGCCGATGTAAACTGTCGCCATAGGAGGGTCACTTTTAAAAGACCAAACCTTCCAACTCTATCACTACTTGGCACCCGATATCACAAATACCCCATCTTGATATCCTCCCTTAAGGCTTCTAAGCTAATCAACCAGGGTTGTGACGCTTTCCTAGTTTCCGTCTTCGCAACTGAAAAGAAGAAACCATCCCTAGAAGGCATTCCAATAGCCAGGGAATCCTGATGTATTTCCAGAGGAATTACCTGGTATACCACCTGAGCGGGAGGTAAACTTCACCATCGAGTTACTCCCTGGGGCAGCCCCTGTTTCAAAGGCCCCGTACCGTATGTGCCCTGTGGAATTGCAGGAGTTGAAGAGGCAGATCCATGAATTGCTAGATCAGGGTTTTATCAGGCCTAGCACATCCCCGTGGGGAGCGCCAGTGCTATTTGTCAGAAAGAAGGACGGGACAATGAGGCTATGCATTGATTACCATCAGTTAAACCAATTGACAATAAAGAATAAGTATCCACTGCCCTGCATCGATGAGCTGTTTGACCAGATTTCCGGTGCACAGTAATTCTCCAAGATAGATCTAAGATCAGGCTACCATCAACTAAGAATAAAGGAGGAGGATATTCATAAGTCTGCATTCCGAAGTAGATATGGTCACTATGAGTTCGTAGTTATGCCATTTGGTTTAACAAATGCTCCAACGGCTTTCATGCAACTTATGAATAATATTTATAGGCCATACTTGGACCAGTTTATAGTAGTGTTCATTGATGATATCCTTATTTACTCCAAATCCAAAGAAGAACATGAAGAACACTTGAAGGTGGCTCTACAAGTGCTTAGAGACAATCAACTCTATGTCAAACTTAGTAAGTGTGAATTATGGATGGAAGAGGTGTCTTTCCTTGGCCACATCATATCCAAGGAGGGAATATCTATAGATCCATCTAAGGTGGAGGCGGTAAAGAACTAGTCAAGGCCGACAACTGTGTCGGAGATTAAAAGCTTCTGGGTTTAGCAAGTTATTATCGTCGCTTCATTAAGGACTTCTCAAAGATAGCTGTACCATTGACCCGGCTTACCAGGAAGGAGAATCCATTTGCATGGACTGATGAATGTGAAGAATGTTTCAAGGCATTGAAAGAGCACCTTACCTCAGCACCCATACTAACACTGCCAGTTGCTGGGGGTAGTTTTGAAGTATACACCGATGCATCTGGGATCGGCCTTGGCTGTGTGCTGATGCAGAATGGGCAAGTTGTATGCTACGCGTCCAGACAATTGAAGAAGCACGAGGACAATTACCCTGTACATGATCTGGAGCTAGCGGCTGTAGTCTTCGCCTTGAAGATATGGCGTCATTATCTATATGGTGGGAAATTCATTGTGTTTTCTGACCATAAAAGCTTGAAGTATCTGTTTTCTCAGCAGGACTTGAATATGAGACAGCGGAGGTGGTTGGAGTATCTCAAAGACTTCGATTTCACGATCCAATATCATCCCGGAAAATCAAATTCTGTGGCAGATGCTCTAAGTAGAAAGCCAATGATCACATTGTCAAGTTTAATGGTAGATGAATGGAAGTTATTAGAAGATTTCGCCAAATTAAATATTGATGATGACATCAAAGAGAAGGGGTGCTTTGTTGCTAGTGTTAGAGCACAATCCATACTAATGGAGGACATCACAACACTCCAAGACAATGACCCTGTATTTGTGGAGATTAAGGATAATCTAGACCAGAGGCCGGATTTCTCATTAACCGAAGATGGAAGGTTATTGTTCCGGGATCGAGTCTGTGTACCCGACCATGCGGAGACAAAGAAAATGATTATGGACGAGGCTCACAAGACCAGATATACTATTCATCTTGGAACTACCAAAATGTACCAAGATTTGAAAAGAAGCTTTTGCTGGCCTAATATGAAGAAAGACATATCATGAATATGTCACCGATGCTTAACATGTCAAAAGGTCAAGGCGGAGCACTTGCGACCCGCAGGTAAACTCAAACCCCTAGAAATCCCAACATGGAAATGGGAAGGTATATGGATGGACTTCATTTTCGGTCTACCCAAATCTATAGGTGGATTCGATGGTATCTGGGTTATTGTCGACCGCTTAACTAAGTCGGCTCACTTCTTGCCAGTGAAGAATAAGTGGTCAGTAGATGTTCTGGCCGCATTGTACGTAAAGGAAATAGTTAGATTACATGGAGTACCGGTGTCTATCGTGTCTGATAGAGACCCCAGGTTCACATCCCACTTTTAGAAAGGACTGCACTACTCCTTGGGATCCAAACTAAACTTTAGTACGGCTTTCCATCCACAAACAGATGGTCAGATGGAAAGAACCAACCAGGTGATTGAAGACATGCTCAGAGCATGTGTCCTAGCTTTTGGAGGAAGCTGGCATGAACACTTATCCCTCGTGGAGTTCGCCTACAATAATAGCTATCAAGCTAGCATTCAAATGGCACCATTTGAAGCACTCTACGGCAAGAGTTGCCGATCTCCAATATGCTGGTATGAAGTTGGCAAAAAACAAATGCTAGGACCTGAGATGATAAGAGAAACCACAGAAAATGTAAAGCTTATTAAAGAAAGAATGACAGTAGCACAGCAAAGACAAAAGGCGTATGCAGATAATAGAAGAAGAGACCTGGAGTTTCAGGTTGGTGAACACGTATTCTTGAAAGTGTCTCCAGGCTATGGGATCAGGCCATTTGGCATTAAAGGCAAGTTGTCACCAAGGTTTGTCCGGCCTTTCGAAATCCTCGAAAGAGTCGACGAGGTGGCATATCGTCTCGCTTTACCACTACAAATGGATGGAATACACAATGTGTTCCACATATCCATGTTGAAAAAGTATGTATGAGATCCATGGCATGTCATACAATATGAGCTTCTGGAATTCAATAATGACGGAACATATCAAGAGAAGCTCATTAAGATCGTGGACTGGGAACTGCGCCAACTAAGGAACAAAGTTATTCCACTAGTAAGGGTTAGATGGAATCAACGCATGGATGAAGACGACACGTGGGAAACCGAGGAAGCAATGCGCAAAAGGTACCCGAAGTTATTCACAAGTAAGTACACCTCACTTATACAAAATCTTCCTATGTAGGAATTTGGGGACCAAATTCTCTTAAGTGGGGGAGGGTGTAGCACCCCGAAAATTTCAATTATATAAAAATTCAATTAAAATGGAAAAAATAATTTCCATAATAACAAGTATTTAAAACATACGTGTCATTATCGTATGTGCTAAGACACATCGGAAAATTCCGTAAAAATTATAAATCAACCCCAAACATTATTACTAAACGTTTCACAAAGAAATTTGTGCCATGAAAAATTGGATTAGCTAAGTTTAAAGTATTTCGCGACTTATTATCGTAATTCATGAATAAGTCGAAATATCATTATTACACGTACTTGGACGAGTCAGGAAATTAAATAAAAATCATAAATAGAGTTCAAATAATATCCTCTAATGACCCATCAAGAAAATTAGGTCAATAAGAATCATGGGAGCTATGTTTAAGAATTATTGTGACCGATTATCCAAATAAAGAAACGAGTCGGAAAACCGTTAACACGGAAATTCGAGGCAATCATAAATTAAATAAAAATGTTAGAAATGCTTCTAACAATATATAATAATGACCCAATATCATAAGTGGGCCAATGGACCACATATGGCCCAAAAATCAAATGAAGCAAGAAATTACATAGAAATTCGTAACCATAAATAAGCTGAAATTTAGAAGAGGCAATTAGAGTTGAATTGTGATACAAATATGCATTCATGGCAACCCAAATTCGTGCCTACCCATCCATGGAAGTTGCTTGATGTCCAAGACTCTCTAATGGAGGAAGAAATCATCAAAAATAGGAAACCAACATGCCAATCCCGAAACCCTTCTTTCCTAGTTACAATAGGACTCCTAAACACCATAGATGCTTAAATACTCTTCACCCAAACCCTAGGGACGAATTTAGAACTTGCTGGGGTCGTGTGGAGGAGCTCTTGGTGGCTGGAAAGTAGGAGATCAAGCATACCAAGCTCATCTTCTTCCCGTTCATCTACTACGATCTGCACAAACCACCCTCTTGAAGCCGATCAAAGGTAGGCCAAACCTAAATCCCATCGTGCAAGGCTTATACCCCTAGAAAGAGGGTCGAGTCTACTTCCTAACCCAAGTGGAATGCCCAAATCCATGCAGTATACACGGAGTATTAAGCGTAATTCTCGGGACGTGACAAAAAGCTTCTTCTAAGTTGTAAGAATTAGATTCGTTGTATGAAGAAAAGGATGAGTCTGATGTTACCTTATCATCAATGTTGGCCATGAAGACCTGGTTGGCCTTTTCTTCTTCGTTGCTTGAAATCAACTCACTTTCCGAGTCACTAGTGTTGTCCCATGCTGCTGCCATGGCTTTCTTTTTGTGTCTTCTAAACTTCTTGGAACTATCATTATTTCTGGACTCAATTCTCTTCTGTTTCGGACAATCAGCTTTGATATGTCCGGGCTTCTTGCACTCGTAGAAAATTGGATCATTCTTCTTCACAACTTGACTTCAGGCTTCTTGAAGTCTTTTCCTTTCTTAAAATGCCTTCTTCCAGACTGATATTTCTTTTCTTGGCTAGTATGCGTGTAGTCTTCTGGATAGAAGTGCTTCTTCATCATCACTGTCTTCATTGTTGACATTATCATCTGATGATTCTTCTGATAAGTCTTCTTCTGCCTTGAGAGCATTTGACTGTTTCCGTCTGCTTGACGACTCACCAACCTTTCCATGTTGATCTCATGGGCCATTAGGGACCCAGTGAGTTTCTACAATGACATTCTCTTCAAGTCATTTGCCTCTTCTATCGCTGTCACTTTGGGAGTCCATGATGCTGGTATGGATCTCAAAATTTTCCTTACCGTATCTCCCATTTCATAGGTCTTTCCAAGACCAGCTAACCATTTGTGATATCTGTAAATCTTCTATACTTTGGGTTATTGATTCTCCTGGCTGCATCTAAAATCTTTCGTACTGTGTCACCAGAATATCTATTCTGGTTTCTTTTACTTTGTTTGTGCCTTCGTAGGTGATCCTCAGCTTCTCCCACATCTCCACTGTGGATTTGCAGGCGGAGATTCTGTTGAATTCCTTCTTGCTGAGAGCACAACACAGTATGCTCTTGGCCTTGCAGTTGAGAGAAATTTTCTTCTTGTCATCTTCTATATTTGTCTTTGTCGTTGGTGACCAAAAGATCTCCTTCTTCTACAATCGACCAAATTTGATAGTCGAGCCCTTGAAGGAAGAACTCCATCCTTGTTTTCCAATATGTGTAGTCTTCACCATCAATCAACGGTGGCTTGTTTACTGACTGACCTTCGATTTGACCTTGGGCTGCCATTTGATCTTTTCTCTTCAGATCCTTGGATCTTCTTCTTTGTCGAAGAGACTAGCTTTGATACCACTTGTTGCCCAGCTAGCAAGCCCAAAGGGGGGGGGGGGTGAATGGGATTCTTAAAAATTTGAATATTTAAAACCTGTAATAAAAAACGTTCACACAACAGACACTTTGATGATTGTTAGTGTTAGTGAAAAGAAAACAACAAACACAAAGAAAGCACAAGCAATCACACCTTACAAGATTTTATCCTGGTTCGGACCTCCTCTTCACAAAAGTCCTACGTCCAGTCCCTGAACAAAAACTAAGGATTCACTACCCAAGAGTACAGTCCCCCTCAAGGACACTTACACACCCAGCTGTAGCTGGTCTTCTCTTCACAACCTAAAGAGGAATACAACACCCTGGAACGCCCAGGTCTTCCTTCAACACGAACGGAAAAACACCCTAGAACCCCCAGGTCTTCCTTCAACACAAGGGAACAACACAAAGATGTGTTCAAGGGATGATACGCCCCTAGACCAAGCTAATAGCACCGTGCTTGATCCGAAGCGAAGACTGGGAGGAAAAGATCTACAATGAAGAACACTCTCAGTACACAAAAGCTCTCTCAAGGTTCTACACTAGACACAAAGAGCAAAGAGGTACAACAAAACGATGTAGTGAGACTTGAGCTCTTCTATGGTGCTTGCAGATTTTTGAATTCTCAAGATGTATCTTCACGTAGGCACCAGTCTTCTATTTATCTTCTTTGAGAAATGTAGCCGTTGAGGTATCCGTTGTCTCTATGTTCATAGAACATTAGATTGCATGGTTTTCCTTTGTAGTCAACGGTTCTTTGCGTTCCATGCATGTATGAAGAAAATCCTTCTTGATATCCTACAGGTTGTACTTTATCCAATGTTGTATAGAGTCGTGCTGTCAGAGACCTGCACACATTAAATGCTAAAACGTAGACAGCTAAGTTGTCTCTTGTTGTCAGTCAACGTTAGAGTGAGAATACATCAAAATAGAAATTCCATTATGTCTTTCCAAAAAGATATTACATGCAGAAGCACAATAATAGAAGATATCTGGACATGCATCGTGCAGAGAAATGTACGATTATATTTAATGCATGGATAAAAGAGAAATACGTGGGACGACTTTGACTTGTCAAGATATTTGAATATCAAGTCGATATATTTCATGAAATCGTTGTGAGAATCACTTATGAAATCATTATTTAAGTGAATCATTTGAGAACGAATCATTACAACAAATCGTTGTTTTGTTTTATCGAATCATTACACAGACCAAGTCGTTGTTGTGACTTATCGAATCGTTGCAGCAAGTAAATCGTTGTGTAACTTATCGAGTCGTTATAATGACCAAGTCGTTGTTGTAACTTGTTGAATCGATGTAAATACTAAAATGATGTGGAACTAATCAAATCGTTATGAGAGACAAATCGTTATAACCAAATCGTTATAAGTAAATTGTTATAACCAAATCGTTATAAGCAAGTGTTGTGAACAAATCGATATATTGACCAAGTCGTTGTTGTATCTTGTCGAATCGATGTAAATACCAATTCGATATGAAACTTATCGAATCGTTATGAGAGCAAATCATTATGCTCACTTACGAGGTCGATGTGAGATTGAAATCCTTGTACTCACTTATCGAATGTTATGAGAGCAAATCGTTATGCTCACTTACGAAGTCATTGTGAGATTGCAATCGTTATACTCAATTTTCGAATCGTTATGAGATTGAAATCGATGCAATCACTTAGCAAATCATTATGAGATCGAAATCGATGCGATCACTTAGCGAATGTTTCTGAGATCAAAATCATTGCGATCACTTAGCGAATCGTTAGGAATCGAAATCGATACGATTACTTAGCGAATCGTTCTGAAATTGAAATCGATACGGTCACTTTAACGAAGATGAAATCAATAGAGGTAAGGAAATCGTTATGAAATTATGGAATCGATATGAGTAGAAGTCTTTATGACTTGAAAGACAATCGTTATAACATTTAGAGAAATCGATGTGTACTTAGAAAATTTATGCTCTAAAAATTAAAACAACAGTGTAATGATTTACTTACAAGTCTTTGCTTGATTTTGCCTGGTTTGTTTCCTGTGACTAAGCTTCATAAAAACTTGTTAGATACTAATTGTTAGGATTTTGTTAATCACCAAAATAGATATATAATTCATAAATTATATGGGGATGATCTAATAATCAAGATCTATAAGATGAAGGCGTTGAAAAGGGAAAATGCTACACATTCAATGGGAATAAAGGAAGAAATACAGTAGATAGTAAGAGAATGAAAGAGGAAGTGGAGCGAAGGAAGTCTGTGAATATTGCGAAAAGCCAGGGCATCAGGTTGATAACTGTTGGAGGAGATTGGGCAGATGCTTCCGATGTGGAAGTCAACAACATCGAGTTATCAATTGTCCAACAAAGAGGAACCAAACTCCACGCCAAGGATGATTACAAGCCCTTGTGGATATAAATCATGACAATGAAGGTGGTTAAGGTACCATCACTAAACCCTTAGTTTAATTACATATTATTTTCGCGATAGCAAGCCCTAAGTGGGGGAGATGATGGAATGAAATATTCAGAATAAGCTGGTAGTCGTATCATATCATATGAATTTTGGGACCAAATTCTTCTTAAGTGGGGGAGGATGTAGTACCTCTGGAAATTCATTAATATGAAAATAGAGATAAATTGAAAATTTATCAATTAATAAATTCAAAACTAGTTAAAAAGGTAAGCATCACTATTACATGCGTATAACACATATAAAAATTTCACAAAAATAATAGTTATACTTTGAACGATATTCTCTAATGACCCATTAGGCAATTTGGACATAGAAAAATCATTTGGACCGAGTTTTAGAATTTATATGACTTATTATGGTAATTAAGGAATAAGTCGGAAAATCATTATTACATGAACCGAAGTGGATTAAATATTAAAATAAAATTATGGGTATACTTCATCGATACGTATCAATAGTCCATCATGAGAGTTGGACCATTGGACCTTTCATAGCCCATGAATAAATGCAATAAAAATCCGTAACTCTATTATTCCATAATTAAAAAGGGAAATTTCCCTAAGTTAAAGTTCATTAAAAATGGGTTATGTTAAATGGACCCTCTAAAATTTATTGGGCCAAAATAGGAATTTTTAAAAGGGGAATAATAAGAAAATACCCTAAATTCGTAACTTAAATATTACCTAAATAGAAAAGAGATATTAAAACATTAAAATAATCAATTTGAGTTGGAATTGCATTACTAAATTTACCCTAATAGCTTGGTCACAAAATTCAGCTCCCATCCTAACCCAAATAGGAAGTGGGAAGCTTGGAAGGAGGTTAAGAAATAGAAAATTCAGAATTTAATGGGAATTAGAGTCCTATTAGGAAATAGAAAGGGAGAAAGCTTAAATACTCTCCTAAATCCTCCCATGGCCGGCTCTAGCTCGTTGCCAAGGGTTTCTGGATGTGGAGAGGAAGCCAAGGAGGCGGAGAACTCGTGGGGAGAAGGCTGCTCAAGCTCTCAACCCGTGTTCTTCAAGTTCTAGCCCTAGAAGAGGGAAATGAGTCAAAGATAGGCATTCTCATGAGAACAAATCATAAAACTTTGTCTGCAGATTATTCCAATCATCAGGAAAAAGTCCTCTAGTTTCATATTTTTTCATTGAGCCAATCTTTTCTTCTTGATTTTTAAGTTCTGCAACTAGCATGACCCTGAACGCTCTTCTTAATTCTGTTCTCCATGTATACTCGACCCCATGCTCTCAAATTTTAACTGGAGATACTGATGATAGTTCGGCTTCGTTTGCCCCTGAAAGCTCTAATTATCATCCACCATGTTGCTCGAATTAAATCATTCTTCTCAACTGTACACTGTTCTATGTTCTTCGTGAATACACTTGATTGAACCTTTTCGAAACCATGTTTGTTTTCAAATTCCTATTTACTGTAAGTACTCTTGCCTGTCTGGAGTTGTTTAAAATTGTTTTCATGAATTTTCATCATCTGTACTATTTATTCTTAATTTTGAACAACCCTTTGTCAAAATATGAAGGTTTGGACCGCAATCCCATGCACGTCCTTTTCCCACTAGACTCAGGCACAGGACCTGAGAACATGATGACCTGACAGGCTGCGTTCTCAATCCCGTCACGACACAGTCTCTATCGCGTTCTGAACGCGACAGGCAGTACTGTCGCGATCTGAATTCCTGACCTGATAGCCCTGTCGCGATCCATGCACAGCCCTGTCGCGTTCTGTACTTGACCTGTCGCGACCCTTACTGTGGTACGTCGCGATCTGTGGTTTTTGAATGAATACCCATAATTCGGGATCTGTGGTCTTAATCATTTAAAGCATGCTTGATCCTGAGATTTAAGTCGTACTGGGCGTTATCGCTCACCCTTCGTTATTTGTTATTGTGTCTCAAGTAAGTCAGACAATGACGTTACACACACCAATGGGAGAGGACCAGAGTGATGAGCGACTTGGAGTCGGTTGATGAAGTTACCCTATTACCATGGAGTCTAATAGTTATTGCTTTAGATTTCTTTCTAATGTAGTGATGTCAATGAGCCTTGTGCATGGCTCCGAATTAGTGGTTGTAATAGTCTTAGTGATTTTATAATAAAATGAAGAGTTATTTCAATTATTGTTCATTAGATGCTCTGATGTTTGAGTCTGTATGCGCAATTCACGTTACCATACTTGTTGCTCACGTTTCCCCCAATTTATTCTGCTGCTAAATTGGAGGGGCGTGACAGTGTACCTATAGGAAGGGGAAGAAGCCGGCTTCTCCTATCTCCCTGCTGGAGGTGCCCAGGCTATCGAAGAGGTGGGCCAGAAGGGCCGCACCCCATGCATAGCTCCCTACCTGGGTCAGGTCCTCCATTAGGGGTAGGCACCTGCAGCTCACTGGGTCTCCTCGAGTCCCCAGGATAAGCTTCCCGATCACGAGGATCAGGAAGCGTCTCAAGTCTCTATCTGCTGCTGCTCCTTCCTCGTCGGCCAGCGTCGCACTGGCATCCTCTATCAATTGAGCCATGTACACTACCTGGCTCTCTCCTGTCTGGTGGCGAGTGTCCACCACTCCCAAGCTCGCCTACAACCTTGTCCTCGATAGCAGGGACGACCTCTCCCTCTTCAACTCCAATCCCAGGAGACTCTCCACCAGCTCTTGGTAGCACGTATAGGTCACCCATGTCACCGCCTGGCCAACCACTCTCAGACCGATGGTCTGGCCACGTCCTCTAATGTGGGGATCATATGACACCACGGGTGGAGGAAGGTGTGGCACTCAGGGTCCCATCTCTCCTTCAGGGCCTGGATCAACGCCACATCTGGTGTAAGCTCGTCCAGCCTGAGGAAGGGGCCGAACCCTATCTGCTCCAACCGCATCCTCTGGAAGTCCAGCAGTCCCTGGTAGACTCCCTGGACGACAGCCCATCCCAACTAGAACTGCAGCTCGATCTACAAAATAGTCAAAAAATGCACAAAAATTAGTCAAAATTCACACCACATCACTTATTTCAGGTTGCGACAGGGACACTGTCGCCCTCTGAATGCGACACAATGGGTGTCGCGTTAGGGTTTCAGAAGGCGACAAGTCGAGTCGTCACCGTCTGAATGCGACAAAACCCTAAGGCGACATGCTCCCTGTCGCATTCTAAGAGTGACTAAGGGTGGCCAATAGTCGTTCCCGATGGTTTCACTTTAGGCCAAAGGCCCCACACAGGTGCCTAGCACCTTTGTTTACTCATTCACACCATCAATCACACATGGAGACAGGGATTCAGCCACCAACCTTCTTGGGGCCAACAGATTCCTCCTTGCTCGGTACCTCCGTGGGGTCCATCTCCATCGAGGTGGCCGGTGCCTCGGTCGTCGTCGCGTGGAGGGCTCCTCGGCCGTCCGCCGCCGACTAATGGTCCGCTTGAACCTCTTCGGAGCGCCCATCGCCATCGCCGTCGCCGTCAGTACCACCCACCACCCTCCATCGCCTTGGGAAAATGTGGAAGAAAAGAGGGAGAAGAAGAAGCAGGAAGAAGGAAGGAGGAAGGAGAAGAAGAGGGCAGTCGCCGCCGCCGCCGGTCGGAGGTAGCCAGAGGAAGGATGAGAAGGAGTTCTCGGTCACTGGAGGGGAGGAAGAAGAGAGATTAAGAAAGAGGGAAAAGAGGGGTGTGTGTGGGGTCCGAAATTCAAAAGGGGCTCGGGTCTGTGATCCTGACAAGAGCGGTGTCACGTTGACGTCAGGTCGCGACAGTAAACCTGTGGCCTTCTAAAACTAGGTCACGACCATTGACCTATCGCATTCCAGGTCGCGATGCACCGCCTGTCGCCTTCTCAGTCTGTGCACAAAACTATAAAAATTCACATTTTCATTGCAAATCTCAAACGAATACATCATGTGAAAGCTGAAAATCATAATAAAATGTCTGATACATCACTCTCATGCTCCCAATACATCAAATCTCTCAAGAAACTCCAAAAAATACAATCAAGTCTCTCTCACATCTCACGGTCCACACGTGGACGGATCTCTCTATACTCTCTGAGGTACGCCTGATATATCTCGCGCTCCTCATGCACCATGGGTGGTAGGTGTGAGTGGCACATACACGCCACATCACTAGCGTGCTCCGCACGGCCTGCTTGTCCTCCGGATCTCCCAAGCGCCTTGCTTTCATAGGAGGCAAGTGTGATGGCTGAAGTAGCTTCGTCCTAGGTTTCTGAACTGAAGGTAGCACTTGTGTGGGTTGTAGAGAACCATCGCCATGTTCCCCAAAAGTTGTAGGTCCAATCCACGTCCTAGGGGAAGTCGTATGTCCACTCCGCGTAGCGCCGCTATGTCCATGGCGAAGTGCTCTATTGGAAGTGTGTTGAGGTATAGCCACCATGCACTCTGAGTCTTCTTATCCTCTATCCTGCACACAACGCGATCGGAGAATTTGGCCGCTCCGCCAATGAAGCACAAAGGATGGCACCCGAAAATCTGTTTTTCCGTAGTGAGGTTTCCTACAGGTTTGAACTTAATCCTCACTCCCAACCAGCACTCCAAGACGATCATAGAGCCAATGAGTGGGCCCCCCAAAGCCACCAATGTGAGTCCGACATAAAGGAAGTCTAGGACTAAATGAGAGAGGGAAAGTCCCCACCATTCCCCGTTAATGGCACTCAAGTTTGCATGTTCTAAGAGGTGATCTCCGGATGGGAAGAGAACTACCCCACACAAACATATAGCCACGACTTTGGCTATCTCTTGGTAATTTCCGCACTTATTCTTGCAATGAGATATGACCCACTTAGACAAGGGGATTAGGTGAATATGTTGAGGGCTAATCATGGTATATACGTCCTTGGAATCCATCATGAATTCACCTAAGATGAGTTTAGGATCAATGGGCTCAACGGTATAACATGTCTTGTGCTCATCACCTCGTGTAGTCTTGGGTAAGGCCATGAACGCTTCAACCTCCTCTAGTAAGACGATAGCCTCAAATTTGGGAAAAAGAAAGGTATGAGTTTGTGGGTGCCATAATTCTACCAACGCGGTTATGTTATGCCAATCAAAGGAGATCTTATGGTAATTGTGGGCAGTTATCAAGATACCCTCTAAACCCCACTCTCTCAAGGCGTGGATCACATGCATGGGTAGAACCTTGATCGTGGGTGCTAACCAATTGAGCTTAGAGTATCAGCAGGAGCCAGGAAAGAGATAGGGAAGGAGAAGAAAAAGAAAAAGAGAGGAGAAGAAGAAGGTGCATAAAATTTAGAAATTCGGAGCTTAAATTCATAAAAATTGAAAAACCACTTTACATACCTCTCTCATGTTGGCATTGCCACTCAAATGGTTTGGAACCTCCGTCAGCCTCAGGAGCTCGCTGTAGGAATCGGGCATGCTTGGGACCTTCATAGGAAGCCTCACCACCCATGGAAGCACTTGGAGCTCCCTTCATGGCCATGAGAGACTTGAGAGCTTGAAGAGAAGAAGAGGGGTTTTGAACTCCGAATTTGGCCCCCACACCCTTACTTATAAGCATTTAACACTCCTAATCATGGTGGGAGAGGGTTTAGAAAGCCTAAAGGGAGTTAGAACCGGACAAGGAAGCTTTAGAAGTCCAAGTAGGAAGCAAATAGGGTGCTCTCGGGTGGCCAATTACGGTTTGGACACAGAAACTGAGGTCGTAACGTATCGACATGTCGCCACCTGGTCGCGACAAGGCCTTCGTCGCGTTCTCATATAGATACGATAGTCATCCTGTCGCATTCTGTGTATGACATATGTGGCTGGTTCTTTACATTGTCATGATTGTTTTGCCAATTTGAGATGCTCTTCTTGCACTTATGCCTTAAATTCTTTAATTGTTTTAGTGCAAATTGAGTACTTTATCTTGTTCTTTATTGCTTTATATCTAGAAATTTCATAAAAACTAGAAAATACAGAAAATCCACAAAAATTAGAAAACCAGAAAATAAAAAAGATGGCTCATTAGGTAAGTTCAGGTTGTTGGGTTGAGTGTGTTTTGGAACTTCCTAAAGTTGTAATTTAATGATATCCAATGAACATCACTCATACCTTGATTTTAATGATGACATATTGTGATTTTAATGATGAGATATTGTGACATGTTGTGATTTTGATGATGATATGTTGAACATGTTATACATATTATACATATCACAATAATGCTTAAACAACATGTTTTTGATGTTTAATATCTCATATTTTAATGATAATATATTGTACTAATGGTTTATGTGTTAAATTTTCAGGTTCACACATTTTTGTCTTGGTAGTGTCGATACTAGATTAAAGCAGGTCGACACTAGTCCCAGATTCCAGAAGACCCAGTTGCCAGACTGGGACAGCAGGTCGACAGTAGATCAAAGCAGGTCGACACTAGTCCCAGATTCCAGAAGGGTAGGTCGACACTAGATCAAAGAAGATCGATACTAGTCCCAGATTCCAGAAGGGCAGGTCGACACTAGATCCAGTTTCCAGCAGAAAACTTTTGTAGAAATGATACAGCAGGTCGACACTAGATCAGGGCAGGTCGACACACTCCGGTTGAAAGTCAAAATCGTGAATTTCTCTGTACACGTGGCTGCTTGGGATTTAGGGGATTTGACCTAGGTTTCGTGCCCATTCACCCCAAGGCAATTTACGGATATATAGGGCTATAAATACCCATGTTCCTTGTACCCCAAAGGCAAGAGAGCCCATACACCTCCAGAAGAAGCCTTTTGGTGGCCAAAGGGGGTTTTCCAGATCTGCCTCCATCTCCAGAAGCTATAAGCCATCCTTTCAAGAGGAAGTACAAGGGAATCAAGGGGAATCCTTGGAGAGAAGCTTGTTGTGCAAGGCAAGGGAGCATATCCAACTGAAGAGGCACAGGAGAAGAAGGATTTGTTGCATTTCAGATGCCATCAAAGCAGAGCATCGTTAATTGAGGAGAATCTCCATCGATTTCCATCAAGGCTCCTCAATTGAAGCATCTGCAAGGCCTCTTCATAGAAGAACACTCTTTCTACATCTATTTGCTTTATTTCTGAGTTTGTTCTTCCTTATTTCGTCAATGAGATTTGTGCATGAAGTTCTGTACAATTTCTGTGTACAAAACTGTCTTGAATCAGATCATTGCTAGAGGATCTGATCTCTTTTGTGTTTGATCTAGCTTTTGTATTGTGAGCCGTCGAGCTCTGGTTTGTGAGTCGTCGCACTCACTGTGTGGTTTGAGCCGTCGTGCTCAATTTGGAGTTGTCGTACTCCGGTTGTTGTTTTGAGCCATCGTGCTCAGTTTGGAGTCGTCGTGCTCCAGGTGTTTCTTGAGTCGTCGTGCTCAAGGGTGTTTGGAGTCGTCGTGCTCCTGTGTGAGTTGTACTCAAGGTTTTGAGTAGTGTGGCCTCACTGTGTGAGGGGTGGACGTAGGAGTCACTGGAGGTGATTTCCGAACCTCCTAAAATCCTCTGTGCAGTGGTTTGAATTGTGGTTTGCCTTTGTATCTTGCTAGATGCATGCATAGGGATTTCATTCACACTACTAATTGATTTGCTCACACACACTAATCACACTTCAGATCAGTAAATTGTTTGGGTGATTTGATCTCTGATTCAAAGTAATTTTTAATTGCTTAAGCTTCCGCGTTAATTGGTGTTAGATCTATTCAACCCCCCCTTCTAGATCTGATCCATCCACCCATCTGTTCCTAACAATTGGTATCAGAGAGAGTTAATGTCTATCTCTGATCTGATTTGATTAATTCTGTTTGATCTCTATATTAATTGCTTGAATTGTTTGCTTGCTCTTTCATATTCTCTCATTGTGATTGATGGATTTTCAAGGATTTGTAGCTGAGGGCCATTCTATCAATAGACCACCTTTTTTCAATGGGTCTGATTACTCTTATTGGAAAAATCGCATGCAAGTTTTTCTTAGGGCCCAAAACTATGAAATCTAGAGGATAGTTGAAGTGGGTCCTTATGAAAATCAGGGAGATGAGGAAAATTTGACTAGAGAGCAGATTAGGAAAGCTACTCTTAATTACAGTGCCATGAACATGCTTCAGTGTGCAGTCCACCTAAAGAATATTCAAGAATATCTATGTGTAAATCTGCTAAAGAAATGTGGGATAAACTTGAATTAATGTATGAGGGAACATCTCAAGTTAGGGAAATCAAATCAAACATACTTGTTTCTGAATATGAATTGTTTATGATGAAATGTGATGAATCGATTTCTGAAATGTTTGCTAGGTTATGATAATTCTCAATGGACTGAAGGCATTAGGTAAGGAATACACTGATGCTGATCTGGTAAGAAAAACCTTGCGCTCTTTATCATCTGTTTGGCACACAAAGGCTACAATGATTGAAGATTCTAAGGATTTATCCAAAATCTCTTGGATGAACTCATAGGATCTTTAATGACTTATGAAATAAATCTGAAGAGAAATGAAGAACACATGCTTAAGGCTAAACTAGTAGCACTTAAGGCTTCATCAAGCAACAAAGAGAATGATCAAGAACATCAAGTTCTGATGAGTCTGAGTCTAATGAGGATGAACTTAACATCATGACTAGACAATTCAGAAAAATTTTAAAATCAAGAAGAAGAAAATTCAATGAAAGAAACAATATTCTTCTAGTAAAAGGAATGCTTCTTCTTCAAATTGTAATGATAGCAGAAATCAAAAAAAGTGATGAAGATATTGATTGCTACAGGTACAACAAGAAAGGACACATGAAAGGTGAGTGTCCTGAGATCAAAAAGGATAAATATGAGAAGAACAACAAATTGAAGAAGCTAAAAGCCATGATTGCAACTTGGTCGGATGAAGACCAAAGTGAGGATGATGAAGAGAACTCTTTAAGTTCAACAAATGAGGAGTTATGCTTTATGGCCAACAGCAGTGATGGAAAGAATTCCCAAAGAAAAGGAGCAAAAGAAATTCACAAGCACTTAATGGCAAAGAAGAGCTTCAATGAATCCAGAAAATCAACAATTCAAAAGACTTTGGCTCTGACTGCACATTCCAAGAGCTCAGAGCATTCTGCATCCTCTCCAGAAAATAAGAGTTCAAATGGGTCTACAAGATCATGTAAATCAATTTCAGATCCATTTATGATTTCTAATTCTAATTCTGATGCAGATGAAGGCATGTCTTATGCTGAATTGATTGAGTTCTGTGAGAAGATAAAAAATCTTAATGCAAAGCTGAACACTAAGAATAAAGATTTGAAAAAGACTTTAAAACATTGCCATAAAGAAATTGAAATTTTAACAA
This sequence comes from Colocasia esculenta, assembly GCA_014218235.1. Classification (NCBI taxonomy): domain Eukaryota; kingdom Viridiplantae; phylum Streptophyta; class Magnoliopsida; order Alismatales; family Araceae; genus Colocasia; species Colocasia esculenta. The sequence continues at coordinate 63,194,564 of CM024754.1, forward strand.
AGACACTTGAATTACTCCAGAACAATGATAAAGTTTTTTCAGAAGAAAATGAGAATTTGAAAATTGAAGTTGAAAATTTAAATTTTGAGAAAGAGAATTTAGAAGATGAAGTCCATATCTGTGAAACTAAACTGAATGGATTGAAAGAAAACCATGAGCTATTAAAATCAAAACTTATTGATCTGGAAAATGAAAATGAAAAATTGATTGATCTCAATGAAAATTTCAAATTTGATAATGATCAATTAAACAAACAGATTTCTAACATGGCTCATGATCATCAAATAAATGAAAGATGCAAACAACTTGTTGAAGAAAATCATCATCTAAAAAGAAAGATTGAAGGCTTGGTGAATGACAAACCACTAGACAATGAATGTAGCAATTTGAGGAATAAACTTGCTAATTTGGAAAAACAAATTGAACAATTTTAAAATGAAAAGAACAAGATGAAAAATGATTTGGATGTCATGCTAAACAAGCTTCAAACTTTAGAAACAGAAGTTGTTGTATTAAAAGTTGAAAAACATAAGCTTCAACATGAATTGAAAAACACTACAAATGCAAGTCTTGCTTCTGTGAAATCCAAGAAAAATGAAAAGAAAAGCACAATAACATTTGTTAAATCTGCTGCGAACAAGAACTCTTCTAATTCTAATGAAAAGCTAGTGAAAGTTCTTGTTCAGAAACAGACAAGGAAAGAGAGGAATGCTACTGTCAAGAGGACTCATCTACTTCCTCCATCAATCCAAAAACCTCCAAGGCAAATTCCAAATTCACATCATGCCAAGAGCTACAAAAAGGTACCTCCTTCTCCTCATGGTAAGCCTCCTCACATGAAAAGGAGATTTCAGCAAATGTATACATGCCAAGGTAAGTACCAGGTAAAAAATGCTCTCATTTGCTTTAATTGTAATAAACCTGGTCATCTTGCCAAACATTGCTGGAATAGAAATCAAAATTTCAATAAACATGCCAAATCAGTCCAATGCTTTCATTGTCATAAAATTGGTCATATTTCTAGGGGGTTGGTACAAAAATGATTTTTTTGTGCATGCTCAGAAATTCCAGTCTAATGCACATGCTCATACACATAGGAATAAACATCATGTTCATACTGAAAATGTTCAGAAATTCCATGTGTATAGGCATAGAAATGTTGCACAAAATCATTTTGTTTCTACTCATATTAAAAATCCAAAAAATAAAAAACTTCATGAAAACATACATGCATTGATCAAGGCAAAAAGAAAATCTGGAACTAATTCTGCTCATAGTTCTATCTATGAAAGAAATGCATCTATATAAAAATTAAAAGCATTTTGGATTCAGAAATCTTTGTTGCATTCTAACACTGATTTCATTGCAGGACCCAAGCAAGTGTGGGTCCCAAAACCAGCTTGATCAGCAAGTTGAGGTGTCTTGCAGCCATACATTGTAAATGGATTCAAGATATTGGCTGTGCAAGGCTAAAAATGATTGGAGAACACAGGTAAAATCTTTGAAAAAGAAATGAAGACTGTTCAGGTAAAATTTATTTATCATTTCAAGCTTGTATTGCTTGAATGAAATGAATGTTTAATTTTTATCTGAACAATGACAAATGTGTTTCAATGCTACTCCCAACAATGAACTTTACGTCATAACAATTGGAATCATGTTTATGTTATCATGCTTGCTTAACTATGACCATGATTTTTGTGCATGTCAACTGATTTGACTTTTTGGTATATCAAATAATGACATTTGGAAGAACAAGTTATGCTTGTTTAGAAGCTATCATTATGCGTGAGTAAAATACTCCACCAAGTACCAAAAGTCATGTTATACTTAAAGCTAATTCTGCTCATAATCATGTGTGAATTGCTTGCTAACTTTTTCATTCCATGCACATACTAAGGGGGAGTAAATTTGAAAAAGTGCAAAAATGTTTTCAATAAATGCAATGAATTTTATGCTAAAAATAAAGTGTAATTGACCCATTTTGCAGTGACTATGTGGTATATCAAATGGTGAAATGTGAAAGGATAAGTTAGGCTTGTCTGGAAACTATCATCATGCGTGAGAAAAATTCTCCGCCATGTATCAATAGTCTTTTCTACATAAAGGTCATCAAGCAAAATGAAAATCTCAAAAACTTTATTTTGAGTCTTTGCAAAATTCTTCTCCTTCAATAAATTGTCATGTTGATATATGTTTGATCATGTTCATACTCTTTCTGTGCAAATTGCTTGAAATGAACATATCTGAATTGCTTAAATAATCATTTCATATCATGCATATCTTATGGGGGAGTGAATTCGAAAGAATCTTTGAGTGAAATGCTGGAGAAATTTGCTGGAAAAATATTTTGTCATATCTGATTCATCATCAATTCCCATTCAGTTTGTTGACAAATATTCTTACTCATAAATTCCTCACTCTCACATTGCATTGGTATTCTTAGTATATCAAATAGTGATTTGAAGAAAGGCAAGTTAAGCTTGTCTGGACAATTTCACTATACGTGAGTATATGTCTCCGCCAAGTATCAAGATTCCTTTATGCAATTGTTGAGGGGAGTATTTGTTGAGGGGGAGTTATTGTCTATTCTTCACCAATTTCTCTTGACAATTGTTGTCTATCTTGAACCCCAAAAGCATCAGAATTTTTGAGTCCTTGTGCTATTTTCTTATGAGAGAAGTAAAACATTGAAACTAAACTCATTGTGCATTTAGTTTAATTTCAAAGATTCAGAATCATTTCAAGGTTATGCAATCTTAATACTGAATGTTTTTAAAATGATTTGCAAAACACCATTATAGGCACATGAGTGGCTTTAATATTTCACTTGTGTATGTTTAAGCTTATTTTTACCACATGTTAAGAATAATTTTTCTAAATTCATAGTCATGTCTTGTCTGGTCAAAGCAAACAAATTCCTGCAAAATATCAAAAGAAAAATGATCAATCTGGAAAGATACAAACAGAGTAATGCAAATTCTTGACCACTGAGTAACCGGGTCATTTCACCTAAAAAGTGATTTGTTTCGCGTCAAAAAGTGGAAATCAAAGTTTTCAACTCTCTATAAGATAATGAAAGTTAAACCACTGAGTAATCAGGAGGTCTTGCATATGATCAATGTGATTTCTTGCACTGAAAAGTGAGATTTAACTAATTTATTCTTGTACCGTTTCCCAGTTCAAAATGAAAACAGCTCAAGACAGGATAGAAAAGCTTAAGACCTTAGTACATTTCATGTTTACTAAGATTAGACATATTATTCTACATTGTGTTACAATTAAAGCTCCTAACATCCCTGTTTAAATATTTCTGCTCATTCATATAGGTCACTTTTCTTCACATTTGCATCATTATTTTAACTACATTCAGCTCATTATAATTTGCTATACTTTGTGTTGAGTGTGTCTTTGTGATTAATCTTTGTTGCACAATAACAAAAACACAATAATTTCTCTCAACTAATAATATCACTTTGCCTCACTTATTTTGAATGCCTCTGACCATTTATTCCCTACATTTCATTTCTTGATCTCCTACAATCTTTGTTTCTCTCTCTTGTCTATCCTTTTGATGCTGTCAAAAAGGGGGAGAAAAGGACCTTCCAAAAAGGGGGAGAAAAGGCCTTCAAAGGGGGAGAAAGTTCTTTAAAGGAGACAGGTCAAAGTGTGTATATGGTCAAAGGGGGAATTATTGCAGTCAAGGGAGTCAAGATATTGAGAGATTGTGCATATGTTTTGTGATCATCAAAAAGGGGGAGATTGTTGGGTTGAGTGTGTTTTGGAACTTCCTAAAGTTGTAATTAATGAAATCCAATGAACATCACTCATACCTTGATTTTGATGATGACATATTGTGATATTGATGATGACATATTGTGATTTTAATGATGAGATATTGTGACATGTTGTGATTTTGATGATGATATGTTGAACATGTTATACATGTTATACATATCACAATAATGCTTAAACAACATGTTTTTGATGTTTAATATCTCATATTTTAATGATAATATCTTGTACTAATGGTTATGTGTTAAATTTTCATGTTCACACATTTTTGTCTTGGTAGTGTCGACACTAGATCAAAGCAGGTCGACACTAGTCCCAGATTCCAGAAGACCCAGTTGCCAGACTGGGACAGTAGGTCGACACTAGATCAAAGCAGGTCGACACTAGTCCCAGATCCTAGAAGGGCAGGTCGACACTAGATCAAAGCAGGTCGACACTAGTGCCAGATTCTAGAAGGTAGGTCGACACTAGATCAGGGCAGGTCGACACTAGATCCAGTTTCCAGCAGAAAAGTTTTGCAGAAATGGGACAGCAGGTCGACACTAGATCAGGCAGGTCCACACACTCCGGCTGAAAGTCAAAATCGTGAATTTCTCTGTACACGTGGCTGCTTGGGATTTAGGGGATTTGACCTAGGTTTTCGTGCCCATTCACCCCAAGGCACTTTGTGGACATATGGGGCTATAAATACCCATGTTCCTTGTACCCCAAAGGCAAGAGAGCCCATACACTTCCAGAAGAAGCCTTTTCGCGGCCAAAGGGGGTTTTCCAGATCTCCTCCATCTCCAGAAGCTACAAGCCATCTTTTCAAGAGTAAGTACAAGGGAATCAAGGGGAATCCTTGGAGAGAAGCTTGCTGTGCAAGGCAAGGGAGCAGATCCAACTGAAGAGGCGCAGGAGAAGAAGGAATTCTGGCATTTTAGATGCCATCAAAGCAGAGCATCGTCAATTGAGGAGAATCTCCATCGATTTCCATCAAGGCTCCACTATTGAAGCGTCTGCAAGGCCTCTTCATCGAAGAACACTCTTTCTACATCTATTTGCTTTATTTCTGAGTTTGTTCTTCGTTATTTCGTCAATGAGATTTGTGCATGAAGTTCTGTACAAATTTCTGTGTACGAAACTGTCTTGAATCAGATCATTGCTAGAGGATCTGATCTCTTTTGTGGTTGATCTTGCTTTTGTATTGTGAGCCGTCGAGCTGGTTTGTGAGTCGTCGCACTCACTGTGTGGTTTGAGCCGTCGTGCTCAATTTGGAGTCGTCGTACTCCGGTTGTTGTTTTGAGCCATCGTGCTCAGTTTGGAGTCGTCGTGCTCCAGGTGTTTCTTGAGTCGTCGTGCTTAAGGGTGTTTGGAGTTGTCGTGCTCCTGTGTGAGTTGTACTCAAGGTTTTGAGTAGTGTGGCCTCACTGTGTGAGGGGTGGACGTAGGAGTCCCTGGAGGTGATTTTCGAACCACCTAAAATCCTCTGTGCAGTGGTTTGAATTGTGGTTTGCCTTTGTATCTTGCTAGATGCATGCATAGGGATTTCGTTCACACTACTAATTGATTTGCTCACACACACTAATCACACTTCAGATCAGTAAATTGTTTGGGTGATTTGATCTCTGATTCAAAGTAATTTTTAATTGCTTAAGCTTCCGTGTTAATTGGTGTTAGATCTATTCAACCCCCCCTTCTAGATCTGATCCATCCACCCATCCGTTCCTAACACAGGTAAGTATTTCTCATCCTTATCTCTCTGGATTACTATATGGTATCTACTCTATTATATCATCTCAAGGACCGGCTGGTTCTCAGTGTGTTTTGGGATCTGAGTTCCCCTTCAACAAAAATGAGGATGATCTAAGTGCACACTGTTTCGTTGGATAGGTCGTTAGATGGTATGGCTTGGGGATGATGGATTCTATCGCACGCCGGGGATGCAAGTGTCTTGACTCTTGCTCATTTTGTCTAGCAATATTATCCTTGAGTATTTGTTATTTTCTCCTTTTCTTTGCATCTGATTTTATGATTTTTTTTTCTTTTAGCCCAACATGCATCATGTAGGACTTTGAGCTTCACGTTCATGATTAGTCAAAGCCAGCTTCGCAATGATGTCCAACCAGATCTTCATTTTTCAAACAAGGAATTCTATTCAATTCTAAATTTGAAAGTTATCTTTGATCTAGTTGCTCGATCCCATTTGCCAGTATGGTTCCTATTTAGGACTGCTCTCATCCCCATTGATTATGTCAGTCATCCCATTCCTCATTTATCCACTCGTTAGTCATGAATCGCTCTAAGGCTAGAGTCGAATCGACCTGCCGGGACAGCACCTATCCCCTAATGAACGAAACCTACAAGCCTAGCATGGCCAGGGTACCTCTTCATCAAGTGGTTGATCATTTATTTTCTATAAATCTTTATTCATCCCAGATTGGAACTATCCGTACACTCTGTTCCAGCCATTTTTGAAGATCGCCAGATAATTCTCGCTACTTATTCGTTCAGAATGGGTGTCTCTTTACCTTGATGCCCGCTTTTCATCTCATTCCACTTCATTCCACTACATCGTCATTTCATGCCATCTCTGATCCACTATCACTCCACTCCCTTGCAAAGCAGGCATCAAGATGGGGCAATCTGTAGACACCCATTTCTGGCCATAAGCTGAGCCAAATTCCTAGACACATCATTGACGCCCCACGTTGGCTCATCATCTCCAAGCTGGCTTTATCCGATCATGGTATCCTCTTATTAGTTCATCACCCTGGTGGGCTCTTCCTGGTCAAATCAATCAGTCTTCATCATTATCTTGTAGCTCCTTGAGTTGAGAATCCAACGCTTTAAACCGTGTGCCAATTCAATGCCCATGCAAGGAGATCAGACACTTTGAATAAGTCATATGCTGATAGATCCTGAAGGTCACAATTTCCCTATTGTGTTCACATTCGGAAGGCGACATCCTTCATGTCGCGTTCATGCCTCCATCGATTGCCTTTAGGACATAATCGATCATTTCAAGAAGGCGACACCTCGATACGTCACGTTCTCATTTGGCCTTTTAATTCCCTGAATATTCACCAGAAAATTCTTCAAGACTTCCTTCTATGGAAGGTGACGTATCGAGGCGTCGCTACCTAGTATCGACACCAAGCCTGTCGCGTTCTTGTTTCCTTCACGGGACCATGCAATGTGGCTTTCCTATTCATACTTGGACGCTTGCTATTCATGAATAATCTGACTTTTGGTGGGTGTAGAGGTCTCCACATCTTTCCAAACTCAAGGAAACCTTCCTCAGAACCTCCTTGCCACGTTTTGACTCTCCTTGCATGAGCATAATTTCCCAAATTTGGAATCCAACTCATTATTCCTTTCCCATCACGTTCAAGAAGAATGGCATATAAAAGTGGCAATAGGGCACGGTTTTGAGAGAGGATGGTGTCTGCTTCTTCAACTCCTAGAGGGCTATGATTCTCTACAAGACTTCTCAGCCTCCAGATGACCAGGAAGTGCCTACCAGGGCATTTTCTTCACCTCTACACTTTCTCTCTCTTGTTCTTCATGCTTTTTCCTTCATACATGCATGTTTAGATTCGTTTCTTTTCGTAGTTTTGCATTAGATCACTCCACAGACACCTGTTTTAAACACCTAGAGGGGTTAAAACACCACCCCATGTGCGTTCCCTCCAATTCTTTCATGATCTTTCATTATTTTGGGATCAATGCTACATCAAACGAGTTTCTAATGGGTTTTCTATTATTTTGATGTTCTTGGCAGGTTAAAGAAGACATCTCAGGCACGAGGCTCTTGCCCCTTGGCCGGATGAGAAGAATGAAGAGCAAGAATCTACAATCTCCATCTTATGTTGCATAAGGCGACAAGCTCCTAGTCGCGTTCTTTAGAAGGCGATGCTCTTCTTGTCCCGATCTGTGAACCAGGTTTCTTCTGCATCTTCTTCCTCTTTCCAATGTAGTGAGCACTTGCTCTTTGTGCTGTCATCCTTTGCAACTACTTTGGTGGTGATCACGATCATTTTCTTAACTTTAATCATCTTTATTTGGGGATCAATTCCCGTGATTACAGCTACCATCTTTCTTTCTAACAAACAAAACTGGTGCTCCCCAAGGCAAGTGACTGTGCTGGATAAAACCCTTTACTAGCAACTCTTGTAATTGTTTCTTCAATTCATTTAACTCTGCAGGTGACATCCTGTAAGGTACTTTTGAAATTGGCATATAGTCCGGCTGTAATTCCATTGTAAAGTCTACCTCTCTATGCGGAGCCAATCCTGGTAGTTCTTCTGGAAACACATCCACAAATTCTTTAACCACAGGTAGCATTTTCACAGACTTACCTGCCTCAACCAAACAAACTTAGGCTAGATACGCTACACATTCTGCATTAATCAATTTCTAAGCCTTAAGTGCAAAAATGATAAACTTAGGAGTGTAGAATGGCATATCTTGGAATTCAAACATAACCCCTCCGGGATGACTGAATATAACTCCCTTCATTCTGCAATCTACCATTTCCCCATATGTACCGACCCCAAGAACCCAACCCTCGGCCACAGTCGATGACCCAATTTTCGAGGTCCCCGCCCACACTTCTGGGGACTCGGAAGGGCTATAAACAAGTCTAACAGAATTTGTAAAGGAAATAAACGTCAAGTACAGGACTAGGAGCACATGCGCGGAAACAGAAAGAAGAGCGAGATCGCGACATAATACTCTAGGTATAGTCCCAACACACACACACAACAAGTACAAGTGAAAAGGGGGAGGACAGAGCCGTTAGGGGCATACCGCGAGGGTGAAGTACAACTGAAAGGGGGAAACCCACTGTTAGCTACGGAGACAACGACTACCACCCCATCTCCTCCACCCGACGTGCACCCTGCCATTGCTTAGAAGTCTCACCTGGAAAAAGAAGGGATGAGCTTAACAACATAAGCTCAGTAGGGACTACCAATCTCCTACTGGCTCTAATAGCCGGGAAAGAATATATAAACAAAGTAAATGACAACAGTTATATATTCTAATCTACATAGGAAAGCGTGGAAGCAAAACTAACTAACTAGCAACGGTACGGAAGGACACTACGGTCGGAAACTCCGTACGACCTGCATGTCGTGACCACCACACAGGCAGGGGGAACCCCTCTTGGACAAATGACACTAGCTATGGAAACCGCTACAACTAGTCAACCGGTCAGGAGCATCCACTGACTTCCTACCCTCGACCCAGGTCCAAACCTCCACTTCTCGTCAGAGTGGGGGCAAGAGCACAAAGTAACACAATAGTAACCGTCATAGTCTGGCCAGACTACTGTCCTACGCCTGGCCTCTCTAGGTGGTTGCGGAGCCACAATGAGCGAGGCAGTGTGAAAAAAGACTGGTTGGCCTACACCGGGTAGAACTTCGGCCGTCCTCGGTGTCTTAGACCAACCAAGAGAGTTTTGAAAATGACTCAACGCCGCTGTCTTAAGTACCATTTTGCCCTCTACTCTAGAGTCCGTGACTCAAGTACGTACATCGCCCCGAACGCTCCCTCTAAGGCGCACAAGGATGGGGGTCCAAGGTAAATGATAACAACCACTCTCACAGGACAAGCCCTCAGGTGCTGAGCACCAGGTGAACAACTAGTATAGGACCGTACTAGGAACTGGCATTGGTGCCACAAGTACAGAAGGAACCAGAAACGGTGAAGACTCCACGAGAAACGGAACTCCGCAAGCACTTACCTGAATCTGATGCTGTCGTGACGTCCCTGGCCGTCGCGACACTATCACGACGCCAAGGTCAGCCGCGACGCATGTGGTCGTCACGATGATGTCGCGGCACCCATGCCCACCGCGACAGTCGAAGCTGTCGGGGTCAGCGCATGCGTCGCGACATCATCGCGACCCATAGGCCGGTCACGATCTCAACCGAGAAGGGCCCCAGTACAGGCCTCCCACGGACCACCCCAAAACCAATACAAACACATTCCACAGGGGGAGGGCAGCATAGGAAACATGTAGGAAAGCTTCTAAATAAGGTAAACCACTCTCAAACCCCATGAAGCATGCATTACAAGGAAATCTACACTCGAAGGAAACCTCACTTACCACGAGCATGGACCTCACACCCTAAAATCCCCAGAACTACGGGGAAATAAGGATCTCAAGGGGAAGGGGAGCATGCTAGAATGAGAGGGAATAAGGGGTCCCTACCTCCCTTCACGTCAGAATGGCCACCTCCTCCTCACTCCAAGCAACACAGGGACGTCACCTACACGAAGGAGATGTCACCTCCTCGCCACGAGCACCACAAACAAGCCAGAAAACACAAGAGGGCTCGAGGAAGGAAGAAGTAGAAAGGAAGAAAAGGAAGGAGGAAGCGGGAAATGGGAGCCTACCTCGGTTTTGAACCGACGGCCCCAGAGACGCGAAGGGTCAGGCCGGTGCGACAGAAACCATGTCGTGATCACCCTGTAGGTCACGACCTTGTCACGACCGCCTACCCCGGCGTGACACCAAAAAGTGGTCAAACCTCAAAGAACGGGAAAACCTTAACGCAACGGACTGTTAGGTCGCGTTAACATTGTACGAGTCTGATAGCCGACAAGCCCATTCTTACAGAAGGGACAACAGTTAGAATGGAGTCGTGTAGCCTTCAGACACCACGACAAGAACATGACGCCCACCCCCATTGCCACCAGAACACGATGGCTAGGTGTGCCGCGAACAAAAGCATGTCGCGACCGGCTCCTCTAGCGCGATAATGTCACGATGAAGGCGTCCGTTGCGACCATGAGGATAGGGCTAAGGGCCCGAGAGGGCCGGTCTTTCATTCTACCCCCCTTAAGAGAAATTCATCCTCAAAATTAAAAGAAACTTGGTCTCAAAACGGAAAGAAGTACAGGGAAAGCAACATACCCATCAATCAAACGAATAAGGGAATTGCTCTCTCATCTCATCCTCACACTCCCACGTGGCCTCGCCACCAACGCGGTTCTCCCAAATGACCTTGACCAGGGGAATCTGCCTCTTACGCAACTGCTACACTCTACGTTCCACAACTCTGACTGGGTGCTCTGGTACCGACAAATCTGGTGCAACCTCCATCTGCGAGCAATCTAACATGTGTGACGGATCTGCAATGTACCTCCTCAGGTGCGAAACGTGAAAAACCTCGTACACAGCTGCTAACTCTGCTAGAAGACGCAAACTGTTTGCGACCTCGGCGATCCTCTTTATAATAGGGAAAGGTCCAATATACCTGAGACTGAGCTTCCCCTTCTTTCCAAACCTCATGACACCCTTGGTTGGCGAGACCCACAAGAACACAAGGTCACCAATGCAGAACAGCAACGGCCTCCTGCGAACATCTGCATAGCTCTTCTGTCTACTCTATGCTGCATGACTAAACTGATTATGTATGCACACTACTGTACCATCTCTGGTCCCAAAAGCTGCCTCTCACCCACTTCGAACCAGTGAAGTGGTGTCCTACACGGTTGACCATATAAAGCCTCGTCTGGTGCCATTCCAATGCTCGAGTGATAATTGTTGTTGTAGGCAAACTCTACCATAGAAAAGTGGGACTCTCAAGTGCCACCTCAGTCCAAGCAACAAGCTCTCAACATATCTTCCAAAGTCTGTATAGTCCTCTCTAACTGACCATCTGACTGTGGGTTGTACGCTGAATTGAGTCTCAACTCGGTGCCAAGGGTTCTCTGCAAACTGCACCAAAACCCTGAAGTGAACCTTGGATCTCTGTCGGAAACAATGGAAACTTGGGTCCCGTGCTATAACATCCTCCCTTTTATTTGGTCAGTGACCTTCTGATGAAGGTAGTGACATATCGGGTCGTTGCCTTCTAAAGGCAACAAAGTGGATGTCAAGTTCTGGTTGTGAATGCAACAGGCATGTTGTCGCGTTCAGCCTCTGACCACAGAATGTATTTTTGTCATCTAGCTGTCAGGACAGGTGGGACAAGTGTCCACCACGGACAACATGAAGGCAACATGTCAGGTGTCGGATTCATGGTGTCAGGTCTGCGAGGATGGCAAATGGTGGTTCCATTAGTCAGGACTAACCAGAACTCTGGGATCGCGACAGGTTGGTCGTCATGTTCAGTAAGTGAACGCGCTCAACTCCGAGGCTTAAATGAGCACAGGTCACATAACACCCCTTCTTCTTCTTCCCCACTTCGGTTGTTTCCACTCCTCCGAACCCTCTGCTGCTGATTCCTCCGAGGGGAAGCTTGGGAGGAGTTTGTGAGGCTTGTGAAAGTGTCTTTTGCCTCGTGCTGGTGCATCTCTTGGCTTTCTTCTCCTTCTCGGTATGGTGCTCATCTCCTAGCGGGTGTGGCTTGCCCTCCTTGTGGAGGTGACCCTTTCTTCGGCGTGTAGGACGATCCTTTCTCATGGACAGTGTGAGCGTGGAGCTTGGAGCGAGGAGGAGGTGGCCATGCATATGAGAAGACCCCAACAGGTTGGCTCATTGTTTTGAGGTAGGGACCCTTGACTTCCCCCTAGTTCTATCATTCTAGGGCCTCCAATCCCCTTCTCCAAGCCTCTAGAATCCTTGTTAGGTCTAGCATGTGTGATGTGTTGTTTGATTGGTGTTTGGAATGGGGTTTGGGGTATTTAGAGTCTCCATGCTTTCATGTGAGGTATTTGAGTGTAGATGAGTTTCCTTGGCATGCATGGGTGTGTATGAGGATGGTTTAAGCCTTATATACATGTTTGAATTGTTCCCCATGCTCCCCTTCTCTTGTATTATTCGGATTCGTGGTGCATGGTGTGTTGAAGGTGCTCTCGGGTGTGTATGTTTGTGGTCGCGACATGTTTGGTGTCGCGACCCAGATTGCGACAGCCCGACATGTCGCCTTTTGGTGGGGGAAAGCGATGCCCACCTTGTCCCATTCTTGTCGCGACAGGGTGGCCATCGCCTTCCTACCAAGCTTTCCCGTGGGTTGTGGGACGTCTCAGGTGGTTACCTAGACTTATGTCTGTGATCGCGACAATGCCCTTGTTGCGACTAGGTCGCGGCAGGTTCTCTATCACCTTCTGACCTAGGTCGTGACAGGCAAGGTATCGCCTTCAGGTGGCAACAGGTCTTGCGTCACCTTCTCAGATAGAGAGTGGCTTGGCGGCCTGTTCTGAGTTTTCCTTCCGCTGCGACTCTGTTTCTTGGCACTTGTGCTGTTTCCTAGCACGGTTCTTCTCTAGTCTTTCGCCCGGTGCTATGCACTTGTGGGCTTGTCCGTTGAGAGGTTATTACTATTAGCTAGACCCCCGGTCCCCGCACGCCTATTTGAGGGAGTTCTCTGGGCGGCGGGTGAGCTCGAGTCTACAGACTCTGGTAGCAAAGGGGAAAATGGTGGGGACAGGGGCGTAGAGTCGTTTGTAGAGCTCTCTTAGCTGTGTTTGGGAAGCCGAGGTGGTTGAGGCATTTCTTCCAGTGCAGATCATCTAGTCCTTTTCACTGCCTCACTCTATGTGGTTCCAGTACCATTTAGAGGGGCCAGGCATGGGACCGTAGTCTGGCCAGACTACGGAAGTTGTGGTTACTTTAGTTCCACGTCTCACTCCGACGGGAGGTGCTAGACATGGACTGGCAGTTGAGGGTAAGGAGCGTGGCGCACCTTACCGGTTTGACTAGTGTAGTTGTCAGTGGCTAGTGTCTCTGTCCAGGCAGTTGTTTTGTCACGTCCTGAGAATTACGCAACAGATAATAGTTAGATAATTCAAGTCGATATTCCGTGACGTGAGCAGTAGACAAATGAGCCTCTAGCTAGCAAGCACTAAATGTCTATCCACAAACATCATAATAAGGCCCAAATAATTAATTCAACTAAACATGCATTCTAATACAACTCTTCAATTGTTGAATAATAGGACTAAGACTCAAATAAAAGCAAATTACATTTAATCCTCACTTCCTACTACATTGCTCTAACACTCAAAGCAAATTAATGATAACTCTATGGTTGGAACGCTCATCACTCAGACGCATTCCCATCCTTGACTGGCTATTCTTATGTTACTTCATAGTAACCTAGAAGGTTAAAAGTAGGGAATGAGCAAACTAGCCCAGTAGAATTTACATCTCAATGTGCAAACAATGATATAAGTGATTAGCAGTTTAGAACTAGGTTACCACGATTATCAAGATATGCATGAACCATAAATCTCATTAAACACGATGCATGATCAAGATAGAGTGATGCTCATGATAGAGCAAGATCTAGAATGATATAACGAGCAGGAGCTATCAATAGAGTGACAAGTAACAAGCACGTAAGATATCAATTATTGCAATCATTGCAGGATGGCCATATCACGCAAGCAAGCAAGCACGAGCATGATCATCTAACACTAATCAAGCACGAAGACACTAATATACACCAAGGAAAGATCCACCTTGAAATGCACAATAGGACATGTATATGTGGTTATTGTATCTATCATTCAACACGCAAGTACTCCCAGCACAGATGCAATGCCAGTAATCATTATACCACATGGTTAACACTATATTTATGACTCGCCGTCATTGGGGCTAGACTGGAGCCCTTGGACACACGTCGTGCCCTATCAGCATCTCACTATTTTCAAATGTAGACCCACAGTCATTCATGGCCAATATAAGAGTATCAAGGTATAAACAATGGTAATGTCATTTTTATGATGATGATGTCAGGAAGTAGTAAGTCAAGTGAACATGATTTTTATGATAACAATAATCAAGAAATAATTTCGGCAGCATAACGACGTAATTTATACTTTAGTTATCTCTTCACAATAATGGCTTAAGTCAAGGTTATAAATCACTCTCACAAAAACAAGAGAAGAAAGGAAGTGCTCACTATCTCCAGGGAACTTCAATGGTAAAACCAACTCAGTGTCCGTGAGGGAATCCATGGAGTACTGAGATTTATGGAGGTCTTAAGAGAAAGGTCACTAGACTTCCAACACGGAATTACCAGCCATAAGTTTCCAATCCCCCCAGAAAGGGCTGCCTATAGGTGCAAGTGTGTAGTGTAGTACGCGTCTCAATCCTCAATCCATCGGTTTCAAACATGCGGAAAGCAATTAACATGGTGACATGAGATTGAAATGTGCACTTAACTTGACATGATTTGCAGCATTTTAAGATAACAATTATTCACTTTAACAAGCTAGAATAGCAAGATGATCAATCAATAGTTTGCAAGAATAGATCATATCATTTAAGAATGATGGAATAAACATTCATGTTGTTATGGTTTTTTCATGGGTTAACAAGTTTTAAGCCACTGGACCGACTACATACTTTGAACAGAACCATGTCGTGCAAACCATAAACTTTAGACCATGCAAAACAGGTCTCGGGTAGGCCTTGAAATCCGTGACGGACACAGTCGTCGCAATTAAGAAGACAATACACGGTTCAAAACAAAACTCTGTACAAAGTTTCTAAATCGTGATGGGCCTACCTGTCTCGTTCAAATCGTGATAGGTCAAAGTGTCGCCTATTACAACAGGAATCAATTGCCAGACCGATTATCTAACTAGTAACGCGACGATCCCATTTGTCGCATTCCCGACGCGACAGATCGACATGTCGTGATGACGTTTGAATCGCGACGGTTCTACCCGTCGCGTTCAATAATCTATTTCAAAATCTTAATGTAATAACAGGTAAAAATCTTGGTCTAGAAAACGGTTTGAATCATGACGTACTACAACGTCGCGATTATGCAGGACATAGAAAACCATGCAGTGCACAGTTTGAGGTGTCGGAGCAGTCAAGTCAACGATAGAATTGCGACGTAGGGTATGGTCACATTTCTAATGAACATGATGGTCTAGTACGTCGTGTTGATGTAAAGAAGAACGCGACGTCTGGTGTCGTCGCGGTTCTTGCCCGAAAATGATGAAAACAAGTAAGCCATGCACACAACGCTTATAACTCATGATCTAGGGATCTCGGGACAAAAGTGTGAACATGAAAGTTGTTGGGTTTGAGGAGTAGATGGGAACCACGGTTTTGGTTTCATGGGATTTGACCTCGGGATGCATGAAAACCAACATGAACATAAAAAGCCCTATTCATGCACGACCTTTGGAAAACATTTAATACACCATGCATACTCAATAAAAATTAGGGAAAACGCATGCACATGAAAGTAGACTTGATGAACTAGACATTGCTATATGATTTGCTTAGGTTTGTCCCGAGACAACCTACCTATTGAGTTGAATAAGATTTGTCCTCCAGAAAGCCCTCGCTCTGACTGCTTGGAGGAGAACACTTAATACTCCAGATACACTGAGTAAAAATTGGGCAAAATGGTGCCATTAGAAACTAGACTCAACCCTCTTTCCACTGGTATAAGCCTTGCATGGTTTGGTCGAGGGTTGACTCAACTTTGGTCGAATCTAAGAAGGGTTCTCTGCATAGATCGATGCAGAACACGGTTGGGAAGAAGGACTTCGGTTAGGGGAGATTTCCTTCTCCTCTGGTGCTCAAGAGCTACTCCCCATGACCCCAACTATTGGTAAACTCGTCCCCAAGGGTTTTGGGAAGAGTATTTAAGCATCTAGGGTTTTCAGGAGTCCTAATGTGTATAGGAATGAAGGGTTGCAGTTTTAGCATGCACCCTACCATGTTTTGGTGATTCCCATCCCCAATAGAGTGTATTGGCCATTAGGAAACCCTCTAGTAAGGTTAGGCACAAATTTTGGTTGCTAAGTGTGGCTAATTGCCTCAAGATTTACCCTAATTGCCTCTTTCTATTTTCATCTCTATTAGGCTTACGAATTTCCATGTATTTTTTTTACTTCATTTTATTCTTGGCCCAAAAGTTGTCCATTGGCCCAAATCTCCTAATAGGTTGTCAATTCACGTTGTTTAGAGTCTTTCCATCATTTTTATTTAATTTATGATCTCATTATCTACCCATGATCATGGTTTTCTAACTTTCTTCCCTAATTATGATAATTAGTCACCATGTGTCATAAACATGGCCAATTGGATTTTTCATTGTACGAATTCCTTTGTGAATCATTTAGGAATATTTTTTAGGGTTGAATTAGTATTTTTATGGAATTTTCCGATGTGTTTTTGCACATACAATAATGGTATGTATGTTTCTATTATTCCGATAATACGTAAATTATTTATTTCAAATTTTAAATTATTGAATTTTTTGGGGTGCTACATGTTTACTGTCTGTGTTTTGCAGCCTTGGGTTCTTCCCAGTGCCATGGTTTACACAGGTTTCTGGTGCCGATGTTTGGCTTAGACCGATGACCATGTAGTTACTTTACGCTTTCGCACTTACTCTGTTAGTAGAATATATTTACTTGCTTTATTTCAGTTATGCACATCTATACCTATTCTGTTGTTAGAACCAGTGGGAAATTGGTAGTCCCTACTGGGCTTCTTCGTGAAGCTCATTCCCTTCTTTACAGCTGAAACTTGACAGTAGTACCCTCCGCGACGGACTAAGGAGATGGGACAGTAGTAGACGGCGTCTTCCGTGAGCAGTGTTCCCTCTTACTTGTTACGTCACCCTCGGGGTATGCCCCTAAGGGATCTATTATTACCTTTCTTTCTGCACTTGTACTTCACTTACTTGGGACTATACTAGACTTGTACTCTGTGTTGAACACTTTTCCTCCACTTGTTGGTACATTTTAGTGCATGTTGTTGTTACTTATTCCCATTGCATATCTTGTTAGACTGGTTCATTAGCCCTTCCGGATCTTCGGTCCCGTGGGTGGCTATGCCGATGGTCGAATCCTTGGTGGGAGCTGGGGGTCCGGGCGTCTGGGCCGTTACACGTGCAACAGAACAACTCTGTCCACATATAATCTGGCTAGCCGGCTCACTGACCAAGACATTCTGACTAGAAGAAAGTGCGCTGACTTGGTCAACTTGTCCATGATCACCGAAATACCATCATGCCTATGCGGAGAAAGGGGCAAACCAACCACAAAATCTATGGTGATGTCATCCCACATCCACTCGGAAATGGGCAACGACTGCAGCTCATCACTAGGATACCGATGCTCTGACTTCACCTGCTGACAGGTAAGGCAACGAGTGACAAACTCAGCCATGCCCCTCTTCATCCCTGTCCACCAAAAGTACCTCTTAAGGTTATGGTACATCTTGGTGGAGCAAGGATGAACAACATACCTCGATCGATGTACCTCTGACAACAATGCCTGCCACGCATCACAAGGGATGTACAATCTACCTTTGAACCTGACCTTACTGTCCTCGTCCAGCTCAACATCTGGCATCTGCAAAATATCTGCACTCTGAATCTGCTTGCTGTGCCTCCGCACCTGACGGTACACCGATGGGCGAACAGAAAAATTGGTCATCACTGCGTCATCTCTGTACCTCGAAGGGCAAAAAACTCCGTGAGACAAGTCCTCAAACAATCTCCACTCTCTCACCATCAATGAACTCAAGTGAACTCACCTACTCAAAGCATCCGCCACGACGTTAGCCTTCCCAGGTGATAGGAGAGAGGGTAAGGTCGTAGTCCTTCAAGTACACTATCCCTCTGCGCTGCCTGATGTTCAATCCTTCTGATTGAAGATGTACTGCAAACTCTGATGGTCAGTGAAAATCTCGACGCCTCACTATACAAATAGTGCCTCTACAACTTCAGAGCGAACACCACTGCCGCCGACTCTATGTTCTGAGTAGGGTAGTTCTCCTCAGCTTCTTCAGTTGCTGAGAAGCATAGGCAACGACCTCACCATGCTGCATCAGCACTACACCAAAGCTGATCTCGAAGAGTCTTTATAGACCACAAAACCTCTGACCTGACGGTAAAACCAACATTAGCGCTGAAGTCAACCCTCTATTCAGCTCCTGAAAACTCTGCTCGCAGTCCTCTGTCTAAACAAATCTGGTCTCAAGTCTGGTTAGACGGATCAACGGCTCGGCAATCCTGAAAAATCCTGGATAAATCTTTTGTAAAACCTGCAAAGCCTAGAAAGCTGCGAACCTCTAACATTGAAGTAGGCTGCTCCTAAGACAACACTACCTCTACCTTGGCAGGATCCACTGCCACACCTGAACCTGAGATCACGTGTCCCAGAAAGTGCACTTCCTCAGCAAAAATTTGCACTTGTCGAACTTGCCATAAAGTTGGTGACTCCGCAACGTCTCCAACATGATCCTTAGTGACCTCGTGCTCCTCCTCAAAAGCCGAGTAGACCAAAGTGTCATCTACAAAGATGACCACAAACCTGTCCAGCTACTCACTAAAGACTTTATGCATCAAATCCATAAAAGCTACTGACGCATTCGTGAGCCCAAACGGCATCACGACAAACTGAAAGTGAGTGTACGTCGAGTGGAAAGCTGTCAAGCCAATACCTGACTCTTTGATTCTCAGCTGGTAGTAACCGAACAAGTCAATCTTCGAAAACACTCTGGCTGACTGCAATGGATCAAACATGTCATCGATCCTAGGCAAATGATAATTGTTCTTCGCTGTTAATTGGTTTCAACTGCCTGTAATCGATGCACAACCTCAAGCTACCATCCTTCTTCCTCACGAACAACACTGGCGCTCCCCACGGTGAATGACTAGGATGGATGAAACCCAACTCAAGTAACTCCCGCAACTGACGCTTCAACTCGCGCAACTCCTCCGGAGCCATCCGGTATGGTGCCTTAGAAGGCATCGTACTAGGCAAAAGCTCAATGGAGAACCCTACCTCCCGCTCTGGCGATAACCCAGGTAGATCCTTCGAGAAAACATCAGAAAACTCACAAACAACAGGTAAATCAAAAATTGATGATCTGCTAGGCTCCAGAGAACAAACAGAAGCAAGATATGCCACACAACCATCGCGGATCAAATGACGAGCTCTATAGAAAGAAATAAAAGGTCGATGGATAGATCGGATACCTCAGAAGCAAAGAACGGGTGCCCCGGATATCCCAAACGCACAGTCTTCCGCTGACAATCCACCATAGCTGAGTTTGCCTCCAACCATTCCATGCCAAGGATGACGTCAAAGTCACAAAGCTGCAACGCGTACAACCTGGTTGGCAACTGGTGTCTCTGGACTGTTGAGCATCCCCGGTTACTCAGTATGTGACCTATCATTGCTCTGCCTTTGCCCTCTTGTTGTTGATTGAAACATCAAGTTCAAGCGATGTTTGAGTTCAAAAGCCAATTGAGAATATGAAGTCCTAGAGTCTTCTTACTAGCCAAACCATTTTAGAAATAAGAGCATTCATAAGGATGTTATTCAATAGTCATTTTAAGATTTGTTTAGTGTGTGTTAGATGATACATCCTAGACTTGGTCACAGAATATTATTTAAAAAGCATTGTGATTAAGTCAATGTCTTTTCTACTATTTGAGTATGAAAAGTTGTAATGTAGTATAAGTTCCCAATTCTCCTCATTTAAAAGAGTAATGAACAAACTCATTGAAAGTTGTGGACAGCTGAGGAGAATTCACAGAAGTTAGGCATCTGTCAACAACTGGTATGTGCGTGTCGACAACTACTATGAAACAGCAAAAAGATAGTACTGGAAGAAGTGATATGTCCACAGCTAGCTTCATATCTGTCAACAACTGCAGAAATTGTAGAATTCAAGCTTGTGATCAAGGGTCATCTGTGGACCATGTGAATGGGACATGCTGACAAGGGTCAATGGTGACAAGATTGATGTGAAGAGTGTTCCTCATGCAACTCACTAAAAAAAAATCTTTGTGACTTACTCCTCCATAATGTATGCATGGTATATGAAATGAGCATTCAAGCAATTCAGAAATATTCATGCCAAGTAGTTTGCACAAGGAAGGAATAGCCAGGATCAAGTAAGCACCAACATGCCATTCATTTGAAGAGAGAAACTTGCAAAGACTGGAAGAGGCCAATTGACATTGTTTTTGAGGTTTTATTTTTTCTTGATGACCTTTATGTAGAAGAAAACTATTGATATTTGGTTGAGGATATTCCTCACACATAATGATAGTTTTTCGGACAAGCATGACTTATTCTTCCACATTTCACCATTTGATATACCACATAGTCATCACACAAAAGGTCAATTATTCCTGAATTTAGCATGAGTTTCATTGAAGTTTGCATAAGCCCATTTCTCTTCTCAGTGATGTAAACCTGTCTTCTGACAATGGTTTTGTGAAAATATCAACAACTTGTTTTTCAGTTGGAATGAAATTAACCTCCAGGTTCTTGTTGGCAACCTCATCTCTCAGAAAATGATGTCTTATTTCAATGTGTTTTGATCTAGAGTGTTGAATTGGGTTCTTTGAAAGATTGATGGCACTAGTGTTGTCACATAAGATAGGTGTGCATCCAATGTCAATGTTGTAATTACACAACTGACTCTTGATCTACAACACTTGAGCTGCACAACTCCCTACAGCAACATACTCTGCCTCTACAGTGGAGAGTGCAACGGAGTGTTGCTTCTTGGATGCCCACGAAACCATACAACCGCCTAGGAATTGACAATAACCACTAGTGCTTTTCCTATCAATTTTGTATCCATCATAGTCAGCATCAGAATATGAGATTAAATCAAAATTGCAACCAATTGGGTACCACAAACCGAAATTAAGGATAACTTTGTGGCTTTTATCACACAATTGACTAATACTCAGAAGATTGTGATTGAGACCATCAACTAGAAATATATTTTCAATACAGTTAGAAGCATTCTTACCTACCTTACCTGTGCCAATTATTTGGCCTTTATTGTTACCTCCAAATACAACTTGACCTCCATCTTTTTCAATCAGCAAACAAATTTTTTCTTTATCACCCGTCATATGACTCGAGCAGCCACTGTCTAAGTACCACTTATTTTGATTTTGGGCAGCTAGGCATTCTTGCAAAGACATATCAGAAAAGATGTTTTGGTACCCAAATTACTTTGGGTCCCATTCTTTCACTCATACCAGAAAGTAAATGCTTGGGAATCCACAATTGTTTGCATTTCATCATGTTCAGTTTGTTCCAGCATTGTGACTCAATGTGATCAAGCTTTTTACAACATTTGCATAATGGAGTTTAAAATTTTGAAATTCTTTTAATGTTGTATTGAACTTGTGAATTCTTTTGTCCTCTTTGCTGCTTGGATGGTTTTGATTTGCCAACTGATTTACATACCTGTCGACAGTTCAGTTTCTGCCTTGAATGCTTGTCGACAGGTGTTGTTGCTTGTTGACCAGTTAAATTCTTTTGTTTATTTTCAGATCTTTGTTTTGACATGAGCTTGTTTACTTACACTTGGACTGTACTGAACAAAGGATGTGACCAATTTTTGTCTAAGTTTCTTTTGATTTTCAATTTGAAATCCAAGTCCATGCTTTGTTATGTTTGACTTAACTCCTAAAACAACATAAAGATTTTCCTTTCCTTTGAAAATATTCACAAATCTTCATTTTTTTCCTTTTAGTTCTTTTTGAACTTCTTCCATTTTCTTCTGAATCTTTTGATTCTCATCTTGTAGTGTTTCAACAGATTCTTTTAAAGTTTGTTTTTCCTTCTCATTCTCTTGAAGTTTTTCTTTCATGCAATCCACTTCAACATAGTGGTTTTCCTTTTCATTTTTGAGTAGCTCTATCTCTCTAGTTAGGATAGCAAGTTGTTCATCATTACTTGTGCTATGCACAAGATTGTTGATTTTCTTTTTCAGTACTTTATTTTCAGATTTATATTCACATAATATTTCAAACAACATGGTATATGCCTCTTCTCATTCTTCAACTATATAGCTTTCAAAAGAGGAGTTTACCTCATTGGAGTCTTCACTCCATGCCATCAAGCACTGAATCTCTTCATCATCAGAACTATCTTGAGAACCTTCATCTTCATCTTCATCACTCCATGTTGCCATCATGGCTAAGAGATTCTTGTATGAAGACTTCTTCTTCATCAGCTTCCTTTTAAGCTCTGGGCATTCACCTCTCATGTGCCCCTGTTTTTGCATTCATAGCAAACAACTATGCCATTTTTCATGCTTGTATGGAATTTGTTTACAAAATCCTTTTTAGGAAGAGTTTTGAAGTTACTTGGCCCCTTCTTTCTGAACTTGAGGAATTTTTTGAATTGTCTAGTCAGCATGGTCATCTCATCATTTTCACTTTCACTAGATGTTTCATTTTCATCACTCACTTGTTCAATTCTCTCTTGGAATTGGAACTTGATGATGCTTTGTTAGAGGCTTTCAATGCAATAGATTTTCTTGGATTGACTTCAGATTCTTTTCTTTTTAGATTGATTTCATAGGTCATCAATGATCTTATCAATTCATCTAATTGCATTGTGGACAGGTCTTTAGAGTCCTCAATAACAATGGTCTTAGTGTGCCAAGGAGATGGAAGAGACCGAAGTATCTTCCTCACAAAGTCACTCTCACTGTACTCTTTCTTAAGACCTTTCAAACCATTAATTATGATCATGAATTATACAAACATGTCTGAGATTGTTTCTTCATTTTTCATTTTAAACATCTCATATTCAAACAAGCATACTAGCTTTGGTTTCCCTTACGTCGGACGTACCTTCGTATATGAGTTCCAGCTTCTCCTGCATCTCCTTTGCAGATGAGCATGTAAAGACTTTTGAGTATTCCTTTGGATGCACAGCACATTGCATCATATTCAAGGAGCTCCAATTCAAGGTTCCCTTGCGAATTTGTTCCCTTGTCCAGGTGTCATCATCAGTAGGCAACTCATAGGTAACTTTGCTTACGATCTTCCACAGCTCATAATCTTGAGCTCTCAAAAATACCTGCATTTGATTTTTCCAATATGTATAGTCAGTCCCGTCAAAGAAGGGAGGCCTAGACACTGAGTGTCCTTCAGCCAAAAAACCTTTGTTAGTTTCCATCGAACAGAATCTCTCCCGATCATTAGATTAAGCAATTAAACCTATAAAATCAGAGAAACCCGCTCTGATACCAATCGTTGAGTGTACGGAATTAGCTATGACTATAAGGCCCTCGAACATTGTTCTTATTATTATTTGGATTTTTGCTATATTATACTTAGTGTTTTGTGTATGTTCTTTGTGAGTATATGTGCATATATGTATATACGTACTTATTTATGTATATATTGTCTTTATTTAATTGTGCATATTGTATTTAGATTATATAGGGCATATTGTATGTATTTGTATATGGTGTATATACTATTTGATGTTTCTATTTTCTGGTCGAGATGCCAGTAAACGTTAACATCCATTGACGTTGAGGGCATGTTGACGGCAACCAGTGTGTCGTTGACTCAGAGTCGGCATCCAGATCGATGGCTGTCTATTTCCTATTAACGACAGAGATGTGGTCATTTACTTCTCAGTTTCTGTTCCGAATTCAGATCGGGAAACGACTATGTTTTCCCCGGTTCTGGATTGGGAAACTCATCTCTAATGGTAGGATTACAACCTTAACGCGTACCCAAACCCTTAGGTATATAAAAGCACATGTTCTTGGCCGAGTTAGGTCTTTTCGCCCAAAAGAGAACCTAGGGTTTCCTGTGGTGAAACACTGAGTATTGTGCGACCTTAATCTGGCGATTTAGTGCATCTTCCGGCGATCATCATCGACTGGGAGGTGCTCAGAACATTGGTGAGGCTTCCCCAACTCTGGTGTGCAACCGGCATCGGCACAAGGACCGGATCTGGAAGGACTTTTGGACTTTCTTGGCTTGGCCGAGGAGAGCATCTTCGACTAAATAATACCATTAGCGATTTTATTCTAGGCAAGTGATCTAGGGATTTCATCCCGACCCATGTCCTTTAGGTCCTAGGTTTTTATTGGATTTTTCCTCGTGTCCTGAAACCCCCAATTCGTCAAATTTTGTGCGTTCAGTCTGTGTTCTGCAGACAGGAACTTGATGGCAAGCTTGCTACCATCAAGATCTTGAGTTGGCGGCAACATCGTATGTCATTAACCCCTGTTGGCAGCAACCCCTTTGCCGCCAAGTTCTTCAAGTTTTACAGAATGACTATTTTGATCTCCATGGTATGTTTGATGGATTTTTGGGTATATGTGCAAGCTGTGAAAATTTTATTTGGTCAAGTACAGTTAATAGGTCATATCATGAGGAGGTGTCGAATTTCTATAAATAGTTTTATTTATAAAAATTTTTGTAATGGGATAATGAGCATGATTTGACCATGATAATTCCTGAATAATTAGATCCATTGTATATTAGGGTTTAAAAAATTTTCCATGATGGTATGATGACTGATTTCAGGTTTTTGAACTGTTAGAAATGACTGTATGGATGTGAATCATGTTTAATGATTTTTTTTATGAAAATACCTGAAATCTATCTTAATTATTAAAATTAGATTTACTGTTCTGAAAAATCTGAAATTTTAGCTATTTTATACATATCCTGTGTAAAGTCTATGATAAAAATTTCATTCTATTTTGATAACAGTAGATACTATTACTAATTTAATAAAAGGAAATAACCACGATGAGCATGTTAAGGTTAGTCATGTGAAATTTAACGATTAGAAACATGATTAGGACTGTGTTATGATCAACTTACCACTGTGAAACAGTAGCATCATGTTATGAAAACCGAAGCATGTGTAATTGTTTAAAAGTGAATGCAAATGTGTTAAATAGTGCATGTGTATAATGTGAACATGTGATTTAGTGGAATGTGTAAATTGTGCCGAGATTGACACTCCTACCATAGAGGGCTGTGGAGACGTACTTTAGTAAAGTCCCTATGGGAAGGCTCAAGCATGTGATATCCTATAGGCATTAGGATGAAATCCTGGAGGTGGACAAGTATCACTGGTTAGGGTGGTGAGGGCTTCTCCTGGTCTACAGAGTACTAAGATTCGTCACTGTGTTGACTAGGTGGCGGATATGTGTTATGTGTATGTGCGTCCTTCTCGTGGTGGTTAGGACTATGTGTCATGACAACTATGTGTAAACAATGTAAATATGTGAATAAGAACATGTAAATTGTGCAAATGCGAAAGATGAGCATGTGAAAGTGTTAAATGAATGTGTTAGCATGCAAATAGATGTGAACTTGTGTACATGTGATTTATTTATATAAAAACAGCGAGCTAAATGTGTAAATAAGTGTGATAATTGCTTGTGGAAATGAGTAGATATCATGCTAGGTATGTTATTTATCATGTACATAGTTCCATGCTCTAGTTATACATAATTGTGAAATGAATTGAATAAGATTTGAGCCATTGAATCGTGTTGGTTATAAGAGTAGAAAGCATGCTATAGGTTTTCATATTTGTTTGGTTAAGTGATATGAAGCATGTACCATGTTTATTCCTAAATGTTTAAAAGGCTAGCATGTGTATATGATATGTGTATGGATGCCATCTTTTGATTGCTTGCTGGGTCTTTTTAGACTCATACTTGGTTTGGCGTACAGGTGAGACAGGTGCCTCCGTTCCTCAGGAGGACATAGTGAGGAGCGACTCCGAGCGCGAGGAGTAGCTTCACTTCGTTGGACGTTACTACATTGTCACTTTCTTTTCATTAGTATGTAAAGTTTGAAATTGTAAAATTCATATGGACAATGTATTTTAATTAGAGTTGTAATAATGTGGACATTGGTATTTCTTTCTTTATTGCTATATAGACTGTGAATATGTGATGATGATGGAATGAGAATATTTCTTTTAATTCCGCTGTAAATTTTGATATTTGTGTACATCTCAATCTAATGTTTACTGCTGGGTAAATGTCCCACTGTGACGGCGTTCATTGTACCGACGTGGATTGGTATAATCGTGCCAGTATAAGGAGCGTCATTATAGAGATTAGTATCAGAGCAACACAGGTTGAGATTGTACATGAATATACCATCATCTTCACAATATGGTATGTCTTTATAGATTTTGTCCATGTATGTAGAAAATGTTTAATAATGAATGAAAGATAGTTAAGAAAATAGTTAGGACTAAATAACTTAGTTTCTAACTAGATTAAATTGTTGTACATGCTATGGCTACTCGTGGTAGGCGTGGTGCCCAGGCTCAGGATGACGAGTAGAGGCGTGAGGGCAGGGGAGAGCAACAAGCCCCAGCATCACAGGGTCCTACAGTACTTCCTCCACCACCGCATGTGGATTATGGCGTATTCATGCAAGGTATGGTTCAGGCTATGTAGACCCAGGTGCATACTCAGGCGGCACTGCAAGCTCAACTACAGGCTCAGGTTAGAATTATTAAATAGAGTAGCCTATTTTTATTAAATGTATGATTGTTATATGCGTTGCTTATATTGCTTGTTGTGGCAGACTCAGGCTCCAGCTCCAATTCCTCAGGAGCAAGACCATGGTGGTCCTTCCATCATGGAGAGATTCAAGAGGATGGCTCCACCCTCTTTTAAGGGGGAGAGTCAGCCACTTTTGGCGGAACGTTAGATGAGGAAGATTGAGAAGATCTTCTGAGCCATTAGGTGTGTCGAGGAGGACAAAGTTAGTTTGGCCTCCTATATGCTGCAGGTATTTATTAATTATGTATGCATGTACTTGTGTTAAGATTAGGTTTTGTCTAGATTGGTGCTTATGGGTTGTATCTTGTAGGAGAGAGCCGATGTGTGGTGAGCCTCCTTACTCCACACCAGGTTTGAGGATGGTGCTGTCGAGGTGACTTGGCATGAGTTTACGAGGCTGTTCCGGGCCAAGTTCATCGCAGAACATATCCAAGACAAAATGGAGCAGGAGTTCCTTTATCCTACATAGGGCTCCATGACGGTGTTAGAATATGAGGCCAGGTTTACTGAACTATCCAAGTATGCTCCTCACATAGTTGCTGATGAGCGCAGGAAGGCGAAGAAGTTCGTGATGGGTCTTAAGTCATCACTGAGGTCGAGGCTTGTGGCATTTGACCACGTACGCTGGATGAGGTTCTCAGCGCTGCGTGTAGGCAATAGAGCGAGATGGAGCAGTATCTGGAAGAGAAGAAGGCATCGCAGAAGAGGTCCGCACCACCTTTCCAGCGGCAGGATAGGAAGAAGGTCGTGTACCAATCACTGTAGCGTCCAGTGGCAGCTAGTAGTCAGCAAGCAGTTACTCCACGGTCCACCGGCGTCAGGCCTAGCGACAAGAAGATATGCCCTCACTGTGGAAGAGCTCATAGTGGTATCGAGTGTTGGAAGTTAGTGGGGAAGTGTCTCAAGTGTGGCAGTTCTGAGCATCAGATCCGAGAGTGTCCCAGACTGCAGCAGGCTGTTCAACGTGGAGAGCCAGCCCCAGCAGCGGCAGCACTAGTGATCGGAATACCAGGAAGGCCTCAAGCCCAAGCTCGAGTGTTTGCTTTAGCGCGAGAGGATGCCGAGCAGGCGGAAAACATCACGGAAGGTACGGTTCTATTCATGGGTGTGCACGCTCGGGTTTTGTTTGATACGGGTGCCACTCACTCGTTTATTTCCAAGCGGTTTATGAAGCAATTAGCTATAGAGTCAGGGGTAGAGGCTGAGGAGTTAGAGGTCCCTTTGTCTGTGAACACACCAGCAGTACGGTATCCACAAGGAAATGTATTCCGTCTTTACTGGTGTGTATTGAAGACCGAGGCTTAGATCGGTGCTTCTTTTTGCTTAAGATGAAGGACTATGATACTATTCTAGGTCTGGATTGGCTTGAGGAGCACTATGCTTTGGTGGATTGTCGTAGGAAGAAGATTACTTTCCGTGTTCCTGGTGTGGATGAGTTTTCACATCCATTTCTAAGGAACTTTGTGGGAAGGTTTTTGATCTCCTCCATGAAGGCGATGAGGATGGTGAACAAGGGGTGTGACACTTTTCTTGCAAGCGTGGTCTTAGTACCGAAGGCTGATCAGTCACCTACCCTTGAGGAGATTGAGGTAGTGCAGAAGTTTCCAGATGTGTTTCCTAACGATTTGTCTATATTGCCACTGGCTAGGGAGATACAGTTTACTATAGAGTTGCTTCTAGGCACCTCTCCCATCTCTAAGGATCATATCAGATGGCACCTGTGGAATTAGCTGAGCTGAGGAAGCAGTTGTAGGATTTGCTAGATAAGGGATTTTCGCCCTAGTGTGTCACCTTGCGGCGAACATGTATTGTTCGTGAAGAAGAATGATGGTTCCCTTAGATTGTGCATTGATTATAGAAAGCTCAACCAGGTGACTGTGAAGAACAGGTATCCCTTACTGCGGATTGATGATTTGTTCAATCAGCAGTAGAATGCATCAGTATTTTCTAAGAGTGATCTATGGTCCGACTATCATCAATTAAGGATTAGGAGTTAATATGTGTCCAAGACGGCCTTTAGGACTCATTATGGACATTATGAGTTTTTGGTGCTTCCATTTGGTCTGACCAACTCCCCTGCAGCGTTCATGGATCTTATCAACAGGGTGTTTAGACCTTATTTGGATAACTTCGTCGTGGTGTTCATTGATGATGTGCTAGTCTATTCTCCCGATGAGGCTATGCATCGTGATCATTTGAGGGTTGTTCTGGAGGTTCTCCGAGAGCACAAGCTATATGCATAGTTCAGTAAGTGCGATTTTTTGATGCGCGAGGTTCATTTCCTTGGGCATGTTATCTCAGGCACTGGAGTAGCAGCTGATCCAGTGAAGGTCTAGGCAGTATTAGATTGGGAGATTCCAAGAACCCAATCGGAGATTCATAGTTTCCTTGGTTTAACGGGCTATTACAGATGATTCATTGAAGGTTTTGCATCTATTGCCGCACCTTTGACTAAGCTAACCAGGAAGGGAGTGAAGTTTGCATGGTCTGAGGATTGCGAGGGTAGCTTTCAGTCGCTGAAGGCGAAGCTTACATCTGCACCCGTGTTGATCTTACTGAGTGGTGTAGAGGGTTTTACTATTTATTCGGATGCTTCTCAGATCGGTCTTAGCTGTGTGTTGATGCAGCATGGCAGGGTAGTGGCATATGCTTCTCGCCAATTGAAGGAGCATGAGCGTAACTATCCAACGCATGATTTGGAGCTTGCGATAGTGGTTCATGCACTGAAGATCTGGAGACACTATCTTTATGGTGTCAAGTTCGAGGTGTTCACTGACCACAAAAGTCTGAGGTATCTCTTCTCTCAGAAAGAGTTGAACCTGAGGCAGAGGAGATGGATTGAGTTCCTCAAGGACTATGACTTCGAGCTTCAGTATCATCCAGGGAAGGCGAATGTCGTGGCAGATGCTCTTAGTAGGAAGAGATCTTTGCTCCAGCAGGATTGGAAGATGTTGGAATATGTAGCTTGTGCGATGACTGAGTTAGAGCCACTTTTGGGTCAGGCTTTTGTGGCTCAGTTATCTATTCGGTCCACTGTTCTCGATGAGGTGATTGAGTAGCAGAAGGCTAATCCTAGACTTCAGGAGATAGTAGGCAAGGCAGGCATTGCTCGTGATGAGGACAGGGTCATTAGATTTCAGTACCGAGTTTGTGTTCCCGATGTTGTGGATATTTGAGAGCATGTTCTAGCAGAAGCTCATAGGTCGAGGTTGTCTATTCATCTAGGCAATACTAAGATGTACCATGATTTGAAGAGATCCTTTTGGTGGTCTAGAATGAAGAAGGATGTGGCCGAGTTCGTATCCAGGTGTTTGGTATGCCAACAAGTGAAGGCCGAGCGTCAGCGACCATCTGGTCTTATGCAGAAGATGGAGATCCCAGTATGGAAGTGGGATGCTATCACTATGGATTTTGTGACGGGTTTTCCCCGATCAGTGAAGGGCAATGACTCGATTTGGGTAATTGTAGACTGTTTCTCCAAGACGACACATTTCTTACCGATGAAGAAGAAGCAGTCCGTGGTGAGTTTGACTAGGTTGTATGTTAGTAGCATTGTGAGGTTGTATGGTGTGCCGAAGTCAATTATTTCTGATCGAGACCCGAGGTTTACATCGAGGTTGTGGCAGGGTCTTCAGGAGGCATTGGGTTCTTAGTTGAAGCTTAGTTCGGTGTTCCATCCCCAAACAGATGGCCAGTCTAAAAGGACTATCCAGACACTCGAGGATATGTTGAGAGCATGTGTGCTTGATTAGAAGGGTGATTGGGAGCATCATTTGCCTCTTGTGGAGTTCGCCTACAACAACAGCTATCATGCGAGCATTGGTATGGCTCCATTTGAGGCTATGTACGGGTGGCCCTGTAGATCTCCTTTGTGTTGGGAGGAGACAGGGGATAGGCAGTTGATTGGTCTGGAGTTGGTGCAGGAGACTTCGGATAAGATTAAGCTTATCAGGCAGAGGCTTGTTGCGGCACAGTATAGGCAGAAGAGTTACGCCGACAACAGAAGGAAGGATTTACAGTTCGAGGTTAGCGGGCATGTTTTTCTGAAGGTTTCGCCTACCCGAGACGTTGTTAGGTTTGGCAGGCATAACAAGTTGAGTCCTAGATTCATTTGCCCGTATGAGATTCTTAGGTGGATGGGCAACGTGGCATATGAGCTAGCCTTACCCCCGGCACTAGCAAGTGTACATCCTGTATTCCACGTATCTATGCTCAGGAGGTATGTGCGAGATCCGTCGCATATTATTAGTCACGAGCCAGTGGAGATTCAGCCAGATCTATCGTATGTTGAGCAACCAGTAGCTATCCTTGATCGGAAGGTTCAACACCTTAGGAACAAGAGTATTGCGTCCGTAAAGGTGCTTTGGCGGAACTTCTCGCGGGAGGAGGCTACATGGGAGCTTGAGGATCCTATGATGAAGAAGTATTCCCAGTTGCTTGGTTAGTATGTCATTCTAACTTCGAGAACGAAGTTTTCTTTAAGGGGGAGAAGGTGTAAGGCCCTCGAACTTTGTTCTTATTATTATTAAGATTTTTGCTATATTATACTTAGTTGTTTTGTGTATATGTGCATATATGTATATACGTGCTTATTTCCGTATATATTATCTTTATTTAATTGTGCATATTGTATTTAAATTATACATGGCATATTGTATGTATTTGTATATAGTGTATATATACTATTTGATGTTTTTGTTTTCTGGTCGAGATGCCAGTAAACGTCAACATCCATTGACGTTGAGGTCATGTTGACGACAACCAGTGTGCCGTTGACTCAGAGTTGGCGTCCAGATCGATGGCCGTTTATTTCTTGTTAACGACAGAGAAGTGTCCATTTACTTCTGAATTTCTGTTGCGATTTCAGATTGGGAAACGACTGCATTTTCCCCGGTTCTAGATTTGGAAACCCATCTCTAATGGTAGGATTCCATCCTTAACGCATACCCAAACCCTTAGCTCTATAAAAGCACCTGTTCTTGGCCGAGTTAGGTCTTTTCGCCCAAAAGAGAACCTAGGGTTTCCTGTGGTAAAAAATTGAGTTTTGTGCGACCTTAATCCGGCAATTTGGTGTGTCTTCCAGTGATCTTCATCGACTGGGAGGTACTCTGAACATTGGTGAGGCTTCCCCGACTCTGGTGAGTGACCTACATCGGCACAAGGACTGGATGGGAGGATTTTTGGCGGCTTCTTGGCTTGGCCGAGGAGAGCATATTTGACTAAATAATCCCATTAGCGATTTTATTCTAGGCAAGTGATCTAGGGATTTCATCCCTACCCATGTCCTTCAGGTCCTAGGTTTTTATTGGAATTTTCCTCATGTCCTGGAACCCCCAATTCATCAAATTTTGCGCGTTCAGTCTGTGTTCTGCAGATGGGAACTTGACGGAAAGCTTGTTGTCGTCAAGATCTTCAGTTGGCAGCAACATTGTGTGCCATTAACCCTTGTTGGCGGAAACCCCTTTGCCGCCAAGTTCTTCAAGTTTTAAAGAATGGTTATTTTGATCTCTGTGGTATGTTTGACAGATTTTTGGGTATATGTGCATGCTATGAAAATTTTTTTTGTCATGTACGGTCATTAGGTCATATCATGAGGAGGTGTCAAATTTATGTAAATAGTTTTATTTATTAAAATTTTGGTAATGGGATAATGAGCATGATTTGACCATGATAATTCCTGAATAATTAGATCTGTTGTATATTAGGGTTTCAAAATTTTTCCATGATGGTACGATGACTAATTTCAGGTTTCTGAACTGTTAGAACCGACTGTATGGATGTGAATCATGTTTAATGATGTTTTTTATGAAAATGCCAGAAATCTATCTTAATTATTAAAATTAGATTTAGTGTTCCGAAAAATCTGAAATTTTACTATGTGAATCATATTAAAACATGTAAATTGGTTTGAACTGTGTCATGGCTACTAAGTGTAATCTGAAATCTGAAATTTTACTTCTTGTGGTGGTTTGAACTGTGTCATAGCAACTAAGTGTAAACAATGTAAATGTGTGAATGTGAACATGTAAATTGTGCAAATGTGAAAGATGAGCATGTGAAAGTGTTAAATGAATGTGTTATCATGCAAATAGATGTGAACTTCTGTACATGTGATTTATTTATATAAATACAGCAAGCTAAATGTGTAAATAAGTGTGATAATTGCAAGTGAAAATGAGTAGACATCATGCTAGGTATGTTATTTATCATGTACATAGTTCGATGCTCTAGTTGTACATAATTGTGAAATGAATTGAATAAGATTTTAGCCATTGAATCGTGTTGGTTATAACGTGTAAAGCATGCTATAGGTTTTCATATTTGTTTGGTTAAGTGATAT
This sequence comes from Colocasia esculenta, assembly GCA_014218235.1. Lineage (NCBI taxonomy): Eukaryota > Viridiplantae > Streptophyta > Magnoliopsida > Alismatales > Araceae > Colocasia > Colocasia esculenta. Next base: position 63,227,953 of record CM024754.1, read on the forward strand.
GAAGCATGTACCATGTTTATTCCTAAATGTTTAAAAGGCTAGCATGTGTATGTGATATGTGTATGGATGCCATCTGTGGATTGCTTGCTGGGTCTTTTGAGACTCATACTTGCTTTGGCGTACAGGTGAGACAGGTGCCTCCGTTTCCGAGGAGGACATGTGAGGAGCGACTCCAAGCGCGAGGAGTAGCTTCACTTCGTTGGACGTTACTATATTGTTACTTTCTTTTCATTAGTATGTAAGCTTTGAAATTGTAAAATTCATATGGATAATGTATTTTAATTAGAGTTGTAATAATGTGGACATTCGTATTTCTTTCATTATTTCTATATAGATTGTGGATATGTGATGAAGATGGAATGAGAATATTTCTTTTAATTCTGCTATAATTTTTTATACTTGTGTACATCCCAATCTATTGTTTAGTTTGGGTAAATGTCCCACTATGACGGTGTTCTTGGTACCGATGTGGATTGGTATAATCGTACCGGTATAAGGACGGTCATTACAACGACAATAATCTAGAAGGGGGGTTGAATAGATTACTACCAATTAATTGCAAACAAACCTTCTTTTCAAGATTAAGACAGACTGTAGAAAAACCAATATGTTAGGAATGGATGGGTGGATGGATCAGATCTAGAAGGGGGGTTGAATAGATCTAACACCAATTAACGTGGAAGCTTGAGCAATTAAAAATTACTTTGAATCAGAGATCAAATCACCCAAACAATTTACTAATCTAAAGTGTGATTAGTGTGTGTGAGCAAATCAATTAGTAGTGTGAATGAAATCCCTATGCATGCATTTAGCGAGATACAAAGGCAAACCACAATTCAAACCACTCCACAGAGGATTTTAGGTGGTTCGGAAATCACCTCCAGTGACTCCTACGTCCACCCCTCACACAGTGAGGCCACACTACTCAAAACCTTGAGTACAACTCACACAGGAGCATGACGACTCCAAACACCCTTGAGCACGACGACTCAAGAAACACCTAGAGCACGACGACTCCAAACTGAACACGAGACTCAAAACAACAACCGGAGTACGACGACTCAAAATTGAGCACGACTGCTCAAACCACATAGTGAGTGCGACGACTCACAAACCAGAGCTCGACGGCTCACAATACAGAAGATAGATTAAAACAAAAGAGATCAGATCCTCTAGCAATGATCTGATTCAAGATAGTTTCGTACACAGAAATTTGTACAGAACTTCATGCACAAATCTCATTGACGAAATAAGGAAGAATAAACTCAGAAATAAAGCAAATAGATGTAGAAAGAGTGTTCTTCGATGAAGAGGCCTTGCAGACGCTTCAATTGAGGAGCCTTGATGGAAATCGATGGAGATTCTCCTCAATTGACGATGCTCTTCTTTGATGGCATCTGAAATGCCAGAAATCCTTCTTCTCCTGTGCCTCTTCAGTTGGATCTGCTCTCTTTCCTTGCACAGCAAGCTTCTCTCCAGGGATTCCCCTTGATTCCCTTGTACTTCCTCTTGAAAGGATGGCTTGTATCTTCTGGAGATGGAGGCAGATCTGGAAAACCCCCTTTGGCCGCCAAAAGGCTTCTTCTGGAAGTGTATGGGCTCTCTTGCCTTTAGGGTACAAGGAACATGGGTATTCATAGCCCCATATATCCATAAAGTGCCTTGGGGTGAATGGGCATGGAAACCTAGGTCAAATCCCCTAAATCCCAAGCAGCCACGTGTACAGAGAAATTCACGATTTTGACTTTCAGCCGGAGTGTGTCGACCTGCCATGATCTAGTGTCGACTTGCTATCCCAATTCTGCAAAACTGTTCTGCTGGAAACTGGATCTAGTGTCGACCTGCCATGATCTAGTGTCGACCTGCCCTTCTGGAGTCTGGGACTTGTGTCGACCTGCTTTGATCTAGTGTCGACCTGCCCTTCTGGAATCTGGGACTAGTGTCGACCTGCTTTGATCTAGTGATGACACTACCAAGACAAAAATGTGTGAACCTGAAAATTTAACACATAAACCATTAGTACAAGATATTATCATTAAAATATGAGATATTAAACATCAAAAACATATTGTTTAAGCATTATTGTGATATGTATAACATGTATAACATGTTCAATATATCATCATCAAAATCACAACATGTCACAATATCTCATCATTAAAATCACAATATGTCATCATCAATATCACAATATGTCATCATCAAAATCAAGGTACGAGTGATGTTCATTGGATATCGTTAAATTACAACTTTAGGAAGTTTCAAAACACACTCAACCCAACAATCTCCCCCTTTTTGATGATGACAAAACATATGCACAATCTCCCAATATCTTGACTCCCTTGACTGCAATAATTCCCCTTTGACCATATACACACTTTGACCTTTCTCCTTTAAAGAACTTTCTCCCCTTTGAAGGCCTTTTCTCCACCTTTTTGGAAGGTCCTTTTCTCCCCCTTTTTGACAGCATCAAAAGGATAGACAAGAGAGAGAAACAAAGATTGTAGGAGATCAAGAAATGAAATGTAGGAATAAATGGTCAGAGGCATTCAAAATAAATGAGGCAAAGTGATATTATCAGTTGAGAGAAATTATTGTGTTTTTGTTATTATGCAACAAAGTTTAATCACAAAGACACACTCACACAAAGTATAGCAAATTATAATGAGCTGAATGTAGTTAAAATAATGATGCAAATGTGAAGAAAAGTGACCTATATGAATGAGCAGAAATATTTAAACAGGGATGTTAGGAGCTTTAATTGTAACACAATGTAGAATAATATGTATAATCTCAGTAAACATGAAATGTACTAAGGTCTTTAGCTTTTCTATCCTGTCTTGAGTTGTTTTCATTTTGAACTGGGAAAGGGTACAAGAATAAATTAGTTAAATCTCACTTTTCAGTGCAAGAAATCACATTGATCAGATGCAAGACCTCCTGATTACTCAGTGGTTTAACTTTCATTATCTTATACAGAATTGAAAACTTTGATTTCCACTTTTTGACGTGAAACAAATCACTTTTTAGGTGAAATGACCCAGTTACTCAATGGTCAAGAATTTGCATTGCTCTGTTTGTATCTTTCCAGATTGATCATTTTTCTTTTGATATTTTGTAGGAATTTGTTTACTTTGACCAGACAAGACATGACTACGAATTTAGAAAAATTATTCTTAACATGTGGTAAAAATAAAGCTTAAACATACACAAGTGAAATATTAAAGCCACTCATGTGCCTATAATGGTGTTTTGCAAATCATTTTAAAATCATTTTAATGTGTTCTCCAATCATTTCTAGCCTTGCACAGCCAATATCTTGAATCCATTTACAATGTATGGCTGCAAGACACCTCAGCTTGCTGATCAAGCTGGTTTTGGGACCCACACTTACTTGGGTCCTGCAATGAAATCAGTGTTAGAGTGCAACAAAGATTTCTGAATCCAAAATGCTTTTAATTTTTGTATAGATGCATTTCTTTCATAGATAGAACTATGAGCAGAATTAGTTCCAGATTTTCTTTTTACCTTGATCAATGCATCTATGTTTTCATGATGTTTTTTATTTTTTGGATTTTTAATATGAGCAGAAACAAAATGATTTTGTGCAACATTTCTATGCCTATACACATGGAATTTTTGAACATTTTCAGTATGAACATGATGTTTATTCCTATGTGTATGAGCATGTGCATTAGACTGGAATTTCTGAGCATGCACAACAAAATCATTTCTGTACCAACAGTCCCTAGAAATATGACCAATTTTATGACAATGAAAGCATTGGACTGATTTGGCATGTTTATTGAAATTTTGATTTCTATTAAAGCAATGTTTGGCAAGATGACCAAGTTTATTACAATTAAAGCAAATGAGAGTATTTTTTACCTGGTACTTACCTTGGCATGTATGCATTTGCTGAAATCTCCTTTTCATGTGAGGAGGCTTACCATAAGGAGAAGGAGGTACCTTTTTGTAGCTCTTGGCATGATGTGAATTTGGAATTTGCCTTGGAGCTTTTTGGATTGATGGAGGAAGTAGATGAGTCCTCTTGACAGTAGCATTCCTCTCTTTCCCTGTCTGTTTCTGAACAAGAACTTTCACTAGCTTTTCATTAGAATTAGAAGAGTTCTTGTTCGCAGCAGGTTTAACAAATGTTATTGTGCTTTTCTTTTCATTTTTTTTGGATTTCACAGAAGCAAGACTTGTGTTTGTAGTGTTTTTCAATTCATGTTGAAGCTTCTGTTTTTCAACTTTTAATGCAACAACTTCTGTTTCTGAAGTTTGAAGCTTGTTTAGCATGACATCCAAACCATTTTTCATCTTGTTCTTTTCATTTTAAAATTGTTCAATTTGTTTTTCCAAATTAGCAAGTTTATTCCTCAAATTGCTACATTCATTGTCCAATGGTTTGTCATTTACCAAGCCTTCAATCTTTCTTTTTAGATGATGATTTTCTTCAACAAGTTGTTTGCTTCTTTCATTTATTTGATGATCATGAGTCATGTTAGAAATCTGTTTGTTTAATTGATCATTATCAAATTTGAAATTTTCATTGAGATCAATCAATTTTCCATTTTCATTTTCCAAATCAATAACTTTTGATTTCAATAGCTCATGGTTTTCTTTCAATCCATTCAGTTTATTTTCACAGATTTGGACTTCATCTTCCAAATTCTCTTTCTTAGAATTTAATTTTTCAACTTCATTTTTCAATTTTCATTTTCTTCTGAAAAATCTTTATCATTGTTCTGGAGCAATTCAAGTGTCTTTGTTAAATTTTCAATTTCTTTATGGCAATATTTTAACGTCTTTTTCAAATCTTTATTCTTAGTGTTCAACTTTGCATTAAGATTTTGAATTTTCTCACAGAACTCAACCAATTCAGCATAAGACATGCCTTCATCTGCATCAGAATCAGAATTAGAATTCATAAATGGATCTGGAATTGATTTACCTGATCTTGTAGACCCATTTGAACTCTGGTTTTCTGGAGAGGATGCAGAACGCTCTGAGCTCTTCGAATGTGCAGTCAGAGCCAAAGTCTTTTGAATTGTTGAGTTTCTGGATTCATTGAAGCTCTTCTTTCCCTTTAAGTGCTTGTGAATTTCTTTTGCTCCTTTTCTTTGTGAATTCTTTCCATCACTGCTGTTGGACATAAAGCATAACTCTTCATTTGCTGAACTTGAAGAGTTCTCTTCATCATCCTCACTTTGGTCTTCATCCGACCAAGTTGCAATCATGGCTTTTGGCTTCTTCAATTTGTTGTTCTTCTCGTATTTATCCTTTCTGATCTCAGGACACTCACCTTTCATGTGTCCTTTCTTGTTGTACCTGTAGCAATCAATATCTTCATCAGTTTTTTGATTTCTGCTATCATTACAATTTGAAGAAGAAGCATTCCTTTTACTAGAAGAATATTGTTTCTTTTCATTGAATTTTCTTCTTCTTGATTTTAAAAATTTTCTAAATTGTCTAGTCATGATGTTAAGTTCATCCTCATTACACTCAGACTCATCAGAACTTGATGTTTCTTGATCTTTCTCTTTGTTGCTTGATGAAGCCTTAAGTGCTACTGGTTTAGCCTTAAGCATGTGTTCTTCATTTCTCTTCAGATTTATTTCATAAGTCATTAAAGATCCTATGAGTTCATCCAAAGAGATTTTGGATAAATCCTTAAAATCTCAATCACTGTAACCTTTGCGTGCCAAACAGATGATAGAGAGCGCAAGGTTTTTCTTACCAGATCAGCATCAGTGTATTCCTTACCTAATGCCTTCAGTCCACTGACAATTATCATAAACCTAGAAAACATTTCAGAAATCGATTCATCAGATTTCATCATAAACAATTCATATTCAGAAACAAGTATGTTTGCTTTGATTTCCCTAACTTGAGATGTTCCCTCATACATTAATTCAAGTTTATCCCACTGTTCTTTAGCAGATTTACACATGGATATTCTTGAATATTCTTTAGGGTGGACTGCACACTGAAGCATGTTCATGGCACTGTAATTAAGAGTAGCTTTCCTAATCTGCTCTCTAGTCCAATTTTCCTCATCTCCCTGATTTTCATAAGGACCCACTTCAACTATCCTCCAGATTTCATAGTTTTGGGACCTAAGAAAAACTTGCATGCGATTTTTCCAATAAGAGTAATCAGACCCATTGAAAAAAGGTGGTCTATTGATATAATGGCCCTCAGCTACAAATCCTTGAAAATCCATCAATCACAATGAGAGACAATGAAAGAGCAAGCAAACAATTCAAGCAATTAATACAGAGATCAAACAGAAGCAATCAAATCAGATCAGAGATAGACATTAACCCGCTCTGATACCAACTGTTAGGAATGGATGGGTGGATGGATCAGATCTAGAAGGGGGGGGTTGAATAGATCTAACACCAATTAACCTGGAAGCTTGAGCAATTAAAAATTACTTTGAATCAGAGATCAAATCACCCAAACAATTTACTGATCTAAAGTGTGATTAGTGTGTGTGAGAAAATCAATTAGTAGTGTGAACGAAATCCCTATGCATGCATCTAGAGAGATACAAAGGCAAACCACAATTCAAACCACTGCATAGAGGATTTTAGGTGGTTCGGAAATCACCTCTAGTGACTCCTACGTCCACCCCTCACACAATGAGGCCACACTACTCAAAACCTTGAGTAAAACTCATACAGGAGCACGACGACTCCAAACACCCTTGAGCACGATGACTCAAGAAACACCTGGAGCACGACGACTCCAAACTGAGCACGACGGCTCAAAACAACAACCGGAGTACGACGACTCCAAATTGAGCACGACGGCTTAAACCACACAGTGAGTGCAACGACTCACAAACCAGAGCTCGACGGCTCACAATACAAAAGCTAGATCAAACACAAATGAGATCAGATCCTCTAGCAATGATCTAATTCAAGACAGTTTCGTACACAGAAATTTGTACAGAACTTCATGCACAAATCTCATTGACGAAATAAGGAAGAACAAACTCAGAAATAAAGCAAATATATGTAGAAAGAGTGTTCTTCGATGAAGAGGCCTTGCAGACGCTTAAATTGAGGAGCCTTGATGGAAATCGATGGAGATTCTCCTCAATTGACGATGCTCTGCTTTGATGGCATCTGAAATGCTAGAAATCCTTCTTCTCCTGCACCTCTTCAGTTGGATCCGCTCCCTTGCCTTGCACAGCAAGCTTCTCTCCAGGGATTCCCCTTGATTCCCTTCTACTTCCTCTTGAAAGGATGGCTTGTAGCTTCTGGAGATGGAGGCAGATCTGGAAAACCCCCTTTGGCCGCCAAAAGGCTTCTTCTGGAAGTTTATGGGCTCTCTTGCCTTTGGGGTACAAGGAACATGGGTATTTATAGCCCCATATGTCCATAAAGTGCCTTGCGGTGAATGGGCACGGAAACCTAGGTCAAATCCCCTAAATCCCAAGCAGCCACGTGTACAGAGAAATTCACGATTTTGACTTTTAGCCGGAGTGTGTCGACCTGCCCTGATCTAGTGTCGACTTGTTGTCCCATTTCTGCAAAATTGTTCTGCTGGAAACTAGATCTAGTGTCGACCTGCCCTTCTGGAATCTGGGACTAGTGTCGACCTGCTTTGATCTAGTGTCGACCTGCCCTTCTGGAATCTGGGACTAGTGTCGACCTGCTTTGATCTAGTGTCGACCTGCTGTCCCAGTCTGGCAACTAGGTCTTCAGGAATCTGGGACTAGTGTCGACCTGCTTTGATCTAGTGTCGACACTACCAAGACAAAAATGTGTAAACCTGAAAATTTAACACATAAACCATTAGTACAAGATATTATCATTAAAATATGAGATATTAAACATCAAAAATATGTTGTTTAAGCATTATTGTCATATGTATAACATGTATAACATGTTCAACATATCATCATCAAAATCACAACATGTCACAATATCTCATCATTAAAATCACAATATGTCATCATCAATATCACAATATGTCATCGTCAAAATCAAGGTATGAGTGATGTTCATTGGATATCATTAAATTACAACTTTAGGAAGTTCCAAAACACACTCAACCCAACACAATAGAGATATGGATCAAATTCAGACTTAGATGTGTGTGAGAAATGTGTTTGAGGGATTAGCAGTATGGAGTTTGTGTGAACAATTAATCGTGCCTAGCATACATCTAGCGTTAGATTATTGCAAACCACAGAACACAAAGATTTAAGGTGGTTCGGACTACACAACTTATGTATCCTATGTCCACTGTCCACACACACATATACCGAACTGCTTATAAAGCGAGTTCAACACAGATCACTACACACACACAAGGTCTGAGAGAAGCAAGATATCAGATCAACACACACATATAGAATGAGCACAGGGGCTGCTCAAACCAACAACGCACACGTGAAATGAAATGAAATGAAAGGATCAAGTGCAGGAAGAGTTCAAAGTGGAGAGAACAAATCAAAAGGGTGAACTCTTAAAATCCTTCGTCCTGATGATCGTAAGACTCCAAGTCATAGATGATCCGATGTTGCTGCTGCTGAAGCCTTGAGGACGAAACTCCTTCAACCTCATCTTCTCAGAAAGATCTCCTGGTTTGTATCACAAATGTCTGTCTTCACGTCAAAAAGTCAAACTGTCAACTCTGCAAAATGGTATGATGGTTACCTACACTGAGTAACTGGGGATAAAGGCATCACAAATGTCTACCTTCACGTCAAAAAGTGAATGTGAAATGAATTACCACTTACTCCAAAGAAATATGAACATTCATGCCAAATTGAAATAGAGTGAAGTCTCCATGTTTTTTAATCAAGATCAAATTTCTTGTTTCTTGTCAAATGCTAATTTGAATATTAATTTCAAGCATCAACTGAACATCACACCACCAAGAAATAAGTAACTCTTCAAAGATTTTATTCAATGGGTTATCTTATATTCATATGTTGTTGTAAGGTGTCTTCTATATGCTACATTACTTAAGATTCCCGGACTATTATCTCCAAACCATTATGTCAGATAAAATGTGTTAATACTATTGTGTATGACACTTTGTAATGAGTGTATATCACAGTTCTCTCTCTTGAACATCATCATGAACACTCATTCTGTACTCAATTCTCTCAAAATCATTTTTTGGACACATTTCCTCTATATCTGTCAACAGCTGCCCTGCGCCTATCGACAGATAGATTTTTGAACCCTTCAGAACTTCAACCAGTTCACATTTTGTCCATTTCTTATGGGCCCTTTCCATTTGAAATGGTTTTTAAATAGCCCTAAAGGCTGGCCCACGACCCGTCACCCCCTCACCTTCCTTCAAACGGTGCTTTCCTTCCTTCTGAAGCCCAAACCCTTCCTTCCTTTCCCCACGCCATCTCCTTCCTCTCCTCTTGCTCCGACTATGTTTTCTTCCCTCCTCCTCCTGCTCCATCTACTTTTTCTGCTCCCTTTGCCTCCTCCTCACCATGTCTACCTGCTAGAAAGTGGCTGCTTCCCATCAACGCCACTCCTCGCAGAAGCCAGTGATAGCTCTAGGGCTCCGGCTGAGCGCAGAACCAAGCACAGGGCCGATCGTAACCCAGAGCTCATCGTTCCTCCGGACCTGCAACTGACTAGGGTTCATGGCATGTTCAAAAAGTTTGTTCAGCCTCGCTTTCTGGATTTCCCCTCCCTGGATGATATGTTCGAGGCCCTGGAACCCCTTTTTGCTACCCAGGGTTGGATTCCCTTTCTGCAGTCCCAGAAGCAGTATTCCCCAATAGTAGTCTCCGAGTTCTTCAACAACCTGGGGATGACAAATGATGAGGACCTCTACACCACTATCAAAGGTACTCCTTTCAAAATCACCGCAAACCTCCTCAGTCGTGCTCTGCAGATTCCTAACTCAGGGGCTGATATCCTTCTTACCCATCTCAATGCCTCTGAGTACTACACCCTTATTACCCAACAACCCTATGACTCAAGCAAGGACATTGTCAAGCTTAATGCTAATACCTTTCCACCAATCCATAGGATGATCCATCATATCTTCACTACCCTCATCGCTCTCAAGGATGGAAGTAGAGAACTTGTCACCGAAGTCCATAAAAGTTTGTTCCACTACTTCCTTCAGAGCAAGCAAATCAATTTGCCCGACCTCATACTTGACCTTATTAAGCAATGCTTCCATAATCCTAATAGGTCAATGCCCTATGCTTGTCGCATTACTTCCCTCTTATCCTTTGTTCGAATTCAAATCACTGCGGGTGAGACTGTCACCCTCAAATCAAGGAATGCATATGACATCACCACATCCCATCTGATGGGCTACAAGATGGTCGATGGGAGAGTCATCCGGACTCTCAAAGGGAAAGAGCCTGAAGATGAGCAAGCTACAGATGAGGACGAGGGCAGTGAAGAGGAACGACCTCATGAACCCATGGATGTCTCGGGTGGTGATGCAGATGTACCTAATGAGCAAGACCAGCAGCATGGTCTCAAGACTTAAGGTAATTTATGGAAGAACAAATGGTTCAACTCCACACATCCATCACCAAACACTTCAATGAAAGATTTGATCAGCTCATAATGCAAGTCTACACTAGGATGGATGCTCTTGAGACCAGTCAAGCTCAGATCCAGAGGCAGCTCACCCAACTTTCTTCTGATATTCATGGACCACGTCACCCACTCCTCCTGGGAATGACACTCTTTAGAAATGTATAGGGTGTCTTTCAGAATTTCCTTTTTGATGGGCAAATGGGTTGTTCGTAGTGTAATTTCAGTCTTTTCATCTTTTTACAGTGTAATGCTTGCTTATGTAATGTGTGCAATTCAAGCTTATCATTGAAATCACATTTTATCTCTTCTATGATCTTGTGCATACTGTGCCTTTTTAGATGTTGTCAAAAAGGGGGAGACATCAATTGTATTTTTGTCATCATCAAAAAGGGGGAGAATGTTGAGTTATGATTGGCATGATGCTTAAATGTTTTTGATAATGACATAATTGATGTTGAGAAGATGTTATAAAATGACATGACACTATGAAAAAATGCATAAGACATATGCCTTCATGATATCTTATTTGAAGCTTATTTTTTGTAGGAAATTAAGTGAAAATTGAAGTATACATCAGGAAGCAATCTTAAGCAAAAAAGGATTTGGAAAAACACAAGAAACCATCAGCTGTCAACGGGCCTGGACCCATCTGTCGACAGCCAGTGATGATGTTCATCAGAAAGTTTCGGGAAAACAAAAATAATCAGTAGCTATCGACAGCCCAGTCCATTCTGTCGACAATCAGGTTTCATCTGTCGACAGCCCAACCCTTTGTTCAAAAATTCGGTTCTGGAAGACACAAGTGTTACAGTATATGTCAACAGCCGATGGGCATCTGTCGACAAGCGCTTGTTAAGTCACAACATGTGACAAACATGTGATCTCTATTAGGGTGTCCTCTTCTCTCAAAAATCCCAAGAGTTGTGTGAGACTTGGACACTCCTATATATAGATCTTTTTTACTCTTTTCATAGCAAGCAGCCTCCACATCAAAACCAAAACTTAAAAGAACCAGAAGAAGATTTCTAGACATCTGCTTCAAGCCTCAACAACCAGAAGATCTTTCTAAGAAGATGAGGTTGAAGCAGTTTCGTCCTCAAGCCTTCAAGTAGGAACATCGGATCATCTAGGACTTGGAGTCTTACGATCATCAGGATGAAGGAGTCGAAGCGTTCATCCTTTTGATTTGTTCTCTCCACTCTGAACTCTTCCTACACTTGATCCTTTCATTTTATTTCATTTCATGTGTGTGTTGTTGGTTTGAGCAGCCCCTGTGCTCATTCCATACGTGTGTGTTGATATGAGATTTTGCTTATCTCAGACCTTGTGTGCATGTAGTGATCTGTGTTGAACTCGCTTTATAAGCATTTTGGTATGTATGTGTGTGGACGGTGGACGTAGGATACACAGGTTGTGTAGTCTGAACCACCTTAAACCTTTGTGTCATGTGGTTTGCATTGATCTAATGTTAGATGTATGCTAGGCACCATTAATTGTTCACACAAACTCCATACTGCTAATCCCTCAAACACATTTCTCACACACATCTAAGTCTAAATTTGATCCATATCTCTATAGGTTTTTCTACAGTCTTTTTAATCTTGAAAAGAAGGTCTGTTTGCAATAGTAATCTATTCAACCCCCCCTTCTATATTACTGTCTTAGCTAATTCCGCACAGTCAACATGGACCTCAACTGTAACACCCTCAAGGTAGCCAAAAGAATGCATGTAATCACCGGACGTAACATAAACCATCAAACCACACTGCCTCTCAGGTGTGTGATGAACGAGTGACTCGTAAAAGTCCTCAGAAGCAAAACAAAGGGAAGCACTGGGATCAACCAGAACACAAGCAACTCTACCAAGGATAGGCAAAGTACCTATTACCAGGTTTGACGCCTCAGCCTCCTCCCTGGTGAGAGCCATCACACGACCACGACCATGCCGACACTACGGCGCCTGCTGGGGATGCTGCTGCTGCGACGACTGCTGGTGCTGTGGAAACTGCTGCTGCTGCTGGTATGGCTGAAACTGCAAAGGCTGCTGATATTGTTGGAACTGCTGAGGCTACTACTGCTGATATTGTTGAACCGACTGCTTGAATCGGCTCCAACCTACCTTGCTCGGCTCCTTGTTGGATCGACTGCTCTACAAACTTTGACTGCTGCTTCTGCTGCCTGCCCCGTCCACCCCCGCGAGTGGTCATCTGCTTGAATCTCGAGTGCAAACCATAACTTCCCGAATTGCCTAAACCAGAAGAAGAAGAAGTAGCACTACCACGACAACCTGCGGGACGCTGGTACGGTGTGGTCCTATAGGAAGCTCCTCCCTGCTGAGGCTACCAAGTCTCTCTCTCTAAGGCGGTGGCCTTAGCCACTACCACTCCCAAAGTGGTGCACATGTGAGCGGTCACACCCTACCGCAGATCTAGCCTCAGTCCTACAATAAACCTCTCTGCACAAGCCTGCTTGCTGCCGGCAAGATGAGGAACATGCCTCAACAATCTGACAAACCTCTGGTGATACTGAGCAACTGTCAAATCACCCTGAACCAACTCATGAAACTGATCTCGTCTCTCACATCGAGCATAATCAAGAAAATACTTTCCGTGGAAGACCTCCAAGAATCGCTGCTAAGAAACCTGATCCAAACGCTACCCTGGGAAGTGTGTCTGCCTCTGAACTCTCCACCACTCATGGGTTGTTCCCTTCAGGTGATATACTGCTAATCTGACCTAATCCTCATTGGTGCACTCGATGGTCTCGAACGTACGCTCCAACTTGTACGTCCAACTCTCAGCTCTGTCTGGGTCATAGTCGCCGAAGAACGTAGGTGGTCAGAGATGCAAGAATCTCTCCAAGAGGGCGTTCCTGTCCTCAGTGAGAGCCGTCTTCCTCCTACCGACCCGGGTACTCCCAGTACCTGATGGCTACTGAACTACTGGCTGCTCCACCTGTGAATCTACCTGCTGCTCTACTACTACTGGAGGTTGACCTCCCACTGCCGTCTACCCTGGCTTCCATGTTCCCTGGAGCATGGACCTTAAAAACTGCTCGGCCATAGGGAAACAGTCCTCGCACTGCGATGGTGGGGGCTGCTGCCACTACTGCTGCAGCTCACCTTGTGCTGCCGCTGACTGATGGGGCTGTGCTACAGACTCCTCCGCCGACTCATCCTCTTGAACTTGACCTGGCGCTAGCATGTATGACTTGCCCTGTTGCTCTATCAGCTCTCTAATCTGCCTACGCCTGCGCGGAGCCATATCCTGCATGACACACAACCAACAAGGTTAATGACACTAACTCGGGTGGCTAGCAGTGTACTTGTACTACTATTAGGACTTCCTGTTATACCCTCGCTCTGATACCAACTGTAACGAGTCTGAGAACCCAACTCTTGGCCATAGCCCAGGAGGCAATTTTTGCGCTCGCCGCCCACGGATCTGGGGACCCGGAAGGGCTATAAATAAGTCTAATAGAATATGTAAAAGAAATAATCGTGAACTATAGAACTAGAAGGACATGCGCGGAAATAGAACGAAGAGCGAGACCATGATATAATGCTCTAGGTATAGTCCCATCACACACACACAACGAGTACAAATAAAAAGTGGGAGGACAGAGCCCTTAGGGGCATACCCCAATGGTGAAGTACAACTGAAAGGGGGAAGGCCACTGCTAGCTACGGGGACGACGACTACCGCTCTGTCTCCTCCGCCCGACGTGAACCCGGCCATTGCTGAGAAGTCTCACCTAGAAAAAGAAGGGATGAGCTTAACAACAGAAGCTCAGTAGGGACTACCAATCTCCTACTAGCTTTAACTGGAGAAAAAGAATATATAAACAAAGTAAATGACATCAGTTATATATTATAATCTATACAGGAAAGCGCAGAAGTAAAACTAACTAACTAGCAATTGTACCGAAGGACACCACGGTCGGAAACTCCATACGACCTGCACGTCGTGACCACCACACGGCTATAAACACAGGCAGAGGGAACCCCGCCTGGACAAACGACAATAGCTACGGAAACTGCTACCACTAGTCAACTGGTCAAGAGCGTCCACTGATGTCTTACCCTCGACCCAGGTCCAAACCTCCACGCCTCGTCAGAGTGGGGGCAGGAGCACAAAGTAACACAACAGTAACAGTTGTAGTCTTGTCAGACTACGCTCCCACACCTGGCCTCTCTAGGTGGTTCCGGGGCCACAAAGAGTGAGGTAGTGCGAAAAAGGCCTGGATGGCCTGCAACGGGTAGAACTCTGGTCATCCTTGGTGTCCTAGACCAACCAAGAGAGTTCTGCAAATGACTCGATTCCGCTGTCTAACCACCGTTTTCCCCTCTACTATAGAGTCTGTGACTCGAGTAGGCTTGTCGCCCCGAACGCTCCCACTAAGGTGCACGAGGATGGGGGTCCTAGGTAAACAGTAGCAACCTCTCTCACGGGACAAGCCCTTAGGTGCCAACCATTGGGTGAATGACTAGTGTAGGATTGTACTAGGAACTAGCACTGATGCCACGAGTACAGACAGAAGTGGGAATGGCAAAGACTCTACGAGAAACAGAACTCCTCAAGTACTTACTTGAATCAGATGCTATCGCGACAACCCAGGTGGTCGCGACACTGTTGCTACGCCAAGGTCAGTCGTGACCTTGTCGCGACGCCCCTGGTCATCGTGATGATGTCGCGGCGCCCATGCCCGCCGCGACAGTCGAAGCTGTCGTGGCTGGCGCATGCGTCGCGACATCATCGCGACACATAGGGTAGTCGCGATCTCAGTCGAGAGGGGCCCCAGTAAAGTCCTCCCAGGGACCACCCCAAAACTGGTACAAACACATTCCACAGGGGAAGGGGAGCATGGGAAACACGTAGGAAAGCTTCTAAAAAAGGCAAGCCACCGTCAAACCCCATAAAGCATGCATTACAAGGAAATCTACACTCGAAAGAAACCTCACTCACCACGAGCATGGACCTCACACCCCACAATCCCTAAAACCAGAAGAAACAAGGAAATCAAGGGGAAGGGGAGCATGCTAGAACTAGAGGGAAAGAGGGGTCCCTACTTCAATGAGTATAGCTGACCCGTTGGGGCCTTCACGTCGGAATGGCCACCTCCTCCTCGCTCCAAGCACCACACGGACGTCGCCTACACCAAGGACATGTCACCTCTTCGCCACGAGCACCATGAACAAGCCGGAGAACACAAGAGGGCTCGGGGAAGGAAGAAGGTAGAAGAAGAAGAAGAAAGGAAGAAAAGGAAGGAGGAAGGGGGAAATGGACGCATGCCACGGTTTTGAATCGATGGCCCCAGAGACGCGACGGGTTGGGCTGGCGCGACAGCAACCATGTCGCGACCACTCTACAGGTCGTGACCTTGTCACGACCGCCTACCCCGACACGACACCAAAAAGCAGTCAATCCTCAAAGAATGGGAAAACCTTAATGCAATGGACTACCGAGTGGCGTCAACATCATACGTGTCTACACCCGACAAGCCCATTATGAGAAAAGGGACAGCGGTCAGAACGGAGTCGCTTCACCTTCATATGTCACGAAAAGAATGCGATGCCCACCCCCGTTGCGACCAGAACGCGATGGATAGGTGTGTCGCGACCAAAATCATGTCTCGACCGGCTCCTCTGGCACGACAATGTCGTGACGAAGGGGTCCTTCACGACTATGAGGATAGGGCTAAGGGCCAGAGAGGGCCGGGTCATACAACATATGCCTCTAACTAGTTCATGCCTAAAATCACATCATAATCCTTTAACTGTAATGCATACAACCTTGCTGGCAACTAATTTCCTTATACCATTATTGGGACCTCATCTATGTAATAGGAAGTGAACATAAAATCACCTGAGGGAACCTCCACTACAAGTTCAGACTGCTGCTCCTCACAAGGGTGTACCATACTATCCATGACATCCTCAGAAATGAAAGAATGAGATGCACTTGAATCAATTAATATTCTACCAGAAAATTCGAAGAGAGGTATTATACCATCAATCAAGTTTGATGCTTTTGGTTGAGCTCTCATGATAGCCATCACCCATCCTCGTCCCCTCTGGAAAGGCGGACCTCTACCTCGCTCAGTTGATGACTACTGGAATGACTGTTGTTGCTGGGGTGCCCTCTACCATAATTGCTTCTTCTAGTATACGGACAATTTCTAATCAAGTGCCACGACTGATCACAATTATAGCATCTATAGTCTGGAGGAACTGTGGGCTGCCTACCTGTACTTTGCTGTGACTCCTCCGCCTCCAGTCTAAAACCTTGGCCCTGCTGAAAACCCTAGAACCTACCACCTCCTCAGCCCCTGAATAACTTCTTCAACTTGGAACCCGATTTACCAAATCCTGAAGTAGATGCTCCTCCTGAAGGTGCCTTTCCCTTGCTTATACCTAGAGATTGTTGTGGAAGCTGAAAACTACCTGCTCCATTTGACTGCCTAGCCTGTATAGTCCTCACAAGAATAGCTGCCCTCTGAGCTGCCTCCTCCACCACCCCACACATAAGAGGAATGACAGCATCCTGCAGCTCTGGTTGCAATCCACGAATGAAGTATTCCACCATCATGGCATTATTAGTCACTACATAAGGTGCATACCTGCTCAAGGCCATGAATCTCATTTGGTACTCCAAACTGACAAGTTACCTCGTTGTAGTGTCCTAAATTGTTCACTCTTAGCTTTCTGAATTTGCACCAGGAAGAAGGTATTATTAAACACCTCTAAAAATTCTGGCCAAGTAATATTATCTTCTGCCCGACCTATAAACACAGTTTGCATCATTAGCCTCCACCATTCCTGTGCAAATCCCCGTAACTGGTAGGTAGCCAATACTACCCTATCGGCTTGTGGACATCTCATAGTGACAAATACTCTTTCAATTTCGTGTACCCATTGCTCGGCTATGTCCGGATTCGGACCCCTCGAGTATGTAGGTGGCTGCAACCGCAAAAACCTTTCCGCTAAAACTATAGACTCCACAACACTGGCTGGTTGTACTGGCACAACAGGAGGTAAGGGTACAACTGGTGGAACCTCAACTACGGGTGGGGGTGGGGGTGGTACTAATTGTACCGGCACTGTCTCTTCCTCAACTAGTGGTGCTCCAACTGCGGGCTGAACCGATGGCTGTTGATCTAACCATGTCCATATCTCCGTGATGCTTTCCAATAACCTTTCTGTTAACTGATGTGTAGACTCCTCAGGCTCATCTCCACCACCTCCCCAATCCCTTCTATCAACCATTCTAATCCTGCACATACATCATTCCAACCACATAACACACAAACAAATCATTACAAAAACTAGGGCCAACTACCAGCAGTAGACTAAGTAGAGACTAGGCTATGTACATTTATTGTTCCTTCATATTTACACAGACCTTGCTCCGATACCAACTATGGTGGTCCTCATCGTTCAAACCTGTTAAACCAATAACGAGCTTGACCCGACTCCGTCTCCTGCAAACCGGCCAAAGCTTCGCAAGGGATATCAACACACACATGTCCATGGAAATATAAAAGAACACATTGAACATACATGAGATTTATATCTTACACATATTCACATGAAATGTACATATCTAGTTCTGAACTAAAGTTAAAGTACATAGTACAACTGCCTGGGACAAAACCCCCAAGGCACAACAAGAAGGAAATTACTCTATTGGTGGTGTAGGCCCGACTCCGCTATGGTTCTGTCCCGAGCTAGAAGAGGAACGAGAAACCTCTTGCTCTCCTTCATCTGGGAGAAGAAGGGGTGCGCCTCACAAGTTACTGGCTCAGTAGGAAAACTCTCTCAAAAGCCAAAAGATTAATAACGTATAGAGGTAAGAGTAAAGCATGTACCCAATAACAAATAACACTATGTAGACATGGTACTACAACTGTAAATAAATATGCCATTCTAGAATAAATGCATCGTACAACCTTTAATAAGTAAACGACAATTCACATTCAAGTGTAGAAGCTAAAGAAGGGCACGCCACACACGAGTCACGAGAACTGGACAAACAACACAAGACTACCCCTCAGTCTCGCAGCCAAGGACAAAAGGTTCATCTGCCGCTCCACCTCAACAAGGTCAAGAACTGTGGAGACCAACCAACACCACTCTTGCAGACCACACGGCTGCAAGCCCATGCCTGGCACTTTTAGGGACTCCGGCTCGAGCTCCCTAAAGTGAGGCACTAGAAAACAGGTCTAGCTGAGAACTAGTACGTCTATTGGTGTCCATCCCCCAACCACAAGCGCGCTACAAACGACCACACACCCATAAACACAAGTCGCTGCCCATTGCCGTCTTTCCCTCTGCCAGACGTACTACTCAAACTCAGGAGTGATGGTGTCCAGGAAGACGACACAAACCCTGACGGTACACACCATACCAGGACAAACCTTGAGCACCACGTTCTTGGCTTACAATGAACCTAGGGTATCCGACTCGATATGTAACCACAAAAGGCATTTAATAACCCAACATGCTATGCATACACATCCAAGCAAACTCGATGTTTCCAACCACGATATGAGCAACCACACCATTTACATGCTGAACATTACTTAAAACAATACTGCACAAGCAATGTGCAACAGAAAACAGATAGACTGGCCATAGAACCCAACAACTCAGGTGGCCTCATTCTAAACCGCGACCAACATAGTAGACGCCATTAACACCTTGAATTGCGACGGACTAACCTGTTACCTTAAAACCTGAATCCCTACCAGACAGGTCATCACGTACAAAATGCGATGTCTGGGTCTGTCGCCTTTCAGATGGAAGAACCCTACCCTGTCCTCTCATTTCTAAAATCACACAACTCATCCAAACATGATATAAAAGTTGCAATTAAACATCCACACAATAACCTAAGCATGCTTACTACCAAATATAAGTCATTCTTTAATTGAAACACCTCTAACCTAATCCACACAAGCCATATAACCAAAACAATGAGAAAGTTCCCCTACTGATATGAAAACGCAATAAGAACACCGTCTCAACGTTCCCCACACTCCGAAGCAACTCCTCGCGCCGGAAGCACGCCGAAGGATGCACCAACACCCCTCAATTGCCGGCAAAGCCTCCCCCAAAACTCCCTGCAGCTAAACAGTGCAATATGCACTATTTGGCCAGGGCTGGGAGCCAAAACAAAATGCAGGCTAAATCGTGACATATCGGGTCGTCGCATTCAAAACGCGACGAACCTGATCGTTGCAATTAGCCTCGACGTCCTTGCATACGCCATGCGGTGCGCATGCAGCCATGCCCACAAAAAAGCTACGTTGAATCGCGATGTAGCAGGTGGTCACGTTCATGAAGAATCATGACGCCTGTGTTGGTCGCGTTCTTGATGAGCACGCCGGAGGTCTAATGGGTTGAGGTTTCCGAGTCCCCCAGCCTCACACCCTGCTACACACACCAACAAACACCCATGTACATAAGCAAACTTAACTAATGGGCCACACACTGGCCCCCAAACCGGATAAACTACGATCCGGAAGATCAGGATATTAAAGAATCCCCAAGGGAGTTGCTAGACCCCGTAATCCAACAAACTCCTTCCCAGCAACACCCGAGGGGTTCGAAACCACAACCTCGCTTTGATACTAGTTGTTGGATCAAGCCTCAACCGTTGTACCAAAAGCTCGAACTGATAGTGAAGATGGACTATATTTCCTTTATAGCAGTGCTGAACCTCACATCAACACTATGGTCGGCCTGAGGGACTTTGCACAAAGCGGTTTGTGCCTACGGCAGGCTGGGCTATCAAGCACCGATGCCACTATACACACTCAATCCTAGACCAACATGTAGTAATAGCGAATCCCTAAGGGAGTTGTTGGACCCCATAATACAAGATAACATTCTCCCATTTTTTAGTGATGACAGAACTCACGAGATTTTTTTTTAAATAAAATACTCAATATAATCATTGAATATAAAGTTCAAAAATGATTCTTCCTTTTTTATCGACAACTAAAAAGGAAATTTCCTGCCATTTTATCGTTCTCTCTCTTTTCATTTTCTATAGAGACTTCTTAACATTCTAGTTGTGAGGGAGTAATTCAACAATTTGTGTCATGGATGTACTTCTCCTCCTTTGAATCATAAGTCTTGGCGTATTTATTCCCTTTGAATGTGATGATCCTTCTTTTAGTTGACAAATTTGGTACACTTGTTTATGTTTGTCAGGTCATCAAGAGTTCACCTGTATTTGTCTTACAAAAAAAATGCAAGAAATTAGTTAGTGGTACTATAAATATGGATTACAAACTATATTAATTTGTGACTACTCTCTGTTCAAATTTGAGTGAGATGAAGAGTTTGTGCAGTCGCTAATGTCTTAAGCATCCTCTTTTCATCTATCAGTCTAGATGCTATAAGCTGATCATTTAGAGATAGGTACCTAATTATTTTGGATCTTTGAATGTCAAATGCTTTAAAATAACTTTTAAGAAATCATATTAAGTGCTTAGTAGTCAAATACTAATTGTGTGGTCTAATTTGTTACAATATGAACAACAATATGTGTAATTTATTTTAGAGGCCTGAGTGCTTTAATGTTTATCTTGTATGTCACGCCCCGATATTTAGCAGCGGAATAAATACCAGGGGACGTGAACGATACAAACAAACGTATCACAGTTGAATAGCACAGAGTCACAATTGAATATAATAACACTTTTCAAATCATAATAATATCCTCAAAGCTACTCTTTATTTCATTTCATTCAACTAGATACAACCTTACAAGAAAGAATTAACCAAAGGGTCCATTATTCAAATAAACTGTCATCTATTCTAGGACGGGTGCTCGTCACTCTTGTCCAGTCCCATCCGACTCCACCGGTTCTTCATCACTACCGAAAAAGGGCAGGATGGTAGGGGTGAGCGAACTAGCTCAGTAGGATTTACATCTCAATAACCTGCGGGCACTAGTATACATGATTAACATTTTAAGTAGGTAGATATACATATGAATATGATGACAATGTATGTAATACTAACAGATTGAATAGCAGAATAGAACGGATATCGTATCAGATCAAAATGTCGAATTGCATATACAATGAACAGATGTTTCAAGAATAGAATCATGTCAGAAAAGATTGGCCATATTCAAGCAGAGTTCATGTGTTCACAAGAATAAACGTATCATATCATGTCAAGTCAAACTTATCATGTCAAACAGAAGGCACATTTTCACAATCTTGCATGTCAGTGTGCTATGCAAAGCACCAAGAGTCCATACTCCCGCGGTTAACAAGTACGTTGGGGCGCTCCTCCCCAGGACCGGGCAGGCCCCTATTGCACAGACATTGGATCAAGTTCTGGACCGGAGTCCCACGTTGTGCCGAACAAACAGATTCATATTATGGCCACAGAGTTTCAATGACAAGCTCATAGTAAAAGAAACATGATCATTCATAGAGTCAAGGAATGACAAACAGCTCAAAAGAACAAGGCAGGATAACGACGTATCTTATGTTTCATAATTCATTTAATGTCTTGACATGAGGGTGTTTCAAAAGACAAATCATACGCAGAACATGTGCTCTCAATTTCCCAGAAGGGTGTGCCTATTCGTGCAAAAGTGTAAGTGATGAATCACAGATCTTTCCTAGCATGTATGCGTATGACAAATAATTAATTGAACACCGGAAAACATGTAACTATTGGAACTCATATGCAAATCATGACATTAACGCCACTAACATGTCCATACTAACATGTATTTATTCCCACATTTATATCATATCCTTATCTTATCAATTGGCAATAAGCAAGATCACAAGATATTCCAATGAACATAAGGATAATCAAAATTACACATTAGAATCATATTCGTATCATTACCATTTTCTTCAATTGATTGATTTATTTTAGGTCCATGCATACTATATGACATCATGCAAGCTAGTAGACATCATGAGATGATTAGACCAAAATTATGCAAATTTCTTGTAAGGTGGTGTCGACACTAGATCAAGTGGTGTCGACACGATGCTCCAAACACAAGACAAAATCAGGCAAAACTGGTCAGGTAGTGTCGACACTAGTTCAAGTAGTGTCGACACAGTGCATCAAATACAGGCAAAAAGGTCAAGTAGTGTCGACACTAGTTCAAGTAGTGTCGACAATAGAGACAGCTTCTAGAAAACCTTCTGGCCATATGGGACAGTGTGTCGACACTAGGTTAGGTAGTGTCGACACTAGATCAGCTCCCAGAAGCTTTCTGAGTCAAACTGGGGGAGTGTGTGTCGACACTAGATGGGATGGTGTTGACACTAGAGGGCTTCCCAGAACACTTTCTGGGCTGTTTTGGGACAGCAGGTCGACACTAGCACAGGCAGTGTCGACACTAGTGGCCCTTCCAGAACAAAACACATGGTTAGGTGTAACCAGAAAAACATGTCTCATGCAGCGATTCACTTCTAACTCTTATACTCTCTAACGAACGACATTTGGACAAAATGTTCAACACAAAATATGAAGAGGACAACTATTAGAAGAACTTTTATGTTGATATTTTGATCTAATTCGGTCTCAAATCCCGAGAAAACATATGAAGAACAAAAAGTCAATAGTAGCCCAAAATCGCAGTATCATGCAGAGACTCTCTTATCATGCTCCTAACTCTCTAACGAAGGATTTTGGAACAAAACGTCGAACATATAAGATGATCTTGACTTCAATTGGAAGAACTTTCATGAAGCAAGTTTAGTCAAATTCGATCTTGAATCGTGTCCACAATATGACGAAGGAGAAAAGCCCTAACTGTGCAAGACTTCGGGAAAATCACCAATACACAATGAATACTCCATGAAAATTGGGCAAATCAAGTGCAAATGATCCTAGACTCAAGAAACTACATGTTGGCATTGGTTTTCTTTAATCTTGGCCCGAGAACACCTACCTTTAGGAAGATCTAAACCAGTCGATGTTCTGCACGCAACAGAGGATTCAGGGATGATGAAGCTACGGACTCCCAGCCTTTCTCCTGCTCCTCAGAAGTTCTTGTTGCCTCCAAACGACCCAAACTTCGTTGTTAAACCTTCCCCAAGAGTTTAGGGACGAGTTCTTATAGTTTTAGGATGTTGTTAAGAGTCCTAACGATACTAGGAAAGGGGCTACGAGCTCTGTTTCCTAGTTTCCAGGAAATCTGGGATTCTCTACCCAAAAGAGGTAGCAAAGGTTTAGGAAACCACCAATTGGGATTGAGTTCGGTTTTGGCTTACCTTACATGACTAATCACCATCTTTTAACTCTAAATTGCCCTTTCTAATTATGGCATAATTACCTACACGAATTTCTGGGTAATTCCTGTCCGTTCATTCATATCCTTGGGCCAAATGTGTTC
This sequence comes from Colocasia esculenta, assembly GCA_014218235.1. Taxonomy (NCBI): domain Eukaryota; kingdom Viridiplantae; phylum Streptophyta; class Magnoliopsida; order Alismatales; family Araceae; genus Colocasia; species Colocasia esculenta. The sequence goes on from CM024754.1 coordinate 63,251,891, forward strand.
TATAGCCCATTCTTGTTGATGGTTCATAATTACATGGTGTTGGAAGTCTCCAATACGATTATTTATTTTTATCCCTCTATATTTCTGAATATTTTAAATTGCTAAATTTCCGGGTGTTACATCCTCCCCCACTTAAGAAATTTGGTCCCCAATTTACGCGTATGGTGTAGTTCGTACCTGAGAATAGCTCCGGGTGATTTTTCTTCATTCTCTCCTCTGTTTCCTAGGTAGCATTAGTAACTCCGTCTCGACTCCATTGAACCTTCACCATAGGTATGGTACGATTCCTGAGTCGCTGAATCTTCCGATCCAACAGTTTGATCGGCTTCTCTTCATAAGTCAGGTCCTCCCGAATCTCCAAGTCCTCGTGGTCAATTACATGGTCGGCATTGAATAGGTACCTCCGCAGCATGGATATTGGAACACATTATGCACGTTTGCCAGTTTGCGGCGGTATGCAAGTCATAACGCCACCTGACCAATTCTTTCCAGAATTTCAAATGGCCCTATGAATCTGGGACTTAGTTTTCCTTTGATCCCAAATCTTTGTATTCCCCTTGAAGGTGAGACTTCAAGAACACATGTTCGCCAACCTGAAATTCCAGTTCTCTCATTCTCTTGTCTGCATACTCTTCTGTCTGGATTGTGCTATCTTCAGACGTTCCTGGACAATCTGAACCTTCCTGACAGTTGCCTCTATTAAGTCGGTCCAATCCATTGGTTCTCCCCAACCTCTTCCCAACAAAGGGTGATCTGCAACTCCTGCCATATAAGGCTTCAAATGGAGCCATCTTGATACTGGCCTGATAACTGTTGTTATATGCGAACTCCATCTAGTACAACTGATCATCCCATCACCCTCTGAAATCTAGCACCAAGCACGAAGCATATCCTCCACAATTTGATTGGTCCTTTCAGTTTGTCCTCAGTCTGAGGGTGGAAGGGAGTACTAAAGTTTAGTTTAGTACCCATTGCTGCTTGCAAACCCTTCCAGAAGTGTGAAGTAAATCTAGGTCCCGATCTAATATTATGCTAGATGGAACCCCCATGTAGTCTAACTACTTCCTTAACATATAGAGCAGCCAACACATCCACTGACCATGTACTCTTAATCGCAAGAAGTGAGCTGACTTAGTCAATCGATCCACAATTACCAAAATTGCATCCATACCACTTCTAGTCTTGGGCAATCCCATGATAAAGTCCATACCGATGCTATCCCCCTTCCATTCTGGGATTTTCAGTGGTAGCAGTCCCCAGCCGTACGAAAATGCTACGGCCTCTGACTTTCATACATGTTAAAAGTATGCCACATGATTGGCCACATCCCTCTTCATGTTCGGCCACCAGTACGACCTCTTCAAGTCTTGGTACATCTTTGTTGATCCAGGTTGAATCGTGTACTTGGACTGATGAGCTTCATTTAGTAACCTCTTCTTGAGTTCTCCATGATCAGGGACACATGTTCTACCTCGGAATAATAATCTTCCTTCTGTTGATAGAGTAAAGTCAGTCTTTGTTCTAGCTTCTCCTCCTGAACTAAGAATGATCCTCTTCTTGTTTCTCCATGATTTAGTCATAGGTCGGATTGTATCTGGAGGTTTGAAATCATTATTTGCTTTTCCTTCTTTCCCACATCTATGTTCAGACTTGCAAATGCTCCAGTAACTTCCATTCGCCCAACATCAAACTAGCTAGCATAGCTCCTGGTTGTCTACTTAGAACGTCTGCCAGTACATTGGCTTTCTGGGGGTGATACTGAATGGAAAAGTCAAGTCCTTAAGGTACTCTACCACCTCCTTTGTCTCATGTTCAGCTCCTTCTATGAGAACTATTTCAACTCTTGTGGTCAGAAAAGACCTTAAATTGCTCACCATAGATATAATGCCTCCAAATTTTCAAGGCGAATACTACAGTTGCCAACTCCAGGTCATGACTGGATAGTTCATTTCGTGGACCTTCAACTGTCTGGAAGCATAAGCTATTACCTTCCCTTGTTGCATTAAGACACATCCCAGTCCAGTACCAGAAGCATCTGAATAAATTTCAATCCTCCCCTCTTCGGGTAAGGCGAGGACAGGAGCAGTTCAGACACTTCTTCAAGTTGTTGAAACTTTCCTCACATTCATTGGTCCACACAAACGGATTTTCCTTCCGGGTCAGCTTGGTCAATGGCACTGCAATCTTTGAGAAATCCTTTAAACCTTCAATAATACCCAGCTAATCCCAGAAAACTCCGGATCTCTGTGACGCTTGTCGTCTTTCCCATTTCAACCAGCCTCAACCTTTGATGGATCAACAGCGATCCCATATTTGGTTACCACATGCCTAGAACTGATACCTCCTCAAGCCAGAATTCACATTTACTTACTTGGCATATAGTTTGTTCCCCTTAAAATCTGCAATGCACTCCTCAATGCTCCTCATGCTCTTCCTTTGTCCTTGGAATAGATCAATATCCATCGATGAATACCACCACAACTTATCAAGATATGGGCGATAAATGCTATTCATCAACTGCATGAAAACTGCAGGGGCATTTTTAGTCCAAAAGGCATAATAATAAATTTATATGCCCATACCTGCTTCGGAAGGCAGTCTTGTGAATGTCTTCTCCTTTGATCCTCATTGATGATAACCGGATCAGAGATCTATTTTAGAGAAGTATCTAGCTCCAGATAATTGATCAACACCTCATCAATTCTCGGCAGAGGGTATTTGTTTCTTGATGTTACTGATTCAGTTGTCTGTAATCTATGCATGCCTCATCGACCATCTCTCTTCTTCACGATAGGACAGGTGCAACCCCATGCGATTTCTTGGTCGGATGACCCTCTCTCACGTTCCATCATTTGCTCTTTTAATTCTTCTAGTCTACGGGGAACATTCATATGGTGCCCTAGATAATGGTTCTTAGCTCCGGGACCAGTCGATGGTGAATCGACCTCTCCGCTCAGGAGAATCCTGGCAATTCTTCGGAAAACCTCAGTGTATTCGCTGACAACATGGATGTTCCTCTACTTTGACTTCCTTATTTGCGATGACAACAGCACAAAAGGCCATACAACCTGGCCTCATCACCTTTTGGCTGTATGTAGGATAATTGCCAATCTCCTGCGGTTTTTTATCCCCGGTGACACTAGTTTTGTGTACTGGCTCAAAGTTACCCGACTTCTCCTACAATTGATACTACCCCATGTTCAGACATCCAGTCTCTCCGTAAGCCCTCAACCTCCGCCATGTCCTACATTATTAAATTTGCTGTTAGGTTTGTGGTTTCGATCAACCCTCCCTGTATGGTATAACTGTTTTTCAGATTGGGCCAGGACCAATCGGGTTTAACACAACTATTCCGATTCCCATTGGGCCGGGTTTCACAGGTAGGATCAACTAAAAAAATGGGTTTTTTTTTTGTTGAGATATGAAGGATGCGTATCTCCCGTATCACATAGAACCTATGCGGGTCAGAAAAGAATAGTAGTGTACCTTCCACGATACTCCTTCTCACAGTTTCTGGTTGTTGTACTGAGAACATCTCCCCTGTACTTTTAAATTAATTACTTGCCTATTTTGGTGATACAAAACACTGTCAAAATTTTCTCTAACCTTGTTTAGCTACCATAGCACAGGAATTACCCAAAGAAAGTCAGCTTTGTGTAGTCTTACTTACATCTTTTCCAAAGAGCCATATCACTTTCTTCAGAAGTTATACGACTCTTCGAAGTTTAACGACTTGCTCCCCTTATACACGCTCTGTAAAGTTTCGAACGACCTTCTCAGAAGTTATAACGACTTGCTTCATTATAACGACTCTGTAGTTATCGTAACACTTCTTCAGAATTATAACGACTTGCTCATTATAACGACTCTGTAAGTTATCGTAACGACTTCTTCAGAAGTTATAACGACTTGCTCATTATAACGACTCTGTAAGTTATCGTAACGACTTCTTCAGAAGTTATAACGACTTGCTCATTATAACGACTCTGTAAGTTATCGTAACGACTTCTTCAGAAGTTATAACGACTTGCTCATTATAACGACTCTGTAAGTTATCGTAACGACTTCTTCAGAAGTTATAACGACTTGCTCATTATAACGACTCTGTAAGTTATCGTAACGACTTCTTCAGAAGTTATAACGACTTGCTCATTATAACGACTCTGTAAGTTATCGTAACGACTTCTTCAGAAGTTATAACGACTTGCTCGTCATAACGACTCTGTAAGTTGTCGTAACGATTTCTTTAGAAAGTTACAACGACTTGCCATGTTTCATAACGATTTCTTTTAAGAGCTACAACGACTTGCCATGTTTCATAACGATTTCTTTTATCATCTGTTATAGAACGACTTGGTTGTGATAACGATTTCATAAGTTATCATAACGACTTCTTATCAGTCTACAGCAACTTGATCATAACGATTCTATCAGATTTTCACAACGACTGCATAAGTCATGTTTCCATTAATTAACGTTTTTCCTTGATTTAATCTACGTTGAATAGTCAAAGTCGCATCTCGTCTGATTGACTGCCATGCATTTAATAAAGACTGAACGTATCTCTGCATGGACACAGAACATATCTTCCATTCTGGTGTATTCTCTGCATGCATCTTTTAGAACGATAAAGTATTACTACTATATTTGTGTCTATCTGCTTTGACGTTGATTGACATCTGGAGATAGTATAGCTGTCTACCATTAAAGCTCAACCTTGCAGAACCTTAAGGATGTACTATCCTACAACAACGGACACAGAAGGAACTACAAGCAAACTCAGAAGATCTTATCTCTTTGCGTGCTCCAAAGAACAAAAGACTGTTGACAGGAAGCTTCCACAAAACCTTCAGTCTAACGTACACCAAAGCTGTGAGACAACGGTCATCTCCTTGTCCTCATTCAAATCGGAGATACAAATACAAGATGAAGCTCGGAAGACAAAATCGAGAAAATTCAATTCATATTGAAGAGCGGCTAGAACTCTGCAGCTTTCAAGTCTTCAAATTTTCTCTAGAGCCAGAAATTCAGTCTTTTCGATCTTGGCTCTTAGCTCCCTGTGCTGTGAGAAGAAAATTAAGGAAGAGCTAGTTTAGTTCTGAGAGAGTGCACTTTGTGTAGATCTTCGTCTCTCAGTGCTTGTAGCTTCAGATTGAGTTTTGTAAAAGCTTGATCTAGGGGCTAGTCTTTTTCTCTCAAGAATTTTCCTGTGTTATTCCCTTCGTGTGTGAAGGAAGACCTGGTGGTTTCCAGGGTGGTGTTATTCCCTTCGTGTGTGAAGGAAGACCTGGTGGTTTCCAGGGTGTGTTTTTCCCTTCGTGCGTGAAGGAAGACCTGGTGTTGCCAGGGTGTTGTGTTCCCTTCAGGGTGAAGGAAGACCAGCTAAGCTGGGTGGTTGTTTTTGTCCATAGGGGGACTGTACCCCAGTTAGTGAAATCCTGAGGATTGCTCAGGGACTGGACGTAGGACTCCTAAGGAGAGGAGATCCGAACCAGGATAAATCTGTGTGTTGTGTGATTGTCTTCTTTGTGTGATTGTTGTTTTCTACTAACCATTACTAATCCCTTTCAAGAACTCTTTATGTTTGTTTGAGTTCAGGTTTTTATCAGATAAATTTTTAAAGACCCATTCACCCCCCCTCTGGGTTAGCCAACCGGGCAACAAGTGGTATCAGAGCGAGTCTCTTCGACAAAGAACAAGATCCAACGATCTGAAGAGTAAAGATCCATGGCAGCCCAAGGTCACTTCGAAGGTCAGTCTGTCAACAGACCTCCTTTGTTCGATGGTGAAGATTATACGTATTGGAAGACCAGGATGGAATACTTTCTACAAGGCCACGATTATCAAATCTGGTCAATAGTGGAAGAAGGTGATCTGGTCGTCACAAATGAGAAAGCACAATGGACAGATGAAGATAGAAAGAAAATCTCCTTGAACTGTAAAGCTAAGAGCATTCTATGTTGTGCTCTAAGCAAGAAGGAGTTCAACAGAGTTTCAGCATGCAAATCCTCCATGGAAATGTGGGAAAAGTTAAGGATTACATATGAAGGTACAGACAAAGTAAAGGAGACAAGAATCGACATTCTTGTCACTCAGTATGAAAGATTTCAAATGCAAACAGGTGAGTCTATTACCCAAATGTTTAGTAGATTTACTGACATCACTAATGGCCTAGCAAGTCTAGGAAAGTCATATGAGAATGCAGATATGGTAAGGAAGATTCTCAGATCCTTGCCATCTTCATGGACGGCAAAGGTCACAGCTATCGAAGAAGCTAATGATCTTAAGAAAATGTCAGTAGAAAAACTCATCGGGTCTCTCATGGCCCATGAAATAACATGGAAAGACTAGGAGAATCCTCCAGTAGAAAGAAGCAGTCAAATGCGCTTAAAGCTAATGGGGACTCATCAGAAGAATCCTTAGATAACAGTGAAGATAGCAAAGATAGTGATGATGAAGAAGCCATGCTCTCAAGAAGATTGCAGAGAATCTTGGCAAAGAAGAAGAAGTTCCAGTCTGGTAGGAGGTACTTCAAGAAAAACAAAGATCTCAAGAGACCAGATGGAAAAGATCAGAAGAGGAATGAGCCACTTTGCTATGAATGCAAGAAACCTGGACATATCAAGGCAGACTGTCCAATGCTAAAGAAAAATGATCACAAGAAGAAGGACAGCTCCAAGAAGTTCAGAAGATTCAAAAGAAAGCCATGGCAGCTGCATGGGACAACAGCAGCGACTCAGACAGTGAGTCAAGCTCCAGCAGTGAAGAAGAAGAAGCCAACCTGGCTCTTATGGCAAATACCGAGGATAAGGTAACATCTGATTCCTCTTTCGATTCCTGTAATGACTCAGATTCGGATAATTGGAAAGTGCATTTAATGAACTCTACGATAAGTATAAAGAAGTGTGTAAACTACTTAAGCTAAGCAAGAAAAATATCACATGTCTCGAAAATACCAACTCAGATTTAAAATCTGAAAATGAAGAACTAGAAAAACAAATAATTGAGCTTAAGAGAAGAAATGAACTATTATGTGAAAACTTAAAAGACAAGAACAGAAAAATCATTGACCTAGAAAAACAGGAAAGCTCAGATGATTTAAGAAAAACGGTAAATGAATTAAATGAAGAAAACAATACACTAGCAAGCACCTTAGAAAAGTTTACAAATGGAAAGAATTCCTTATTATTAAAAGGTGCTAGAAGATCTGGTAAGAATAAACGAGGTTTAGGTTACATACCGCCAGAAAATGAAGAAGAAATAATCTATCCAGAAAAATATCCAACTCCTAAGTTCACTCCAGAACAAGATGTGGCATATAAAGCGAATTTTAAATACATAGTAAGAGTGACAATAACATCATGTTGTAATCACTGTAATAAGCTAGGACATTTAAAATCCACCTGTCCAACAAGACATAAGAAGTGGATAATAAAAAGTAAAAATAATGATACTGACCCATCAGGACCCAAAGAACTTGGGTACCTAAATCTTGATGTCTTTATTTCAGGCTAACCTTCGAGCATCCAAATGGTATTTGGATAGTGGGTGCTCAAGGCACATGACAGGAAACCTGAAGCTTTTCTCCCATCTTCAAGATGAAGAAGGAACAGTCACTTATGGAGATAATGGAAAAGGAACTGTAGTAGGCAGTGGATCAGTTAACAGCAAAGGAAAAACAGTCATAGAAGATGTACTGTTAGTCAAAGGTTTAAAGCACAACCTCATAAGTATTAGTCAGCTGTGTGATAGAGGACATCAAATCAAATTTCAAGAGTCAAAATGCAGCATACTAAAGGATGGAGCAGTCATCTTTGAAGCAAATAGAGAGAAGAATCTGTACGTGCTCTACCTTGAAGAACTCAAAGAGCAAATGTGTGTCTGGCAGCCAGCAAAGACAAATCAACCGATCTGTGGCACAGAAGGTTAGGCCACTGCAGCTTGGATGGCATGAGCAAGCTCAGAAAGAGAAACCTTGTGGAAGGACTACCGAAAATCAATGGTAAATTAGAAAGTGTTTGCAGACCTTGTGCTAAGGGAAAGCACACTAAGAGTTCCTTCAAGTCAAAGACGGTGGTGACCACCTCAAAACCCTTAGAGCTCCTGCATATGGATCTATTTGGGCCAATGAGAACTACCACTTGGAGGAAAGAATTTCGGATTTGTTTTAGTAGATGACTACTCAAGATTCACATGGGTATCTTTCTTAGAACATAAAAATGACACTTTTGATAATTTTGTTAGTTTCAGCAGAAAATCCAGAAAGATCAGAAGTTCAGCATAGTATCCATTCGATCTGATCATGGTGGTGAGTTCCAAAATGAAAAGTTTGCTAGATTCTGTGATGATCAAGGAATTCAGCACAATTTCTCAGCACCAAGGACACCGCAGCAAAATGGTATAGCCGAACGAAGAAGAACCGAACTCTCTTGGATATGGCAAGAACTATGCTTTGTGAATATGAGTTACCAAGATATTTCTGGGCAGAAGCAGTCAACACAGCCAGCTACATTGTCAACAGAGTCATGATCAGGCCAATCCTGAAGAAGACTGCATATGAGCTGTTTAAAGGGAAGAAACCAAAGATCAGCCATTTCAGAACTTTTGGATGTCCTTGCTTTATTCACAACAACGGAAAAAGGGATATTGGTAAGTTGGATGCCAAATCAGATGAAGGCATCTTCATGGGGTACACCTCTAAACCCAAAGGCTATAGAGTATTTAATAAACGTACTTTATTGATTGAACAGTCTGTACACATTATTTTTGATGAAACTAATCCCTCCTTGAGAAAGGAAGTAGAGAGTGATATCGATGACGCAGATGAACTGTCCAATAAACTGAAAGACACATCACTTGAAGATAAGGATGATCCGCCTCTGGAAGAAATGCAACAAGAAGAAATTTCTCATGAATCTCTTCCAAAGGAATGGAGATACAAGAAAGATCACCCACCTGAAAACATTATTGGTGATCCATCGGTAGGGGTAAGAACAAGAGGTAACTTGATTCCTTGTGATTACCTCGCCTTTGTTTCTCAATTAGAGCCTAAGACAGTCAATGAAGCCCTAACTGACGAATCCTGGATAATAGCAATGCAAGATGAATTAAATCAATTCAAGAGAAACCAAGTATGGTCACTTGTTCCTAGACCATCAGACCATCCTGTGATCGGCACTAAATGGGTGTTCAGAAACAAATTGGATGAATCTGGTGTAATTCTAAGAAACAAGGCCAGACTGGTGGCTCAAGGCTATTGTCAAGAGGAAGGCATAGATTTTGATGAAACCTATGCACCAGTGGCTAGACTTGAGGCCATTAGAATGCTACTAGCTTATGCTTCTGCATTAGATTTAAAGTTATTTCAAATGGATGTTAAATCTGCATTTCTAAATGGTTTTATAAAAGAAGAAGTTTATGTGGAACAACCGCCGGGTTTTGATGATACAGACTTTCCGAATCATGTTTTTAAGTTGCATAAGGCTCTATATGGTTTAAAACAAGCACCTAGAGCCTGGTATGAAAGACTTAGTTCTTTTCTCACAAAACATGGTTTCAATAGAGGTCAAGTAGATAGCACTCTTTTTATAAAACAAAAGCCAAAATATACTGTTGGTTCAAATTTATGTGGATGACATCATCTTTGGATCTACTGATGAATCCTTGTGCAAGTATTTTGAAAAGCTAATGCAGGGGGAATTTGAGATGAGTATGATGGGAGAGCTCAACTACTTCCTTGGACTTCAAATCAAACAAGGAAAGGAAGGAATTCACATCTGTCAAGCAAAGTACACCAGAGAACTGCTAAAGAAATTTGGATTTGAAAACACCAAGCCACTGTCAACACCAATGAGTACATCAACTAGGTTGGACAATGACAAGGATGGTAAGAAAGTAGATCAAAAGATCTACAGAGGTATGATAGGTTCATTACTTTATCTAACCGCAAGTAGACCTGATATATTATTTAGTGTATGCATGTGTGCTAGATATCAAGCCGACCCTAGAGAATCACATTTAATTTCTGTCAAAAGGATTTTCAGATACTTAGCCAGGACTCATGATCTAGGACTATGGTATCCAAACTCCTGTGATGTAAAATTAGTAGGGTATTCTGATGCTGATTATGCTGGATGCAAGGTAGATAGAAAAAGCACCAGTGGTTGCTGTCAATTTCTTGCAGGGTGTTTAATCTCATGGTCCTCAAGGAAACAAAATTCAGTAGCACTATCTACAGCTGAAGCCGAGTACGTAGCTGCTGGAAGTTGCTGTACACAACTCTTATGGATAAAGCAACAACTTGAGGATTTTGGACTCAAAGTCAAGAAAATTCCTCTGCTATGTGACAACACCAGCGCTATCAACCTCACCAAAAATCCAATTCAGCACTCCAGGACCAAACATATGAGGTCAGATATCATTTTATTCGTGATCATGTAGCAAATGGCAATATTGAAATATCGTTTATTGATACAAATAATCAGCTAGCAGATATTTTCACAAAGGCCTTACCTGAAGAGAGATTTACATCTCTTAGAAGGGAGTTAGGCATGTGTATTTTGTGAAAAGATCTTCATTTAAAGCTGGTATAAAAATTCTCAGAATTTAAGAAGGTTCTCTCTCTCTCTCTTTCTGTGTCAAAATCAATTCAAAAGTCTCAGTTTAAGCGTTCCGTCCGATAAGTCATAGTCTTTTCAAGACGGTCAACCTCGCTTGTCGTTTTCTGACGCCTCACCTTTTGGAGCATTTATTTTCTTTAAATCGATGCGTTAACGATTCCTCTTCCTCATTCACTTTTTCCCTCCTTCGTCCCGACGCATGAGCCGATGCCCTAGCGACTCTTGCCTCTACCCTCTGCAAATTTGAAGCTTCCATCTCCTTCCCGCGAAATCGTTTGAGGGTTTCCTCTCATCACCCTTCTCGTCACCCCTTCAAACCTTCTCCCACCTGAATCCATGGCCGCACCAGCTATTGCCGGAAGTGTGGGTGGCTACAGCGCCGAATACCTCTCCCCAGCGCAGGAGGAGCGCTTCACCTTTGTGAAGACAAAGCTCTGTGGTCACAAGGAAGTAGATGTTTCAGATCTGCAGAAAAATGGAATGAGCAGCCTCATTGAGAAGATCGACCAGATGAAGTGGAAAGGGCTTACCACTTGCTCAGAGGTAAGTTATCCGGACCTGGTAAAGGCGTTCTTTGTATGCTTAAGAACAGAAGAAGATGGGGCCCTCGTTTCTTCAGTCAAGGGCACCGTAATCAGAATCGACCAGGAATTGCTTAGGATGCTATTTGGAGTAAGCATATCGGGCTTCAGTGGAATTCATTCTGTAGATACCCAAGAAAAGGGTTTGGGGATTGTTGGGCCAGGGTTCAAGATGAGGGATGGCAAGCTAGATATCAATCAGTTAAGTGCCTTCAACCGCCTCCTTCACTTTATCGTTTGTCAGATTTTGGTTCCCCGAAGTGCAACCTTCTCCGCTTGCACTAAGGCTGACTCCGATCTGATGTACTGGGCCATTAAAAATGAGGAAATCAATATGGCCGCAGTGATGATGGAGAGAATGAAATTTGCCAGGGAGCAGATTTGGGACACTAAAAGCAAGTTGAATGTGTCCCTTCCCTATGCCCATTTACTCACCAGAATCTTCAGACACTTCGGTGTAGATGTCTCAGGGGCAGTTGTGGAGAAGATGGGCCAAGCTATCAGGTCCAGAAACTTAAAGAAGAGCGGTTTTTCTGTAGTCAATGGGGTCTGGTTCAAGGCTTCAGTTGCAGAAGGTGAAGGTCTCATTGGTGAGCCTTCAGTTACTCAAACCCAGTCAGAGGCAGATTCTGTGATGCCCGAATTGCCACTGGAATCAGGTTCTGTTCCAGTCATTGTAGAAACAGAGCAGAAGGGCCATCTATGGCCAGAAATCAGTCAGAGGCAGCAACAGCAGTGAGGGCAGAGGAAGACAGGCCAGCTACAGCAGATCCAGTTGTGCCTCCTGTTGAAAGGAGAATTGAGGACATTCTTCCTGAAGACATCCTGCCTGTTATGGAGCAGTCTGTGGCATCAGGCCACATCTTGTAGACGGTCCAGTAGAAGAAGAGCAGCAAAATCCTAAGGATAATTCAATGGAAATGGATGCTCCCTGTCAGGGGGAGACTGGTGCAGTTGCAGAAGATGCTCCACTTGAGGGGGAGCAATCCCAAGAAACACCAGATGTTGCACCTCCAGCCACCAGCGATCAGGAGGAAGACCAGAGAGAGTCTGAAAATTTGGATGCCAGAGAAGGGGAGACAGCTAGTTCATCAAGCTCTGATGAGGACAATAATCCACCTCCTCCAGCTACAAAGGGCAAAGAGAAAGATATAGCTCCTGAAGTACCCCTTTTAGCTGATGCACCATTTGAAAGACAGGTCAAGCAAAAGATTATCATCAATTTAAAACCTGTGATTGAGAGGTTGGATGCTCAGGGTGAGCTGCTTTGCTCACTTCAGACTGATGTGAATTCCATCTTTCTAAGCCAAGCTTCAGCCCGCAAGGAATTGGTTCAGATTCGCTCTGCCATGACATGGTTTCATCAGGAAATGGGGACCATGAAGAATTTGCTATCTGACATCCTTCAGGCAGTTGGAGCTCAAGCTCCTGCTCCTCCAGCAGCTCAGGAGCCTCACTCAAGTGTACCTGAGCCCTCCGGGCAGTCAGCAGCAGCAGCAGAAGCCCCAGCTGAAGAGTCAGGGCCCACAGGGCCAGCTGAAGAGTCAGGGCCATCAGTGCCAGCTGAAGATTCAAGGCCACCAGGGCCGGCATGGTGTGTCCGTTGCCTCCCTTGCCTGAAGAAGTGGTTTCAGATCCTCCACCCTTGCTACCAACACTCCCATTCCTCCTTCTCCACCCTCTAACTCCACAGCTCCACCTGCTCCACCTCCCTTCAAAAAGCCCAGATCCAGGCCCATTTCCTCTCCCACACCTTTTCCTCCTCATCCCATCACATCCTCTCCTGTTTCTTCTACTTCTCATCTTTCCTCTGCTCAAGAATTTGAGGCCCCTCCAGCATCCTCAGCTGGAGCCTCATCCTCTTCTGGTACATCTTCACTTCCAGAAGTAGGATCTCTCAATTCTGATGCATTTCTGAACCCCCCTGCACCTCCCTCCTTTATCACTATTATTCCTACAGATGTCCAAGTCGACTCACCCTTTCTTGATAAAATCAAGGATGAGTTTGAAGAGGTCATTCTTAAATCTGTGCTAAAGGTAGGTGACCACCTTTCCAAGACAGACTCTTCCAGTACTGTCTCCAAGAAACGAAAGCTTTCTTCCTCCATCTCCTCTTTACCTCCCTTGTGGTTTTCTCTTACAGTCACCCACAAGCATACCTCTCTGTACAAAGAATACCTTCAAAAGGTTGTCTTTGCCACTCTTCACAATCTTCCTTTTCTTAACCTCTCTGACCATTTAGATGTTATTCTTCCCTATACTCCTCTGTCTAAGGCCGACAAATCCAAAATCTTCTCCTCAGCCCACTCCAAAACTGAGGAGCAATGGGCTAAATCTCATAAAGATCTGTACAGTCGCTTCCTTCAGGCTAAGGCAGCAAGGTTTCCACCCAGGGATCACTCCTTGACCCTTTCTGAGTGGTTTCAGTTTCACCACCAGAACACCTGGGCTCCTGCCATTCAGAAGCTCATCAAGCTGGTCAGGCATTTCCAAACATTCAACAACTACAGGTATCTCAACAATTTACCTGAAGTTCAGCTCAGCCAGTTCAAGAGAGCCATCAAGGTCCTAACCCACTCTGAGCAGTCTGAGGAAATCAGAGTAGATTTTGCCACTCTTAATTTACCTGAAGAGATTTTCCTGCCTCAGATTCATTTCCTGATTATGGAATCTTCGGTTGGTTCCATCGTTTTTTTTGAGCATTTTGCAAGGGTTATGGGCAGAATCAAGATTCAGAAAGGCCTTCAGGTTGGTTTTCCTAGATTTCTTTTCCGGGAATACCATAGAGGGTTTGTCAACTCTGCTGTCCTTGCCCCTCTCCTCTCAGAATGTGAAAGGCTGAATGCCTCCGATTGGTCCAAGTTTTACTCTCTGTCTGCTCAGCAGCTAGCACATCTGAATGCTGCTCAAGCCAGGGAAGGAAAGCTCCTATCTCTCCTGCAACCTTCTTGGATATGAATTCAATCCAGCTGGTCTTTGATCCCTACCACGTTTGGGCTGAAAGATACAAAGTGTTTTTAGCTCTTCGCCAGGAACTCAAGGACAAACAGATTTTCTACCCTGTCACCATGGATCAGTTTCTTGCCTGTGCAAGTTTTGGTAAAACAATCATCACCTGCTCCTCCATGGATCCAGACGAGTATGACCTGTTTCTTACCAAGCAGCGCAGCCTCTATCTATCCAAGATGGCTCCAATCATGGGACCATCCTTCTCCATTGAGAGCGGTGCCTTTAGGCAATTCTTCAAGCGTCAGGAGAGCAAGCCTGGGAAGCTATTTCTCATTATGCCTCCCTTCTCTCTCCTGCTTATTATTTGCCTGTACCTCCTCAATCTTAATTGAATGGATTGTGCTCCTTCTCCTCATTGTCTCTTATTCTTTGTCTCTTTCCTTTTGCTTTTGCTTAATGACAAAAGGGGGAGAATGATTACCTACTTGTGTCTGACACATTCCTGAATCATGACTCAAGTACTTTAATTCATGTTTAATACTCAGTACTACTTAAATTGATCATAGTTTTGTCATCACCAAAAGGGGGAGATTGATGAACAGTCCATCCCCATGTACTTTTAAATTAATTACTTGCCTATTTTGGTGATAAACAAACACTGTCAAAAGTTTCTCTAACCTTGTTTATCTAGCCATAAGCACAGGAATTACCCAAAGAAAGTCAAGCATTTGTGGTAAGTCTTACATACATCTTTTCTCAGAAGAGCCATATAATTTCTTCAGAATTTAACGACTTCTTCATTATAACGATTTCATTATAACGACTCTGTAAGTTATCGTAACGACTTCTTCAGAAGTTATAACGACTTGCTCATTATAACGACTCTGTAAGTTATCGTAACGACTTCTTCAGAAGTTATAACGACTTGCTCATTATAACGACTCTGTAAGTTATCGTAACGACTTCTTCAGAAGTTATAACGACTTGCTCATTATAACGACTCTGTAAGTTATCGTAACGACTTCTTCAGAAGTTATAACGACTTGCTCATTATAACGACTCTGTAAGTTATCGTAACGACTTCTTCAGAAGTTATAACGACTTGCTCATTATAACGACTCTGTAAGTTATCGTAACGACTTCTTCAGAAGTTATAACGACTTGCTCATTATAACGACTCTGTAAGTTATCGTAACGACTTCTTCAGAAGTTATAACGACTTGCTCGTCATAACGACTCTGTAAGTTTCGTAACGATTTCTTTAGAAAGTTACAACGACTTGCCATGTTTCATAACGATTTCTTTTAGAGCTACAACGACTTGCCATGTTTCATAACGATTTCTTTTATCATCTGTTATAGAACGACTTGGTTGTGTAACGATTTCATAAGTTATCATAACGACTTCTTATCAGTCTACAGCAACTTGATCATAACGATTCTATCAGATTTTCACAACGACTGCATAAGTCATGTTTCCATTAATTAAACGTTTTTCTTGATTTAATCTACGTTGAATAGTCAAAGTCGCATCTCGTCTGATTGACTGCCATGCATTTAATAAAGACTGAACGTATCTCTGCATGGACACAGAACATATCTTCCATTCTGGTGTATTCTCTGCATGCATCTTTTAGAACGATAAAGTATTACTACTATATTTGTGTCTATCTGCTTTGACGTTGATTGACATCTGGAGATAGTATAGCTGTCTACCATTAAAGCTCAACCTTGCAGAACCTTAAGGATGTACTATCCTACAACAACGGACACAGAAGGAACTACAAGCAAACTCAGAAGATCTTATCTCTTTGCGTGCTCCAAAGAACAAAAGACTGTTGACAGGAAGCTTCCACAAAACCTTCAGTCTAACGTACACCAAAGCTGTGAGACAACGGTCATCTCCTTGTCCTCATTCAAATCGGAGATACAAATACAAGATGAAGCTCGGAAGACAAAAATCGAGAAAATTCAATTCATATTGAAGAGCGGCTAGAACTCTGCAGCTTTCAAGTCTTCAAATTTTTCTCTAGAGCCAGAAATTCAGTCTTTTCGATCTTGGCTCTTAGCTCCCTGTGCTGTGAGAAGAAAAATTAGGAAGAGCTAGTTTAGTTCTGAGAGAGTGCACTTTGTGTAGATCTTCGTCTCTCAGTGCTTGTAGCTTCAGATTGAGTTTTGTAAAAGCTTGATCTAGGGGCTAGTCTTTTTCTCTCAAGAATTTCCTGTGTTATTCCCTTCGTGTGTGAAGGAAGACCTGGTGGTTTCCAGGGTGGTGTTATTCCCTTCGTGTGTGAAGGAAGACCTGGTGGTTTCCAGGGTGGTGTTTTTCCCTTCGTGCGTGAAGGAAGACCTGGTGTTGCCAGGGTGTTGTGTTCCCTTCAGGGGTGAAGGAAGACCAGCTAAGCTGGGTGTTGTTTTTGTCCATAGGGGGACTGTACCCCAGTTAGTGAAATCCTGAGGATTGCTCAGGGACTGGACGTAGGACTCCTAAGGAGAGGAGATCCGAACCAGGATAAATCTGTGTGTTGTGTGATTGTCTTCTTGTGTGATTGTTGTTTTTACTAACCATTACTAATCCCTTTCAAGAACTCTTTATGTTTGTTTGAGTTCAGGTTTTTATCAGATAAAATTTTAAAGACCCATTCACCCCCCCTCTGGGTTAGCCAACCGGGCAACATGGAAACTTCAGTCGGCCTTGCCTCTTCTGTCCATGTCGAACGTTTGTTCCTGAGGGGGCTTGTTCTTTCAGCATTGGGCAGTCCAAAATCCTATGGCCACGACTTCCACAGCGAAGGCATCTCCCTTGCGCTCTCCAGCATTCTTCAGTCCGATGACCAGCCCTGTCACAATGTTTACAATTTCTCCGTTATCACCATTACTTGCTTACCTAACTCCTTCGGATTTATCTGCTGGTTCATTTACCCCACCACTGGGCCTTTTCTTCCCAATAGTCGGCTGATACTTCCCAGCAGAAGACACTTGTTCTCGTTTCCCAGATTTTCCCTTGATCCTTTTGGCAGTCTCCATGGCATCTTCCAATAGCTGAGCCTTCTTAACCATTTCGGCATAAGTTTGAATGTCCATTGGCGCAGTTGGGTGATGAATTGGGGCCTCAAGCCATTCAGAAAGCGTTTCGTCTTCATCCTTTCTGTCCCAATTAAGTGAACAGCGTATCGGGACAGTTGAGAGAATTGGGCCTCATATTCAGCCACATCGAGTCCTCTCTGCTTCAAAGCCGCAAATTCGGCTGCTTTCCGTTCTTGGACCCTCTCAGAAAAGTACTTGGCGTTGAAACGCTCAATGAACTGAGCCCATTGGTTGTTGTCCATTTAGGGTTGCTTCTACCGACTCCCACCATGCTCTGGCATCCTTTTCCAATTGGAAAGTCGCCAGTAGTACTTTGTTCTGGTCTGTGCATTGCATGACCCTGAATATCCTTTCAATCTCCTTAACCCAGTGTTCAGCAATGTCTGGGTTAGTACTCCCCTCAAACTAGGCGGATCCATGTTCTGGAAATTCCGATGGAGCTCACCGGCTCCGCGGTTACCTCCACCTTGGGTGGCTTGTAAGATAGCCTGAGTCAAGTTCTGTATAGTTCGTTGCATGTCCCTAGCCTGGGCACGTTCAGCGGCCATTGAGGTAATAAGTACCTTCAAGATAATAATGTGAGTTAGTCATCTAAATATATCACATGTGACTTCTATTCCCATGGCTCTACCCAAGCTCACATTAGGTACGACAGATTTGACTCGTGTAATCTAGTTTCATTCTATGTTCTTATCCCTTGGACCCTAAAGTTAACTCTCTGATACCAACTGTCACGCCCTGATATTTAGCAGCGGAATAAATACGGGGGACGTGAACGATACAAAACAACGTATCACAGTTGAATAGCGCAGAGTCACAATTGAATATAATAACACTTTTCAAATCATAATAATATCCTCAAAGTTACTCTTATTTCATTTCATTCAACTAGATACAACCTTACAAGAAAGAATTAACCAAAGGGTCCATTATTCAAATAACTTCCAGAAAAGGTCACTATTACATAGACTACTCAATTTCTATTTCTAAACTGTCATCTATTCTAGGACGGGTGATCGTCACTCTTGTCAGTCCCATCCGACTCCACCGGTTCTTCATCACTACCTGAAAAGGGCAGGATGATAGGGGTGAGCGAACTAGCTCAGTAGGATTTACATCTCAATAACGTGCGGGCACTAGTATACATGATTAACATTTTAAGTAGGTAGATATGCATATGAATATGATGACAATGTATGTAATACTAACAGATTGAATAGCAGAATAGAACGGATATCGTATCAGATCAAAATGTCGAATTGCATATACAATCAACAGATGTTTCAAGAATAGAATCATGTCAGAAAAGATTGGCCATATTCAAGCAGAGTTCATGTGTTCACAAGAACAAACGTATCATATCATGTCAAGTCAAACTTATCATGTCAAACAGAAGGCACATTTTCACAATCTTGCATGTCAGTGTGCTATGCCAAGCACCAAGAGTCCATACTCCCGCGGTTAACAAGTACGTTGGGGCGCTCCTCCCCAGGACGGACAGGGCCCCTATTGCACAGGCATTGGATCAAGTTCTGGACCAGAGTCCCACGTTGTGCCGAACAAACAGATTCATATTATGGCCACAGAGTTTCAATGACAAGCTCATAGTAAAGAACATGATCATTCATAGAGTCAAGGAATGACAACAACCAAAGACAAGGCAGATAACGACGTATCTTATGTTTCATAATCATTAATGTCTTGACATGAGGGGTTTCAAAAGACAAATCATACGCAGAACATGTGCTCTCAATTTCCCAAGAAGGGTGTGCCTATTCGTGCAAAAGTGTAGTGATGAATCACAGATCTTTCCTAGCATGTATGCGTATGACAAATAATTAATTGAACCCCGAAAACATGTAACTTTGGAACTCATATGCAAATCATGACATTAACACCACTAACATGTCCATACTAACATGTATTTATTCCCACATTCATATCATATATCCTTATCTTATCAATTGACAATAAGCAGATCACAAGATAATCCAATGAACATAAGGATATCAAAATTACACATTAGAATCATATTCGTATCATTACCATTTTCTTCAATGGATTGATTTATTTTAGGTCCAGCATACTATATGACATCATGCACAATCTAGTAGACATCATGAGATGATTAGACCAAAATTATGCAAATTTCTTGTAAGTTGTGTCGACACTAGATCAAGTGGTGTCGACACCATGCTCCAACCACAGACAAAATCAGGCAAACTGGTCAGGTAGTGTCGACACAGTTCAGGTAGTGTCGACACAGTGCATCAATACAAGGCAAAAAGGTCAGTAGTGTCGACCTAGTTCAGTAGTGTCAACACTAGAGACAGCTTCCAGAAAACCTTCTGGCCAATATGGACTGTGTGTCGACACTAGGTTAGGTAGTGTCGACACTAGATCAGCTCCCAGAAGCTTTCTAGGTCAACACTGGGGAGTGTGTCGACACTAGATGGGGTGGTGTCGACACTAGAGGGCTTCCCAGAACACGTTCTGGGCTGTTTTGGGACAGCAGGTCGACACTAGCACAGGCAGTGTCGACACTAGTCACCCTCCAGAACTAAACACATGGTCAGGTGTAACCAGAAAACATGTCTCACGCAGCGATTCACTTCTAACTCTTATAAATCTCTAAAGAATGACATTTGGACAAAACGTTCAACACAAAAGATGAAGAGCACAACTAGTAGAAGAACTTTGATGTTGAGGGTTTGATCTAAGTCGGTCTTGAATCCCGATAAAACATATGAAGAACAAAAAGTTAATAGTAGCCCAAAATCGCAGTATCATGCAGAGACTCTCTTATCATGCTCCTAACTCTCTAACAATGATTTTTGGACAAAATGTCAAACATAGAAGATGATCGCGACTGCAATTGGAAGAACTTTTATGATAAAGTTGTCAAATTCGGTCTTGAATCATGTGCACGATATGACGAACGAGAAAAACCTAACTGTGCAAGACTTCGGGAAAACCACCAATACACCATGAATACTCCATGAAAATTGGGCAAATCAAGTGCAAATGATCCTAGACTCAGGAACTACTTGTTCGAATTGGTTTTCTTTAATCTTGGCCCGAGAACACCTACCTTTAGGAAGATCTAAAACCAGTCGATGTTCTGCACGCAACAGAGGATGCAGGGGATGAAGCTACGGACTCGCAGCCTTTCTCCTGCTCCTCGGAAGTTCTTGCTTGCCCCCAAACGACCCAAACTTCGTTGTTAAACCTTCCCCAAGAGTTTAGGGACGAGTTCTTATAGTTTTAGGATGTTGTTAAGAGTCCTAACGATACTAGGAAAGGGGCTACGAGTTCTGTTTCCTAGTTTCCAGGAAATCTGAGATTCTCTTACCAGAAGAGGTAGCAAAGGTTAGGAAACCATCAATTGGGATTGAGTTCGGTTTTGGATTACCTTACATGACTAATCACCATCTTTTAACTCTAAATTGCCTTTCTAATTATGGCATAATTATCTACAACACAATTTCTGGGTAATTCCCTGTCGAGTTCATTCATATCCTTGGGCCAAATGTGTTCTATAGGCCCTTCTTGTTGATGTTTCATAATTACATGGTGTTTGAAGTCTCCATACGATTATTTATTTTTATCCCTCTATATTTCTGAAATTTTTAAATTGCTAAATTTTTGGGGTGTTACATTGTACATGTTTGTTTAATACTGGAGCCTTTTTTATGCATTTTACTTTCTCTTACAAATTTTGACAATGAATATTTATTTGGATACTTAATATAATTTTCTTTTCAGGAGATTTGTATGTTAATCATTATTTGTTATTACCAGATCCTTTCAACCTTTTAAATAAAGTGTAAGAGATATTTTCTCTTTTGTTAATCCTTTGACAAGATCTTTTAGGTATATATTTTCTTGGTTTGGAGTTTTTAATTAGACTTCCAATTCATGATTGATGACATTAATTTTCAATTCTAATATCTTATTATTTTTGTTCTTTAAGTCATTACGCAAATAATCATTATTTTGTATGATTTCTTTTAACTATGTTATGACAAAGACCACTCCGACAGACAGAGTGATGCCCAAGGATCTTGATCCATACGACAAGAAGAAAGGAGAGGGAAGAAGGATCAATCACACAAGACAATAACACAAGGATTTACATGGTTCGGAGAGACAGTGTGTCTTCCTACGTCCACGGGCGACGACGACAGCGGAACTTCACTAGATGTGGAGAATAATACAAGAAGCCTTACACCCCAACCCGGAGGAACAAATCCTCACTGCAAAACTCTCTCAAGCTCTCTCAACCCCAAGACCCTCTTGTTTCTCTCTACAAGAACACACCTGGTGTCTCTCTAATTTGGATGCTCAAACATGGAGGAGAGGGTCTCCTTTTATAGGTGAGCAAAGGTCATGGAGCTGCTGCGTTGAAGCCTTCATTCTTGCATGCGAAACTCCCTTTTTAATGGCATAATGTTGTCATTTGAGTCTTGCGAGAACTCCTTCACCCATGCAAAACTCCTACTTTATTGCATGGGAGTTTAACCCATTTGGCCAGCTCTCCATGTAACCGCTCAGGGAACAGTTTTCTGCTAGGTGCCTTGAAGGCGAGACACCCCCACATAACATTCTCCTCTTGCTCGTCTTCACAAGCCGCATCAAGTGTCAAGCTCTGCCACGACCGCCGTCACCATCCATGCCCCCGCCGGGGCCACCTCACGTGCTCTACAAGCCGATCAAGCTCAGGTAGTGCCTAAACTTCTCCGAAGGGATAGGCTTCGTCAGCATGTCTGCGGGGTTCTCCGCTGTAGAAATCTTCTGAACAACCACGGTACCCTGCAACACAACATCACGAACAAAGTGATACCTGACATTGATGTGTTTGGTCCTCTCATGATACATCTGATTTTTGGTCAATGTATGGCACTCTTGACTATCATAGTACACCAGAGTCGTCTCCTGCACATGACCCAGATCACCAACCAAACCTCTCAGCCACAAGCTTCTTTAACTCCTTCTGCCGCTGCCATATCTCTGCCTCTGTAGTAGACAAAGCCACAGTAGACTGCAAAACAGCCTTCCAACTAATAGCATAGCCTGAGAAAGTAAAGACATAACCTGTCAGGGATCTCCTCTTATCCAGATCACCAGCATAATCTGAATCGACGTAGCCAACCAGTTGACCACCATCAGTGTTTCCTTTCTAAAATACCAGCTCACATCTGAAGCACCTTTGAGGTAACGAAGAATCCACTTCACAGCCTCCCATGGACCTTCCTGGATTTCCCATGTACCTGCTAACCACACTAACAGCATGAGAAATATCAGGTCGAGTACATACCATAGCATACATAATGCTACCAACTGCACTCGCATATGGAACCTTGGACATCAGTTCCATCTCCTTCTCTTCTTCGGTGAATCTTCTGCAGACAATCTGAAGTGGGCTGCCAATGGAGTACTTACAGCCTTGCAATCCTTCATGCCAACCGCTCCAGCACCTTCTCCACGTACTTTTTTTGTGACAATTACAACCTTCCAATGCTACGCTCTCTGTAAATCTCCATGCCCAAATCTTCTTTGCTGCACCGAGATCTTTCATCTCGAATTCACTACTCAACTGAGATTTCAAATGATTAATTTCTGACATTTTTTAGCAGCAATTAACATGTCATCTACATACACAACAAATAAATAATGAACCATCTGGAAGCCTTTTATAATAACACAGCTATCATAATCACTTCTAGAGTAATTATGACTCAGCATAAAAATATAAATCTCTTGTACCACTGTCTTGGTGATTGCTTTAAGCCATACAAAGACTTCTTTAATAGGCACACATGATCTTCCTACCAGAAACCACGAATCCCTCTGGTTGGTGCATGTAGATTTCCTCCTCCAGCTCACCATGTAAGAACACTGTCTTACATCTAGTTGCTCTAACTCTAAATCAAATAAAGCAACTATAGCAAGCAACACACAATAGAGGTATGTTTCACACAGGGAGAATACCTCATTGAAGTCAATACCCTCTCGCTGTGTGAATCCCTTCGCCACTAGTCGTGCCTTAAATCTAGCATCTTCTACACCAGGATTCCTTCCTTCGTTTTGAAGACCCATTTGCACCCCACAATCTTCTGACCAGGTGGTACTTTCAGCAACTTCCATGTCTTGTTCTTCTCTAGAGACTCAATCTCCTCTTGCATGGCCAAATGCCATTTAGAGGACTCGTCTGATGTAGCTGCCTCTTTATAAGAACTCGGTTCTTCCCCTTCAATAGTATCTGCAACAGATAAAGCAAAGGCTACCATGTCAGCATGACCATACCTGCTGGGTGGTCTGATTACCCTTCGCTCTCTATTTGTTGCAATATTGTGCTGCCTCTGAGGGGCCTGCTGTTGTGCTGCCTCTGAGGGGCCTGCTGTTGTGCTGTACTGCTCTCTGGCGCATCAACTGTCACATCTGGACTCGAACTGTCTCCTCTTGCACTACACTTTCTGTTGAGAGCTTCACCTCTAGCTCTCCCTGCTTGCCACTACCTGGTCTCCATTTTCTGTTTTGATTTCTCTCCCGATCGGAGCATTGCAGACTCATCGAAGGTCACATCTCTCTTAATCATGAACTTGGGTGACTGAGGATCGGTACACCACAACTGATATGCCTTCACACCTGTGGTCTGTGCATATCCGATGAAAATGCACTTCTTTGCCTTTGGCTCTAACTTGTCACCTGTGACATGAGCATAGGCCGGACAACCGAAAATTCTGAGGTTAGAATAATCAGAAGGAGAACCAGACCATACCTCCTCGGGAGTTTTCAACTCTATGGCTGTGGATGGAGATCTATTCACCAAGTAGCAAGCCGTGTTGACACATCTTCTGCCCAAATGCCTTTGACAGACCTGCCTGAGATAACATACTTCTCGCTCTTTCTAAGAGTGTCCTGTTCATGTGTTCTGCAATACCGTTCTGTTGTGGTGTTCCTGCTACAGTGTGATGCCGAACGATGCCATCAATCCTGCAGAACTCATCAAATTCTTTCGAGCAGAATTCCATACCATTATCAGTACGGAGGCGCTTGATCTTCTTACCATCTGCCTCTCAATCAACGCCTTCCACTGCTTGAAAGTGACGAACACCTCACTCTTTTTCTTCAGAAAATATACCCAGACCTTTCTTGAAAAATCATCAATAAAGGTTAGTAAATAACTTGCTCCACCCTTCGAGACAACTGGAGCAGGACCCCAAAGGTCAGAGTGGATGTAATCCACAGTGCCCTTAGTCCTATGGACTGATGTACTAAATTTCACCCTACACTGCTTGCCGAACACACAGTGCTCACAGAAATCTAGCTTCCCAATCTTTTGAGCAGCAAGCAATCCACGCTTGCTCAACTCCATCATGCCTCTCTCACTCATGTGGCCCAGTCTCATGTGCCACAATTGGGTAGAATCATCTGAACTTTGTGCCAGATTGGCACTGCCCATCACAGTGCTGCCTTGTAGATGATACAAGCCACCAGTCAGCTTCCCTTTCATCACAACCAATGCACCTCTGGAAACTTTCAAGATTCCATTCTCTGCCGAGAACCTGTATCCTTGTGCAGCCAATATACTCAAGGAGATCAGACTTTTCTTCAGTTCTGGAATATGCCGCACTTCCAGAGTTCTGATGACATTATCGAACATCTTGATTCTAATTATACCAACCCCTGCAACTGCAAGGGTTCTATTGTCTCCCAAGGTTACGGTACCACTACTTACTGATGTGTATGTAGAAAACCATTCCTTGTGAGGACACATGTGGAAGGTCACAACCAGAATCAAGTATCCAGTCATCCCCTGTAGTACTGGTAGAGACCGACAAAATAGTCTCGTCATCGACAGTCTCCTCTTGAATAACATTTGCTGCATCAGAAAGACTCCTCCTGAACCTTGCCTTTCCCCTTTATTTTGGACAATCTTTCCTAATATGCCCTCTTTGGTTGCATTTATAACATTTTACCTTCTTCACTGACTTGGACTTTGATCTACCCCTGCCCTTCTTACCTAACTCTTTTTTTTCAGTTCTCCCTCTGACCATCAGGCCATCTGCCCGATCTTCGCCATGAGTTTCTAGTACCCGCCGTTTCAACTCCTTAGAGTTCAAGGAATCCTTGACATCTTCTACAGAGATATCATCTCTCCCATACAGCAAAGTATCAACGAAATGTTCATACGAAGGAGGTAATGAACATAAGAGTATGAGGGCTTGGTCCTCATCATCTACTTTAACACCGACATTTTTAAGATCTATAACAATCTTAGTAAACTCGTTCAGATGATCAGCAATGGGCATACCTTCTTTTATGCGAAAAGTAAACAACCGTTGCTTTAGGTACAAACGGTTTGTGAGAGATTTCGTCATGTACCTTGACTCGATCTTGAGCCAGAGTTTCGCTGGAGTGTCTTCATCAGCAACTTCTCTCAGCACATCATCTGCCAAGCACAGGTGAATTGCCGCAAGAGCACGCTCCATGTACTCTTCTTTCTCTTCGTCTTTCCACTCAGCTGGTAGACCTCCTTGCCTTTAACTGCCTTGCTCAATCCCTGTTGGACCAAGAGGGATTGCATCTTTAGTCGCCAGATGCTGAAATCCTTTGTCCTTCCATCGAACACTTCAACGTCGAACTTCATTGCCGATGTCGACTTTGTAGCCATCAACAAGGAACACGGATCAAAAATCCACCGGGCTCTGATACCAGTTTGTTACGACAAAGACCACTCCGACAGACAGAGTGATGCCCAAGGATCTTGATCCGTACGACAAGAAGAAAGGAGAGGGAAGAAGGATCAATCACACAAGACAATAACACAAGGATTTACGTGTTTCGGATAGACAGTGTGTCTTCCTACGTCCAGGGGCGACGGCGACAGCGAACTTCACTAGATGTGAGAATAATACAAGAAGCCTTACACCCCAACCCGGAGGAACAAATCCACACTGCAAAACTCTCTCAAGCTCTCTCACCCCAAGACCCTCTTGTTTCTCTCTACAAGAACACACCTGGTGTCTCTCTAATTTGGATGCTCAACATGGGGAGAGGGTCTCCTTTTATAGGTGAGCAAAAGTCATGGCTGCTGCGTTGAAGCCTTCATTCTTGCATGCGAAACTCCCTTTTTAATGGCATAAATGTTGGCATTTGAGTCTTGCGAGAACTCCTTTAACCCATGCAAAACTCCTACTTTATTGCATGGGAGTTTAAACCCATTTGGCCAGCTCTCCATGTAACCGCTCAGGGAACAGTTTTCTGCTAGGTGCCTTGAAGGCGAGACACCCCCACATAACAATTCTCCTCTTGGCTCGTCTTCACAAGCCGCATCAAGTGTCAAGCTCTGCCATGACCGCCGTCACCATCCATGCCCCCGCCGGGGCCACCTCACATGCTCTACAAGCCGATCAAGCTCAGGCAGTGCCTGAACTTCTCCGAAGGGATAGGCTTCGTCAGCATGTCTGCGGGGTTCTCCGCTGTAGAAATCTTCTGAACAACCACGGTACCCTGCAACACAACATCACGAACAAAGTGATACCTGACATTGATGTGTTTGGTTCTCTCATGATACATCTGATTTTTGGTCAGATGTATGGCACTCTGACTATCACAGTACACCGGAGTCGTCTCCTGCACATGACCCAGATCACCAACCAAACCTCTCAGCCACAAGGCTCTTAACTCCTTCTTCCGCTGCCATATACTCTGCCTCTGTAGTAGACAAAGCCACAGTAGACTGCAAAACAGCCTT
Organism: Colocasia esculenta; assembly: GCA_014218235.1. Lineage (NCBI taxonomy): Eukaryota > Viridiplantae > Streptophyta > Magnoliopsida > Alismatales > Araceae > Colocasia > Colocasia esculenta. The sequence continues at coordinate 63,278,886 of CM024754.1, forward strand.
CCAACTAATAGCACAGCCGAGAAAGTAAACATAACCTGTCAGGGATCTCCTCTTATCCAGATCACCAGCATAATCTGAATCGACGTAGCCAACAGTTGACCACCATCAGTGTTTCCTTTCTGAAATACCAAGCTCACATCTGAAGCACCTTTGAGGTAACGAAGAATCCACTCACAGCCTCCCAGTGGACCTTTCCTGGATTTCCCATGTACCTGCTAACCACACTAACAGCATGAGAAATATCAGTCGAGTACATACCATAGCATACATAATGCTACCAACTGCACTCGCATATGGAACCTTGGACATCAGTTCCCTCCTTCTCTGTCTTCGGTGAATCTTCTGCAGACAATCTGAAGTGGGCTGCCAATGGAGTACTTACAACCTTGCAATCCTTCATGCCAAACCACTCCAGCACCTTCTCCACGTACTTTTTTTGTGACAAGTACAACCCTCCAATGCTACGCTCTCTGTAAATCTCCATGCCAAAATCTTCTTTGCTGCACCGAGATCTTTCATCTCGAATTCACTACTCAACTGAGATTTCAAATGATTAATTTTTGACATGTTTTTAGCAGCAATTAACGTGTCATCTACATACAACAACAAATAAATAAATGAACCATCTGGAAGCATTTTATAATACACACAGCTATCATAATCACTTCAAGAGTAATTATGACTCAGCATAAAAGTATCAAATCTCTTGTACCACTGTCTCGGTGATTGCTTTAAGCCATACAAAGACTTCTTTAATAGGCACACATGATCTTCCTTACCAGAAACCACGAATCCCTCTAGTTGGTGCATGTAGATTTCCTCCTCCAGCTCACCATGTAAGAACGCTGTCTTACATCTAGTTGCTCTAACTCTAAATCAAATAAGCAACTATAGCAAGCAACACACGAATAGAGGTATGTTTCACAACAGGGGAGATACCTCATTGAAGTCAATACCCTCTCGCTGTGTGAATCCCTTCGCCACTAGTCGTGCCTTAAATCTAGCATCTTCTACACGAGGGATTCCTTCCTTCGTTTTGAAGACACCATTTGCACCCCACAATCTTCTGACCAGGTGGTACTTTCAGCAACTTCCATGTCTTGTTCTTCTCTAGAGACTCAATCTCCTCTTGCATGGCCAAATGCCATTTAGAGGACTCGTCTGATGTAGCTGCCTCTTTATAGAAAACTCGGTTTCTCCCTTCAATAGTATCTGCAACAGATAAAGCAAAGGCTACCATGTCAGCATGACCATACCTGCTGGGTGGTCTGATTACCCTCGCTCTCTATTTGTTGCAATATGTGCTGCCTCTGAGGGGCCTGCTGTTGTGCTGCCTCTGAGGGGCCTGCTGTTGTGCTGTACTGCTCTCTGGCACATCAACTGTCACATCTGGGACTCGAACTGTCTCCTCTTGCACTACACTTTCTGTTGAGAGCTTCACCTCTAGCTCTCCCTGCTTGCCACTAACCTGGTCTCCATTTTCTGTTGTTGATTTCTCTCCCGATCGGAGCATTGCAGACTCATCGAAGGTCACATCTCTCTTAATCATGAACTTGGGTGACTGAGGATCGGTACACCACAACTGATATGCCTTCACACCCTGTGTCTGTGCATATCCGACGAAAATGCACTTCTTTGCCTTTGGCTCCAACTTGTCACCTGTGACATGAGCATAGGCAGGACAACCGAAAATTCTGAGGTTAGAATAATCAGAAGGAGAACCAGACCATACCTCCTCGGGAGTTTTCAACTCTATGGCTGTGGATGGAGATCTATTCACCAAGTAGCAAGCCGTGTTGACAGCTTCTGCCCAGAATGCCTTTGACAGACCTGCCTGAGATAACATACTTCTCGCTCTTTCTAAGAGTGTCCTGTTCATGTGTTCTGCAATACCGTTCTGTTGTGGTGTTCCTGCTACAGTGCGATGTCGAACGATGCCATCATTCCTGCAGAACTCATCAAATTCTTTCGAGCAGAATTCCATACCATTATCAGTACGGAGGCGCTTGATCTTCTTACCAGTCTGCCTCTCAATCAACGCCTTCCACTGCTTGAAAGTGACGAACACCTCACTCTTTTTCTTCAGAAAATATACCCAGACCTTTCTTGAAAAATCATCATAAAGGTTAGTAAATAACTTGCTCCACCCTTCGAGACAACTGGAGCAGGACCCCAAAGGTCAGAGTGGATGTAATCCACAGTGCCCTTAGTCCTATGGACTGATGTACTAAATTTCACCCTACACTGCTTGCCGAACACACGTGCTCACAGAAATCTAGCTTCCCAATCTGTTGAGCAGCAAGCAATCCACGCTTGCTCAACTCCATCATGCCTCTCTCACTCATGTGTCCCAGTCTCATGTGCCCAATTGGGTAGAATCATCTGAACTTTGTGCCAGATTGGCACTGCCCATCACAGTGCTGCCTTGTAGATGATATAAGCCCCAGTCAGCTTCCCTTTCATCACAACCAATGCACCTCTGGAAACTTTCAAGATTCCATTCTCTGCCGAGAACCTGTACCTTGTGCAGCCAATATACTCAAGGAGATCAGACTTTTCTTCAGTTCTGGAATATGCCGCACTTCCAGAGTTCTGATGACATATTATCTTGATCTTATTGTACCAACCCCTGCAACTGCAAGGGTTCTATTGTCTCCCAAGGTTACGGTACCACTACTTACTGATGTGTAAGTAGAAAACCATTCCCTGTTAGGACACATGTGGAAGGTACAACCAGAATCAAGTATCCAGTCATCCCCTGTAGTACTGGTAGAGACCAACAAAATAGTCTCCTCTTGAATAACATTTGCTGCATCAGAAGAAGACTCCTCCTGAACCTTGCCTTTCCCCTTTAATTTTGGACAATCTTTCCTAATATGCCCTCTTTGGTTGCATTTATAACATTTTACCTTCTTTACTGACTTGGACTTTGATCTACCCCTGCCCTTCTTACCTAACTCTTTTTTTTCAGTTCTCCTCTCTGACCATCAGGCCATCTGCCCGATCTTCGCCATGAGTTTCTAGTACCCGCCGTTTCAACTCCTTAGAGTTCAAGGAATCCTTGACATCTTCTACAGAGATATCATCTCTCCCATACAGCAAAGTATCAACGAAATGTTCATACGAAGGAGGTAATGAACATAAGAGTATGAGGGCTTGGTCCTCATCATCTACTTTAACACCGACATTTTTAAGATCTATAACAATCTTAGTAAACTCGTTCAGATGATCAGCAATGGGCATACCTTCTTTCATGCGAAAAGTAAACACCGTTGCTTTAGGTACAAACGGTTTGTGAGAGATTTCTTCATGTACCTTGACTCGAGCTTGAGCCAGAGTTTCGCTGGAGTGTCTTCATCAGAAACTTCTCTCAGCACATCATCTGCCAAGCACAGGTGAATTGCCGCAAGAGCACGCTCCATGTACTCTTCTTTCTCTTCGTCTTTCCACTCGCTGGTAGAACCTCCTTGCCTTTACTGCCTTGCTCAGTCCCTGTTGGACCAACAGGGATTGCATCTTTAGTCGCCAGATGCTGAAATCCTTCGTCCTTCCATCGAACACATCAACGTCGAACTCATTGCCGATGTCGACTTTGTAGCCATCAACAAGGAACACGGATCAAAAATCCACCGGGCTCTGATACCAGTTTGTTATGACAAAGACCACTCCGACAGACAGAGTGATGCCCAAGGATCTTGATCCGTACGACAAGAAGAAAGGAGAGGGAAGAAGGATCAATCACACAAGACAATAACACAGGATTTACGTGGTTCGGAGAGACAGTGTGTCTTCCTACGTCCACGGGCGACGGCGACAGCGGAACTTCACTAGATGTGGAGAATAATACAAGAAGCCTTACACCCCAACCCGAGAAAAATCCTCACTGCAAAACTCTCTCACTCTCTCAACCCCAAGACCCTCTTGTTTCTCTCTACAAGAACACACCTGGTGTCTCTCTAATTTGGATGCTCAAACATGGAGGAGAGGGTCTCCTTTTATAGGTGAGCAAAAGGTCATGGAGCTGCTGCGTTGAAGCCTTCATTCTTGCATGCGAAACTCCCTTTTTAATGGCATAAATGTTGGCATTTGAGTCTTGCGAGAACTCCTTCAACCCATGCAAAACTCCTACTTTATTGCATGGGAGTTTAAACCCATTTGGCCAGCTCTCCATGTAACCGCTCAGGGAACAGTCTTCTGCTAGGTGCCTTGAAGGCGAGACACCCCCACATAAACTATTTTTTAGTTGTTTCATTTTAGGTTAAAAGAAAAGAGGGCCTACATGATCAACAAACTAAGAAAGTGCATCCACCCCCAAAAGAGGTGAATGTTGTCACTCCACCGAAGCGATCAACTTGCACCAATTCATTAATATGAAGGGAAATTTACACAATCTCCGGGGCATACCGCTACGGTACAAGAAGAGATACGCTAATTGGGTCTAATAGATGGAAACAAATTTTATCCAAGATTACCCGACCCCCCACAAACCTGTGGCAGGGAAGAGGCAGAAAAAAATATAAATAAACAATGTCGGCGTCATATTTTGGTGGACTTGTGCCCGAGTTTCTTTGATATTATGTAGGCATTTAAGAGCTGTTTATGGTAATAAGAGACAGATGAAGCCTGTGATCAGTAAATATCAGCTCTATAAAGGGTGGGTTCTTTCACTTATAAGGCAGGATGCCGAGATAGCTACCATTGCGAAAGGCGAATACTAGATTTCTTGTGCGGCCCGCATATGCATCTTCATTCTAAAATTTACGAAGCCCAAAATTACAATTAGCCCGTAACTAGACACCGTCTCTCACATAGAAATAGCTTACTTTTCTACATCTTATTTTTGTAAAATAATAATAATAATAATCATCGTCATCACCTAGAGTTGCTACTTTTTCTACCGGAATTTTAAAGCCTATCCATCCAACAACTTGCTAGTTCTAAAACGTTCGTCCTAGTCAGCACGTAAGCTTGCATGCTGTGGTTGCTACTGAGTGTTCATATTTAAAACAAGGATGGGTGTATATATATATATATATCCGAACCAGACACCGAGCAATGTTTTCGTCCCGAGGACAACTAAAATCCGGCAGGTGTCGAGTTAGGGTCGTAGCGATTTGTTTAATAACGGATGGAATTGACTAGCCAACAGCTGTTGACTGGTCGCACGATGAGAGGGTTGGGGGTCATCATCGCATGAATGCAGACAACATCTAATTACTCTACCTCTTACTTTATTGTGGGCAATTGCTTCCCTCCAATCAGCGCGCGGGTTCCAGCGCGGCGGTTCCCGCACTGCCGACGGGCGCCGAACACGAATCTTATCATTGATTCAAAATTAATATGACAATGTTTTAACAAAAATTATTTAGAAGTCTTTCCCTATGATAAGTTTAGACCTCCGTCAGAAAAAGATGTACTAAAAAATGTTTACTTTTGATGAGATTTCTTTTCTAATCCTTCGTTAATACTCTCTATCAAAATTTTTTTTTCTCATTTTTCAGTTTGCCCTCTCCATTCAATTTTGTCTTTTTCCTTCACCCATCTTCTTTGTGTATTATTTTAAAATAAAAAATAAATATGATATTAAATGAAAGAGTGTATGATTTAAAGTAAATTAATATGTAATTTATATTAAGACAATATATGACCTAAAGTATAAGAGAATATTTGAACATCTGAATAAGTATCAAAGTAAGAGAATTCATATCTTAAAGTAAAAATTCATTTGTTTTAAAGTAAATGTTCAATGTTCACGTCTTAAAGTTAATGAGTATTCATAATATTTGAAATTTTACGTTAAAACCAATTATATTTATCTTAAGCCATTACTTTAACATTTATTTTGCACATTTGTTTTAACATTACTTTAAGATAGTGGTGGCGGCGGTGGGTGGGCGGCCGATGACGGTGTCTGGAGGAGACAACGATGGTCAGTGATCGGCTACCAGCCAACAATGGATGGTTAGTAGTCGATGATCAGTAGTTGCTAGTGGTGATAACGGTAGGTAGTCATTTGACGGCAAGCAACTAGTGGTAGGCGGAAGTGAGAGGTCAGCCAATGGCGGTAGCCAACTTGTGGCGGTAGTTGGCCAACGGCCAATTAGTGATAGTGGAGATGACTGACTAGTTCTCAGTGGTGGTGATTGTTAGCCACTGACTTAAAGTAAAATAATGTTAATTGATTTTAAAGTAAATATTAATTAATTTTAGAATAAACACTAATTTAAATTATATTAAAATAATGTAATAGTTTAGATAAACATTAATTGACATTAAAGTAATGTAATAGTTACTTTAAGAGATCTAAACTATTTTTTTATAAGATATAAACTTTTGCCTTAAATTTGGAACATAAATTACTTTAACTGATGTAATGTTCTTCTTTAAATCATATATATATTTATTTTAAATTATATATAATTTACTTTAAAACATATACTAGTTTACTTTAAAAATCAGTATATTAGTTTACTTTAAAAATTAGCTTAGTTAAGATTTAATGAAAAAAGAGAGAAAAGACATCTTATTGGAGATAAGGTCTAAGTAGCAATTACGAAAAGTGACTAAGAGAGATAGAAGGCACAAGATATTTTCAAGGTATTATTAAATGCTCTTTCTAGAAAGTAAAGTACAAAAGAAGTCTCTCCAAATGCAGGAATTGTCTCATACTATTTTTCCATATATAGAGTAGGAAATAAGTCATCATATATGAAAAAGATGCCTAATTAATTGTCTTTTTTTTAATATAGAGTGCACGACTGGTGAATCAATAAACTCATAGTAAAGTCTGAATCATAGTGTATTGGACTGATGTGCTCTAATTCAATTCAATTTATATTTAAAATATAATTTAAAAAAATTAAAATCAATAAATAAAATATAGTCCCAAGTATAAATGACATGACATATATGTTTTGAGAAAAGCTTATTGCACTTACTGTAGTGTAGCAAGTGTTGTGTATGGCACCCAACACGTGGGAGCAGAAATGCAGCGGGCGGTGGACAGCGAAAGCGGCAGGATCTGAAATAACCAGGTTAGAGCCCATGTTTATTTTTAACCCAAGGTCTATATTTTGGAGCCTAAATTATTAAAAGCATAGCCAATATAGCATTTTGGAGCCCAAATTTATAGTTTGGAGTCCATAGTGTGTATTTTGGAGTCCAAATTAGTAAAAGCATAGTCAATATAGTATTTTGGAGCCCAAGATTGTATTTTGGAGTTCAAGTTTATATTTTATAATCCAATATCTATAGTTTAGAGCCCAAATATTGAAAGCCCAATCAATATTTTTAAACCCTAAGGGTACTATTTTGGAGTCCAATGTTTGTATTTTGGAGCCCAAGATTTGTGTTTTGAAGCTTAAAATTTATATTTTGGAGCCTAATCACCTACTACTGCTGATCACCGTCACTGCACCAACTATTACTTATGTTGCCATGTGGCATCCAAGGTAACACTATGAGGGTGCCACCTTTGCTTCCAACTTGCTGCACTTACTGCTACAATAAGTGCAGTGATCTTTTTTCATATGTTTTTGCTTGGAACATAACACAACCTTGTTTTTTGTTAAGAACATATTGAATCGATACAAAAAGGAGAAGTCATAGAGATGGGGACTCTTATGTAGGGTTTGTCGTGTTGTTGCGTATCGTAGCAGCACGGCGCAGCATGCCCATGCCATGCCATGCCTGGGCATTCGTGGGTCTTGGCAAGGTACGACAACATCGGTTGACTGATTTCTTTTTATCGATCGATTCTTCTTATGGGTGTTGTGTCCCTTGTTTTGATGATGTCATAGACCGTTACTAACTATGATAGATAATTGACATGAATACTTTAGTATGTCCTAACATACTCATGACAGGCATCATCACAAAGTCAAAAGCTCACATGTGTGTCGACACAGTTTACTTAGGAGATCGACACATATAGCTCATCTAGTGAACCATATGTGTGAGATAAACAAAATGTGTCGACACAAGTTGAAGATCAGGTCAACACAAGTGGCTTTTATAGTAAGCGCTAAATGGAAAAGAACACAAGAGGTGACACAAGTGTTTCTCTAGTAAGCGCTAGATGGAAAAGAGCACAAGAGGTCGACGCATGTTGAAGATCAGGTCGACTCTGTTTACTCAATAGGTCAACAATGATAAAACCAGGTCGACACAAGAAGTATGTCTAGTGAGCTCATTCTAAAATCCAACGAAGAAGGTCGACAGAAGAAGTCATGAGGTCGACATAGATGAAGAATTCTATTGGGAACTAATTAACACCTTTGTGGGTCGATGTGGTGCACAAGGTGCATCGACACACTGTGCACCGCATCGACACACTTCGTAATCTTTTCTTCCCATAATAAAAAAATAGGGCAGCGTGTCCAATTTGGGCACATGATCCGAGGCCCAATCAGTGGGCATTCCCTAGCACACTTTACAAGGTTCTGGAAGAGAACTTTTTTGCGAAAAATTCCCTAACGGATTGTGAGGGCTCCACCTAAAGATTCAACAGTGGTGATCAAAAAGGGCAAAGAGTGTCCTTTCTGAAAAGTGCAAAAAGAAGAGAAGAAAAGAGAGAGGGTTGAAGAGCTACGAAGAAATAGCTTCCCAAAGAGGACTTCCTGCTATAGAAGAAGATGTTGTATCCATGCCAAGTCACTTTTGAAGTCTCATTGCTGTCAAGATAATACAGAGCATTAGAAATTCAGTTTGATCTGAGGCATACAACCTTAAGGCTGTTACCAAAGCAAAGGGCGATGAATTCAAGTCTGAAGAAGATGCAACTTCAGTCTCAAGTGATGGATTGAGCAGATCTCGAGAGTCAACTCCAACCTAGCAAGAGTGTTGATGAAATCTCTCTCTCTTATTGATTTCACTTGTGCAACATTTTCTTCTTCTTTCAAACTATAGATTGTTATTTGTTTGCTCCGTCTTGAGTAAGGAGAATAGATCCTACACTTCTATGTGTGAGGATTGTAAGATTGTTAATATCTTGACGCTGTGAATCAACGGTCAAGCTTTGTGACATAAGTGTTCAAACTATGTATCAGCGATTGTATGAAGTTGTGAATCAACTATTGTGTGAGAGTCCCACACATTTGGGTTGTTGAGTGAAGCCTCACTAGATTGTGGTGAGGGGTAGATGTAGGTCTCCATTGGGGCCGAACTACCTTAAAATCTCTGTGTCATTCGTTCTTTGGTGTGATTTCATGACTCTTTGATTTAGTAGTTAGGATTTTAAATCGCTAAAATTTTAAGGTAGGAATCTATTCACCCCCCTCTAGATTCTTATTTACTCAACCAACACGTGCTATCAAAGCCAGGTTCTCCAGTCCATTGGTTTAACCACTAGGAGAATTTGAGTAAAATGGATTCAAGAGGATTCATGGTTGAAGGTCATTTTATGAATAGACCTCCTTATTTTGTTGGAACTAACTATGTAAGACCCTCGAACTTTGTTCTTTTATTTAGACTTTGTCATATGGTGATTAGTTGCTTTGTGTATATAATTATGTGTATATGTATATATATATATATTTATTTCTATACAAATTGTATTCAAATGATGTTGTACGTGTGTATATAGTGTTTATTTATGTACATAATGCTTTATTTACATTGTACATATTGTATTTAAATAATATGATGTATAGAGTATGTAAATTATAAGGTGAACGCATATATATATATATATATTATATATATATATATATATATATATATATATATGTTTTCTGTGTTCTGGCTGAGAGGCCAATTAACGTCAACAGTGTGGACATTTATGGGGAGTCGATGTCCAATTCGATGGATGCCAATTCTCAGTAAACGGCAACAATGTGGCCGTTTATTTCCCAGAAATTGTTGCGGTTTCAGATCTACAAACGACCGCATTTCCTTCGGTTTTGATTTTGGAAACTACCTCCCAACGGTAGGAAATCCTATCTAATGCGTACCCAAACCCCTTGGCCTTATAAAATACCTTGATTCGTCCAAGTTAGGTCTTTTCACCGAAACGAGAACCCAGGGTTTTCTGTGGTGAAATTGATCTTTGTGCACTTTGATCTGGCGATTGAGAGTTCCTACTAGCTATCTACATTGACTGGGAGGTGCTCCTAGTATTGGTGGATCTTCCCCGACTCCAGAGATAGGCCTGCATCAACTCAAAGATCGGATTCAGGAGGCATTTTGTGTGTCTGAGCCGAGGATAGCTTCTCCGGCAAAAATTAGTCCAATCTAGCAATTTTTATGAGGCAAGTGATCTAGGGGTTACATCCCTACCCATGAACCTTATATCCTAGGAATTTATGAGATTTTTTCTCGTGTCCTGGACCCCCATTCATCAAGATTTATGCATTCAATCTACGTTTCTGCAAATTAGAACTTAACGGCCAGCTGCTACCATTAAGATCCTGAGTTAGCAGCAACATTGTGTGCCGTTAACCCTATTGGCAGCAAGCCCTTTGCCGCCAAGTTCTTCAAGACTTGCAGAATGGTTTTTTGATCTATGTGGTGTGTTTTTCGGAATTTTAGGTATATGTGCATGCTGATAAATTTATATGTGGTTAGGTACAGTCAGTAGGTCATGCCATGAGGATGGGTCAAATGTTTGTAAATTGTATTATTTATTAGAATTTTTCTAATGGGATAATGAGCATGATTTGATCTTAGTAATTCCTGATTAATTAGATTCATGATGTATTAGGGTTTCACAAATTTTCTACCATCATATGATGACTGTCTTCAGGTATTGGCACTGTGGGGTATGACGTTTTACTGTGAAACCTACTTAAGTGAATTTAGTGATAAATATGCCTGAAATTTGGTTAAATTGTTATAATCGTGTTGCAGATCCAAAAAATCTGAAAAATTGAGTATATGACATGTTATATGTTTAGAACCTATGATAAAAATTTTGCACTATTTAGATAACAGTAGGTACTGTTTTAATTTAATGGGAGAGAATGACCCATTGAGCATGTTAAGTTTGATTATGTATAATTCAGTGGTTAGCAGCATGATTAGGATGGTATTATGATCTAATTAACACTGTGAAATAGTAACATTATGTTTGATAAACTGAAGCATGTGTAGTTACTTAAAGGTGTATGTAAATATGTTAAAAGTGTATGTGATAATGTGACAATGTGATAATATTACAATGTGTAAATCGTGCCATTAGTGACACTGCTACCATAGAGGGCTGTGAAACCGTACTGTAGTAAAGTCCCTATGGGAATGTTTATGTGTGTGACATCCTATGGGCATTAGGATGAAATCCTGGAGGTGGACAAGTACCACTGGTTAGGGTGGAGAGTGCTTCTCCCGGTTCTGCACAGTTAACCAAGATTCGTCACTGCGTTGCCTAGGTGACGGGTATGTGTATGTGTGTATGTGTGTCCTTCTAGTGGTGGTTTGGACTATGTGTCACGACAATTAAGTGTAAAAATGTGAATATGTGCATGTGAACATGTGAATTGTGAAAATGTGAGTATGAGTATGTGAAATTGTTAAGTGAATGAGTTAGTATGTGAATAATGTAAACCCATGTGATTATGTTTAATTCATGTTAAAACAGCAAGCAAAATGTGTGTATAAGTGTGATAAATGCATGAGAAAACGATTAGATATCATGCTAGGTATGTTATTTACTTTGTACATAGTACCATGCTTTAAGTGTGTATAGTTGTAAAATGATTGAATAAAATTGGAATCTTTGAACCATGTTGAATAGAATGTGTAGAAAGCATGCTATAGGTTTTATAATCAAATGTTTAAGTAACATGAAGCGAGTACCATGTTTATTCCTAAATGTGTATACTAGCATGCATATGTGATATGTGTAAGGTTTATCCTTAGATTGCTTGCTGGGTCTCTTCAGACTCATTCTTGCTTCGGCTTATAGGTGTGACAGGTGTCTCCACTTCTGAGGAGGACATAGTTAGGAGTGACACCGAGCGGGAGGAGTAGCTACTTTGTGGAATCTTCTACATTGCTACTTGTATTTTCATAGTATGTAATCAATAGAAGTGTAATTCATTTGGACAATATACTTACTTTGAAGTTGTAATAATGTGGACACTTGCATTTCTTTTATTGCTCTCTAGACTGTGGATATTTGATGATGATGATGGAATGAGAATGAATAGTCATTTAATTCCGCTGTACTCTTTGTTATTCATGTACATATCAACCTATCCTTTGTACCGACGTGGATTGGTATAATCGTACCAGTATAAAGAGGGTCGTTACAAACTATGCTTATTGGAAAAATTGCATGCAGGTGTTCCTAAGAGGTCAAAATCATGAAATCTGAAATGTTGTTCAAAAGGGCCTGTCACGCCCCTCCAATTTAGCAGCAGAATAAATCGGAGGGAGACGCGAACAACGAGTATGGTAACGACAATTGCGCATACATTCGCAAACATCAGAGCATCTAATAACAATGATTGGAATAAACTCTTTATTTCATTATAAATCACTAAGACTATTACAACCACTAATTCAGAGCCACACATAAGGCTTAATGACATCATTACATTGAAAAGAAATCTAAAACAATCACTACTAGACTCCATGGTGCTAGGGTAACTTCGTCATTTGACTCCAGATCACTCATCACTCGGGTCCTGTCCCATTGGTGTGTGTAACGTCATTGTCCGACTTACCTGAGACACAATAACAAATAACGAAGGGTGACGATAACGCCAGTAGGACTTAAATCTTAGGCTCAAGCAGGCTTTAAATATGCATTAAATGGCAGAGTAACTAAAGATAGAGAGAGTTTATGTAATCGAGAAAGTAAGAGCACAAGTAACATGGTTAAAATACCAGATGAATCAAGTATAGTACAATGAATAAGATCAAGTCACGATAGAAAACAACAACGACGCGATGGCAAATAACGTCAACATCAAGCAATAGCAAGCAACATGTATAGCAAGGAGAGAGAAAGTAGTTGGCCATATAGAGAGTTAAATTGCACTTTGATTGATTTTCTATCAATCGAATAGTCTGTCACTTTGATTAACTTTCGTCAATCGAGATAGTAATTGCACTTGGTTATCCGAAGATAGCCGAGAGAGAGTATAGCACTTGTTTGTCAAAAGACAATGAGAGAATATAGCACTTTGTGTTGATTGTCATAGATTAATCTTGATAGTATGGCACTTGGATGTAATGCCGACATCCTCATCATTTACTCCCGCGGGCAAATGGCACTTTCGGGCGCTCCCCCCAGGACCTAATCGGGCCCTATTGCACTGGCATGGTTATATTGTTTTATCTTTAGACAATCAATTATGGCCAATTTGAGAGTACCAGAAATAGATAAGAGCATTAGATGAAGATGAGAAAGTAGAGTGAACGTGAATAGGTGAGCGAGTAGAGTATAGATGAGAGCTAGTGGCATCACGTAAAACAACGAGTAAACAAGCGATAGTAACATTGCATAGCACGCGCACGTCGTATTGGCAGTCAGGTGGAAATTCACGATCTCCCGCTGGACATGTTGTGCACAAGTCCAGAGGTCTGGCGTGATTCAAGACGAGAGTGAACTTCTAATAGCCGTTTGGATCATATCGATCCCTAAAGGTGTAATGGGTGTTAGGGTACAACCGGCTCGTCGACCATGGGGAATCCATGGACAGAGGAGACTTACCGAGGCCTTGCACAAGGATTCACTAGTCCGGCGGAAGGAGAATCCGATGGAGAGTTCGTCCAAGTCAAGAAAGTGTGTAAATATAGAAACAAGTGCTCGACGTTCTAGAGGAATTCTAGAACAGTGGAGCGTCGAGATCGGTGTTCTAAAACATCGCACGAATCGTAAATGAGTACTTGTTAAAGTAAGGTAATTAGTTGCAATAATTACCAGATATGTTATTGTCATATTCATACAAATTAAGCCATGTTTGGATGGTTCAACGTGTGTGCATGTGTCATGAAATCATGGATATGAAAGATCAAGTGATTGACTTTTATTATATTAAAATGCAACCAATACTTACAACTTCATTTTTCTGTAATTAAGACCGTTAACATGATATGGAAGTTACGGTGGTACAACGAGACTTGCACAAGATGGGTTTTCTTGCCCAAAAACTGAGATCGCGACGTGGTCTTGCAAGGATCGCGATGGGGTCGTCAGATCAGGCAGGCAAAACGCGACAGAGGTACTGTCGCGACCAGAACGCGACAGAAGTACTGTCGCCACCGACCTCAGAACGCGACATATCGGGCCGCCGCGTTCACAGGGTCTACGCCTGAGTCTGACCGGGATCTGACATGCTCTTGGTTCAGACTTACCATGTTTTGACACAGGGGCGATATTCATGAAATGCCTATACCTCTCTATATGCTGATCTTTAGACAAAACTCTCAACATAGAAAATGTCGAGGACATCTATTGGAAGAACTTTTGTGTTGCGGGTTGGTTTGAATTTGTCTCTAATTGCATGCAATACAGGAAGAACGTAAAAAAGCCCTAAACATGCATGACTTCGTTGCGACTTACATGTTAGGCTTGTAACATGAGATCTACTGATATTTGGACAAAACGATTAACATGAAAAATGACCAAGACAACTTGTGGAAGAACTTTTATGTTTAGGGTTTTACTTAATTCGGTCTTTGTCCTGTGAAAAACATGAAGAACTTAAAGTTAAATGCAACCATAAAACGCAGTATCATGCATGACTCTATTACGAAGTTTATAACTCTCTAACTAATGGCATTTAAGAAAAACTTTAACATCAAAGATGACCATATCGACTAATACAAGAACTTTCATGTTGGAGGCTTGACCTACTTCGGTCTTAAATCTCAAGAAAAACCGGAAGAACCTAAGGCTAACTGCAAACTCGAAAACACAGTATTATGCATGACTCTCTTACGGGGTTCATAACTCTCTAACTAAAGACTTTTAGACAAAACATTTAACATGAAAGATGATCGTGACTACAAGTATAAGAACTTTGATGTTTATGATTTAGTCTAATTCGGTCTCAAATCGTGTCCATAATAAGACGAACGGGAAACGTCCTAACTGTGCGCGACTTAGGGAGAACGACTAATACACAAAGTATACTCCATGAAAATGTAAAATCAGAAGCAAATGAAGATAGACTCGAAGCTCTACAAGATGGTATTATTTTTCTTTAATCTTGACCCAAGAATGCCTACCTTTGAACGCTAAGAACTCCCTGCAGATTCCTGGGTTGATGCAGTGGCTTGGGGAAGATGTTCTTCATGACTCCAAGCCCTAGGGTCGCCCTCCTTGCTCCTGGGAGTTGTTCCCATGTCCAGAAACGAAAGGAGCATGCTAAGGTTGGTCATAGAGGGTCTTAAGATGGTTTTATAAGGCTATGTTCTCTTAATTCCGAGTTTTGGAGTTTCTAAATTTGTAGTAGGAATCCTACCATGACTAGAACTACCATAGGAGCTATTGCCATCCTAAAGCAACCCCAATGAGTAAGTAGTAGGGAGCAAATTCGTGCTCTCATGTTGGGCTTAGATTTGGGTCATGATTAATGGCCCAACTAACTCATGGTTAAGCTTAAATGACCCATTTTACTAATAGGTATTGGGTTAATACGAATTTTAAATATTATTTCCTTTTCATTTGGCCACCTATTGGCCCAATAATTGTGATTTGGCCTCGAACATATATTTTACTTTAGTTTGCTATATTAAATAGCCGGTTTCCGACTTAGTTTCCTAATTCGGGTAACTTGGTCACGTGTAACGTACATTCAACCAATACGATTTTTCGGTGCACGAATTCCTTCATAAAAAGCTTAGAGATAATATTTGAGGATGGTTTATAATTTTTACAGAATTTTCTAATGTGTTTTCTCACGTACGATAGTGGTACGTAAGTTCTATCATTATGATAATACGGAAATTATTTATCTACTATTTTCATACTTGCATTTGTTCATAGGTCATAAGTTGTCCATTGGTCCAATTTCTTTATGGACTATCCCCACATATTATTGGAGTCTACTCATAATTTTTACTTCAATTGTTAATCTACTTGGCTCATGTAATAATGGATATTTCAATTTATTCTTATTTACCATGATAAGTCACATAAATTCTAAATCATGGCCCGGATTATTTTTCTATGCCCAATTTCTTAATGTATCATTAGAGAATAATTTTTAAGGTACAACTATTATTTTTATAGAATTTTTACATGAGTTTCTACTCATGCAATAATGACGTGTATCTTTTAGCTAGTTTGGTTTTTATAAATTGACGAATTTTCTATTATCTAAAATTTTTAATTAATGAAATTTCTGGGGTATTACAGGCCATTCAAACTTCCAGAAGATGAGGACAAGAGGACAGATGAGCAGATTAAGAAATCCAACATCAACTGGAATGCAATGAACATAATGCAGTGTTCACTTCATCCAACTAAGTTTTCAAGTGTCTCTTCATGTGCTACGACCAAAGAGATGTGGACACGTCTTTAGGTAATCTATGAAGATACAACAAAACTGAATGAAACAAAAGCCAACATGCTCATTTCTGAATATGAAGCTTTTAGAATGAAATTTGGTGAAACAATTTCTAAGATGTATGCTAGATTAACTGTGTTAAAAATGGTATTAAGAGCTTGGGTAAAACATATACCGAATATGAGCTGATAAGAAAAATTCTTAGGTCCTTGACACTCATATGGCACACTAAGGCACTGTTGTAGAAGAATCCAGAAATCTATCTACAACTACAGTTGATCAATTAATTGGATCATTGATGACCTATGAATTAACTCTTAAAAGGATAGACAAAGATGTGAAAAAAAGAAGCTACTGACTCTAAAAGCCCGTCCTAGTGTCAAAGAAAACCTCTGACGAAAATGAATCATCCAGCTCAGGAGAAGATGGAGGTGAGTTTGCTCTCCTAATCAGAAAGTTCAGAAAATTCTGGAGAAATGAAGGAAAATGTTTTCTTAGAGGAAGATCTCAGGTGAGTAGCTCTTCTAAATTTAAACAACTCATGAATAAGAGATCTGATAGAATTGTCTGTTACAATTGTAGGTAACCATGGCATGTCAAATCAGAATGTCCTGATGCTTAGAAAAAACACTCACACCAAGTGGAAGAAAAAAGTCCAAAGCAATGATTGGAACTTGGAGTGAAGAGGAAGAAGATGAAGAAGAAGGAAATTCAGGAGATGATGAAAAAGATACTAAAAATTACTTGATGGCAAAGGGAGGAGAAGAAGAGAGAGATGAGATAATGTCTTCTTTCGAAGATTTTCATTTAGTGATTGGGAGAAGGTTTATTTTGAACTGCTTGACCAATATGATGAGGTAAAAAGAGAAAATAAAATTCTCAAAAAGAAGATCAATCATATTGTAACGGCCCTAGAATTTATACACAATAAGACTCCATATCCAAGTCCACCTCCAGCGATCGAACCAAAGTCTCATAAGGGATAGCTCGCACAAGTGTCCAGTACGAATATAAAAGACAACCACATGAGTATAATATACAAGAAAATACAATTAATTATACTCATTTCCATAATTTTCATTGTCCCAATATATTATTACATGTCCAAGAGAAAAGTACAACTACCTAGTGCATATCCTGAGGGAGCACAAGCTCACACAACAACAACTAACTCTACCGTTGGTAGTACAAGTCTGCCACAACGCCATTGCGAGCCAACATATGGCTAACATCTGAAAAGAACTATAAGGGAGTGAGCCACAACAAGTCACTGGCGCAGCAGGGACCTCCTAAAAACAACATCTGAAACCGAAGAGACCTTAACCACAAAGGGTCTCACTGGAAACGCCAATACCCAAACCACAACATGCTCACAACAAACGTGATTAAATCGCAATTAAAATATAATCACACCAGCTAACATAGTCCTCAAAAAGACGAAGAAACAACATGACTAGCATAGGGTTACCAGACCGCCCAACAAGTGGGATGCCTAGGTCACAAGCCTCACATGCATCCACCACGAAAATTGAACAAATATCTAAGCCACAAGCCTCACAGGCAAACCATTGCCTAGGCTACAAGCCTCACAGGCAAACTACCCACATAGGGTAACAGGACTGGTAACAGCGTGCCAATCCACCACACATTAAAATCATGATCGGAAGCTTACCCCAAGAAGGGTAAAACACAACGTGTGGAAGGTCGCACCACAAGACCTCCATGAAACACTAATTCACCTTAATACCTAAAAGGCTGGTACACGACGTAACACAACAAAAGGCTACCCACAAGGGTATAGGTACTACTACCACAAGGTATCACCACGGAACCACAAACACACTTGTGCCACCACCAAGGCACACCACAATGGTAAAACCTCAACCAGCTAGTTACTACACACAAGCCACAACCAGTGGCAAAGCCAGAGTCGGAAAGGAACGACGCCACCATACAGGAACGGACTACTGGTTCATGATGCTGTAGATGTTTTGATTTTCCATTTCCAGACCTTCAAATGTTTCTCTCTCGTGGGTGAGTTGCACTGGTGAGTTCATCCCGTCCTCGTCCTCTTTGCGCGTTGACCCTCATTTGACTGAGTTGACCATAGAAAGAAGAGAAGGAAACAAAGAAAGTAGCAAGCAAATGAGTAGGGTGTGATCTTCAGGGCCTTACCTGTGCCCAAGGAAGTGCTTAGATCTCACCGACGTGGTGGCCTCATGAGCGGTCGATGGCAGGACACCGACTTTCTCCCCTTCGGCCGGCCAAAAGGAAGAAGCTCTACGGTGTTGCTGAAGATGCTCCTGCGACAAAGAGAACTCTATAAGACTCTAATGAAGTGCACTAAATGTTTTGAAGTAAAGAAGAATGACCCAAAAGGTGAGCCCCGTACCGGTTGCGGGCTTCAGAAGAGGGGTGTCGAAACACTATGACCACCTCTCTTCCCTCCATTTTTAGTTTGGAAAACCCCTTTTAGGTGTGTGGGAGTGTGCACTATGTGCTGGGTGTGTGTGTGAGGAGTGACTAGCATGCAATACTAAAGAAAGAAGAAGAGAAAGAGAAGGAGAAGAGGGAGATGATCCTCGTTTGAAGGCTCTTCTGGCTGCTTGGTGGACTCCTCCAGCCCATGGTGAAGTCTCCTGGATGCTCCAAGTGATGAGAGGAAGAGAGGAATGAAGGGTGGAAGCTCTCAAGGCTCAAAGGCTCTTTCTCTCTCTTCTCTCAAGGCATCAATGCTTAGGCTCGTCCAGCATCTCCCCCACCTACGAAGGCTAAGGAGCTTCATATATAGGCAGTGGGGGCGGAGCTAGGGAGCATAGGATGCTCATGTGTGAGAAAACACACTTACACAAGTGGCAATCCAGGTAGAAAGGCTTGGCCAATGAGGAGGGGCCACAAAGGACTTTTACTTGGTCAAGGGGGTGCCAAGGTGGCCCATTTGCCCATTGGGAATGGCCCCATATGTTGCATGGCCGAGGTAGGGGCGCAAGTGGGTGAGATTCTCGGGCAGTTCCGCAGACCAGGTAAACCTAGGTTGACGTCAATCGATGCTACCGTCAACCTCATGCAGACATCAACTTATGTGGACGTCAACCTGTGTAACTATGCCGTCAACATGGGGTAAACGGCAATTGATGTTGACGTTAACATGGGATCCAAGTCAAGTCAACAAGGAGTCAAAAAAGTCTTAATGGGCCATGGACCTACGCGGGGATGGGCAAATCTCGCATCTACAAATGCCCCTCCGAGACATCTGATCTTGCAAGGTAGTGGAGCGGACTGAAAGGTTGGTGTCTCGATAAACAAGGACACAGAGATTAATAAAAGGGCCATTCTCGAGGATAGGAATTCTAGCAAGCCACACGAATGAGTTAGGCTACAAGTAAGTAATGAATCAATTGAGAGACAAGTGTGTGGAAAGGGGGGTGAGCTACCCGTGTAATTACAACTGCAACCTAATGGTAGGGTTCCCGACATTGCCAAGTAGGACTTTGACTGGTTTCTGGTGTTGTCCGAGTCAAAGGAGTCATAATATGATGGTTGAATCAGGGAATCTCACAATCGAAGTCTGTTGGGACCCGCTGACATAATCAGGACGTTTGTCCAATCAGGGGGTTGTGAAGATAAAAGGGATTGATTGTAGTCTCAAAGGATCATCAATGATTTTAACTGGAATCATTGTTTGGAAGGCTGGAAAATCCAGAATTAAGCTCATGACTGGCAAAAGGTTCACGTGAACTCAATAAGACTGGTTGACTGAAATGATAACTTCGTGATGTGCACAGTGGGACTGTTGGGTAACTAAAGTTCAACATCGGCTTGATAGGCATGAAGACAATATGCCAATTTGATTGGCCACTTGAGCTGGGTGCCACAGTGATTGAGGAAAATCTCCATATTTTTTTTGAGTTAGTAAAAGAATGTTAGTAGTGAAATCCTAAATACATGTGGTGTGTGTTCCCATCTAAAATGCAAGTTAGAACTAGAGGAATTTTCTAAAGCCAAACAAATAACTGGGAGATCGCAAACCCGTCATGGTTTTAGGTAAAGGGGAACTCTGGGTTTACGGTCGCCAAGTTATTTGCCTCTGGTGACTAAACCTATGTTAGACATACCTATACAACATTCAAGGTCACATGAGTGTTCTCGGATTTAAGCATCACCAGTGCTTAAATATCCATGATCCTCTCTTTATCAATTTGCACAATACTTATTTCGAGCCATCTTAGTTCATCTTTCAGAATATGTGAACTAAACATGACACTTTCTTGGATTGTGTTAAACAAGCTTGGAAGGGTGAGGACAAGTGGTGTCCTAACCCTTTCTTCAAACTCCAGGATAAGCTTAAGGCTGTTAAAGTCTCCCTGAAACATTAGAACAAAAATGTGTTTGGCCATATTGATGAAAATATCAAGAAAGTTGAGGAGCAAATCTCTATTAAACAACAGCTTTTTGACGCTTCCCCTACTGTGGTTAACCGCTCTGAACTTAATGAAGCTAATGCCAAACATAGGCAGTTTCTTCATTGCCAAGAATTTTTTGGTGTCAAAAATATAGAATTCAATGGGGAGAGGGTGATCGTAACACTGCTTTTATCATGTGCTATCCAAGGTCGACGTAGCAAGAATTTCATTCATAGGCTGAAGATTTATGGAGTTTGGTGTGAGGACCAAGAGAGACTTAAACTTGAGGCTGAGCCTTTCTTCAGTTCTTTGCTGACTTCTAAAAGTCACACTTTCATAATAACTTGCTTCAATTGATTCCCAAAACTAATTTCTGAGGAGGACAACTGGATGCTCACTTCTACACCTACTGTTGAAGAAGTTAAATTTACTATTTGGATTATGAAAGGTGATAGCGCCCCGGGTCATGATGGTTTCACTGGCAATTTTTATACTTCTTGCTGGGATATTATTGGCAACGATGTGGTTGATGCTATTTGTGGTTTCATTTCTGGGTACCCACTACCGAAGGGTGTCTCTTCTTCCATCATTGCTCTTATTCCCAAAGTGGATAATCCAAATAACTTTATTCAGTACCGCCCCATTAGTTTATGCAACTTTTGTTATAAAATTGTATCTTCTATCATTTGTAACAGGCCACTACTGTTTTGCCTACCATCATCTCCATGGAGCAGGGCGCCTTTGTGAAAGGAAGGAATATTATGGACAACATTTTCTTGGCTAGACAGTTTGTCTCTGATCTGGTAGGAAAGTTCATGGTCACAATGTTATCTTTAAACTTGATATGATGAAAGCCTATGAACGGGTTGAATGGGATTCCTATTGGCTGTTCTTTGCAAGTTTGGTTTCTCTTCTAGATTGACCCCTATGTGGCCATGCTTACTTCTAACTGTTGGTTCTCTGTCTTATTCAATGGTTCTCTTGATGGCTTTTTATGTCCTCCAGAGGTTTACGTTAGGGCGATCCACTATTTGGATCTCTTTATTATCATGGAGGAAACTTTGAGTAGGGGTCTTCATATGCTGTTGGATAAACGAGAAATTCTGCCTTTTTGGGAACCCAGAGGCTATAAGCACATTTCTCACCTTTATATGCTGATGATACACTGATTTTCCTGAATGGCCAGACTCCTAATATCTGGAAAGTCTTGAAATTCTTAAAGATGTATGAGGACTCCTATGGCAAAGGATCAACCATAGAAATAGTAGCTTTCTCATATCCAATTGTGCCCCTCTTCATGTGGCATCTAAGATTAGCCAACTCACTGGTTTCCACCGTCAAAAGGGTGCAATGCATTATCTAGGTGTGCCTATCAAGGAAGGTAGAACCTGGTGGTTGATTACAAGCCTTTGATGGATAGAATTAATGCTCATATTAGTACCTGGAAATCTAGATTTTTGTCTAAAGCTGGCAGAATACTCTTGTTAATTCGGTTCTCTCCTCTATGCATGTGTATTTGCTGCTGCTTCTTCCATTCCTAAAATTGTTCTCTCTTATATTGAGTGCCTTTGTGCTGCCTTTTCTGGGCTGGATCTGCTAATGAAAATCGCAGGCACTGGGTGTCTTGGGCGACCATTCAGAAGCCTATCTTGGAAGGTGGTCTTGGTGTCAAAAGCCTGGCATGTTCAGGTTTCTATGGTGGTTAAATTAGTATGGAATATTTCCCATGGGTTATCCATGTGGGCTACTTATGCCAGGGATAGGTTCTTTCATGGTGGTCAGCTTACAAGTATCCATATGGTATCTCCAAGGAGCTATTTTATGCTGCTTATGACATTGTCAACCAAAATAGTAGATGGGTCTTGGGTAATCGTGCCCGCATTAATTTTCTGGATGATGTTTGGGTTGGGCAGAGCTTCTTCGGTAGAATTTATCTACACCTTCTTTGGATCCTCACCTACTGTCCAGGAGGTTCTTCTTAATACCAACCACCACCTGCATTCACTTATTGATGACAATCTAGTAATCTGCAACTTTCTAACCATGACGATATTTATGTTTGGGCTCCTACTAATAATGGCATGTTCACCCTTAAAAGTGCTTATGATCAGATTCGCTGCCATAGAGTTAAGCGCCCGCCTCTTCTTTGCATCTGGCACTGCCATTTCAGCAGGCGTGCTTCCATTTCTGTTGCAAATACTTCATAGGGCTGTTCCTGTGGAGGATCGAATCACTGAGTGTGGTATCCACTGCCTTCTCGTTGTAGCTGCTGCAAGTGTCCTCAAGTTAAGGACATGAACCACCTTTTTGTTCAGAGTGACTTAGCCAAAGCCCTTTGGCAATGGGCTTCTCCCCTACTGCTGGCCAAGGTATACATGTTAATATTTCTCTTCGTATCTGGGAAATCCTCCAGTATTGCAGCCTCAATCATCCTCACGGTTTTATTACCATTTATTCTTCCATGCTCATTGTTTGGGAAATTTGGAAAACAAGGTGTAAAATGAAATTCGAGCAAGCTACGATTTCTAATGATCTTATGTGCCATAACATCCATGCGTTGGTTGCTACTACTATTGGCAAAATGGTTTTCAAATATAATTCTACGCCCTAGCAAATGAAGGCCATATTGAAGCTCTATTTCTCTTTTAACATACCCCTAAAACTGTGCAAAATGTGAGATCGATACCACCCTACATAGTCATATGCTTAATGTTGATGGTGCTAGCAAAGGTAACCTGGCCCTTGTGGGGGCGTCGTTCTTTTCAGAAACTATTATGGTGACGTGGCTCTTGCGTTTTCTAATTTTTATGGTGCTAGTTCTAGCCTTGTTGCTAAAGCATGGGCCATGTGCGATCGTGTTCTACAGGCTATTGAGTAGGGTCTTATCATTACTGAGATATGTTCGGATTCTTAATCTTTGGTGACTTCCTTACATACTGGTGTTACTCCTTCTTGGGATGCTACAGATGGTGGAGAGTAGCTATTGATTTTGTTCAACAACATGATGTTAGAGTCTCTCATGTTTATAGGGAACCCTTCAAGTTGCGGATGCCTTGGAAAATTTTGCATGTTTATGCGTTGTAATGAGGTTTTTAATTCCTCTAGCAGCTTTCCTCGCTCATATTTTCTGCCTTTATTGGGGATTGTTTGGGACTTGGAAGCTTTAGAGCATCATGATTTTTTGTTTCTTCAAGGGTACGCCCTGTAAAATTTGTATTTTTGTCCATCATATTTATATATTACTGTGTAGCAGGTTGATCGCCTGGGGGAGTGGTTCCATTTCACCCTGCTGGGGTGGAATGCACTTGACCGGCCGCTGATCCTGTTGCACATATTTTGCCAAAAAAAATAAAAATACTATGTAGAGGGGAAGTGCCCCTGGGTGGGCCAACATCGGAGGTCAAGCTGAAGAGAGTCGGCCCCTGGCCGATCAGGGGAGACTCCAGAGAGGAAGGGTGTGCAATGGAGACCTCACATTCTCATATTTGGGAATTGACATTTTTTTTTTTAGTCAAGGCTTAGAACCATGAGCTGTTGACTTGACATTACTCTGACTGGCCAAGTGAGTAATGGAGGAAGGATGGTTCAAAAAGAAGAGGGAGGGAGGTGCTAGAGCAGAGCACTCATGTGCTGAGCAGACTCCAGGTGAGGAGAGAGTGAAGGTGAAGCCAGAGATGGAGATGTAGGATTGGAGTTGGAATCAAGAGTGAAAGAAGGCCAAAGTCCTCACAGACCACCTCAATTTTAGCAACTTCTTCTTCTTCCTCACTCTCTGAATCAAACAATCATTCCACGACAGGTTCCCTTGTTCCTCATTGGATAGGTCCCTGAACGAAATGCTCCTTTAGGGTCCAGTAAAAGGTGTATGGGGTATGAAAGGATCTGGATGAACAGGGTCAGATGAAATCCCAAACTAGCCCTTGCTAATAGCCTCCTCGCTTGAACACTACTGGCAGAACCTTGCCTATCTCTACTCAACCCTCGGTCATGAATACAGTCGATCTTTGTCATCACCTCCCAACCCTTCCCTTGAGGACATGTGGCCATCTCAAACTCTTCGTCAATGAAGGAAGGTTGGTTCAATCAATGGGAGATGGTAGATGAATGATTGACATGATAGGTTTCTTCCCCTTGTCTGGAATGAAGAGGTGTGGCATCTGCTCTGATGTGATGGAGTTGAGGGTTTCTACACTAGGGATGATCTTGATTTTGATAACCTTCCCATTAAATGGAAATTTCAAGCATTGATGGGTGGTTGAAGGGACCCCTAAAGTTTGCTCTAGCCAAGGATGGCCGAGAATGGCCTTATAAGTCGGATCGACGTCCATGACTAAGAACTCTGATGACATGGTAACATGTCCTCTTTCTAGTTGAAGAGTAATTTTCCTTTGGAAACCCTCTTGGAATTGTCGTAAGCAGCAATGGTGGAGCAGATCTTCTCCAGACTATCTTCCCCCAAACCTAGTTGTTTGAGAGTCTTCATCGACAAACATTAATGGATGCCCCCGTGTCAATAAGAGTGGAGTCCACCGAAACCTCGTTGAGGGTGACGGTTAGACAGAGAGGAAGTGAGTGACACTCGAGGGCTGTAAGTCTTTATCTGAGAATGAAATGGAAGGCCCTTGGGTGAGGGAAAGAATCGCATTGGTCACCCCACTTGCAGGAAGATCGTCATTGACCATGATCTTTTGGAGGAATTGTAGGAGAGTGGACTGATGAAATAGTGACTTCCGAATCAATTCTAAGATGGGACCCTTGCGGGAGTCTTGTCCAAGTGCTGAAGAATATCATATTCGGTGCTGGCAGTGGCATAGGTCCATTATCTTCCTCATCTTGTGATGGCCGTGGGAGTGGGGGAACGATGCGGTCCATAGGTGACATTGATGTTCTCCTGAGACCTAGGGCGAATGAGTTGGAGCGGTTGGGAGCCATAGATGGGTGACTCATAAGTAGAGGGATTGGGAACAGACTGAGTATCTTGGAGAGCGGGTCTGATAAGCACTAAGGGCCGCTCATCTAGGATGGCATCAAAAGTGGTGGATGGTTCCTCGGACTCTACCGAGGGACATGGGTACCATTCCTCAAAGCCTTCTACCCCCAAATACTGTTCTCTTCTCACAACCCGAGGTCCTTGATGTGTCATGGTGTTGACCTTCTCCTAGGACTTAGAGGTGGATGAGTTTTGCTGGTTTGGTGGTTGGGTAGGGGCTCTAAACTATACCTAGGTCCCTTCTCGTCAGCCTAGACTTGCAATGGCTACCTTGACATCATCCTAATTAATCCTACCCTGATCATTCATGTCATACACACCAGTCATGAGTGTGAAACAATTGTGGATTTCATGACCGGGGGCCCTATGATAAGGATAGTACTTTGATGTCAGCCTAGGATGCACACCCTCCTTCTGTGGTGGAAGTTGGACGGCATTGCAAGACATGAGTGCAAAGAAAATGTCTCTGAGGGATTCAGGGAGAGCAGGATAGTGAGATCTCTTAGGACCGGGACGGGTGTAGCCAGAAGGCAGAGGAACGGCTGAATAGGGCCTAGAGGGATGTGATGGGAATTTATTGGGATTGGAGGTGGAAGTAAAGGTGGAAGATTTGTTAGGAGGCCTTAATGGCTGATTGCAGGAATTGATGGACTCATTGACGGTCACTCCCTCGGTGGTAGGTGTCGTAGGAGCCTTACATCCCTTGGGTTTCCCTTCAAAGAATGGTGGGAAAGAGGAGTCCTTCATTTGGTTCTGAACCACTCTAGCTCGATTTTAAAGATGTGTAAAGGAGGTAAACTCATTAAGAATCAATATGGATTTGAGCAGGGGAGTGGTGTTGTTCACGATCATAGTGATGGCTTGAGACTCTGAGATAGGGAAGTCAGCCCTCGACGCCATGGATCTCCAACAGTTGGCGAAAGTGGCAAAGTCTTCCTCTGGCCTCATACTTTCTTCCACCAAGTCTGGAAGTGTGGGAACTTTAGTGGCCATGTAAGAAAAGTGGGAGACGAAGCGTTCAGAGACAATGTCAAAGTTAGAAGATCGGATGCAGGTAAGGAGGTGAACCACCTCAAAGCTTCCCCTTCTAACGATTATTGGAAGAGGTGAACCGTGAGGACCTGATCATATAGCCACCGGTGAGAGTCCATGAGAAAGCTGGCGAGATGGAATTGGGGGTCGGAGGTCCTGCCATACTTGCGGTATTTTGGGACCTTGAAACCCTGGGGAAAGTAGGCATTTTGGGAGCTTGCAGTTTAGAAGGGAATGAGCTTAGATAGGACAAAGATTCATCCAAAAGTTTCCTAACAAAAACCTCCATCTCAGACTTGGAGATGGGTTCATGTTGAGCGGGGGGTGTGGGCTAGACATAAGGTGGATAAATGGAAGGAGGAGTGGAATGGGAGTTGGTGCAGAAGTAGTAGGGGAAAGAGTGGGGATGGGGACCCAATGGAGTGACGAGCCTCAGAATGGGTTTGGATGAAGAGGCCTTGAAAGGAGAAGGTGAAGAGGTGGAACTCAACTTGTGAAGGCTGATTCACTCACCCTCACTCAAAGCCGAGTGAATGGGCTAGCAAGCTGGGAGGGTAAAGGTCCTATTGCCCTGTACCATGAGGGAATCCAGAGAATTTAGGGACTTATGGAGTTCTTCTTGAAACCAATCCAATATACTCGAGAGGGAATCCCCGAGTAAAAGATTGTAAATCAAGAAGGGGTTATCCTAAAATGTGTGGGGAGGCTAGAATAGATGGGAAGAGAGACCCACCTCATGACTCAGGACCAACAGAGATCGAAGAGTGAGCAAACAAAAAGAAAATAGAAAGAAAAATCAAATAGAAATAGCTTCTGTGAAAGTAAACGGCAAAATCTACGATGTCAAGTTCCTTAGAAACAGGTAGATCACAAGATCAATAGACACTAAGATGATGTTTACGGCACAAGAAGTTGATGTTAAGAAAAACTAAACGACACAGGACGTGGACGTTTACCTAGGTAGACATCAAGAACAATTGACGTCTACCAGTGCGCAGGCTGAAACCTTCAAAACAGTGGTGAGCAGTGCTGGTCCCACCATTATCTCCAAAGAAGAGTTGTAGACGTTTGATTTTCCATTTCTAGACCTCCAAATGTTGCTCTCTCATGGGTGAGTTGCGTTGGCTAGTTGATCCCGTCTCGTCCTCTTTGCACATTGACCCTCATTTGACCGAGTTGACCGAAGAAAGAAGAGAAGGAACAAAGAAACTATCAAGAAAATGAGCAGGGTGTGATTTCCAGGGCCTTACTTGTGCCTAAGGAAGTGTTCAGATCGCACCGATGTGGTGGCCTCATGAGCGGTTGATGGCAGGACGCCGACTTTCTCCCCTTCGGCCGGCCAAAAGGAAGAAGCTCCGCGGTGTTGCTGAAGGTGCTCCTTCGACAAAGAGAACTCTATAAGACTCTAATGAAGTGCCCTAAATGTTCTGAAGTAAAGAAGATTGACCTAAAAGGTGAGCCCCGTACCAATTGCGGGCTTGAGAAAAGGGGTGTCGAAACTCTATGACCACCCTTCTTCCCTCCGTTTTTGGTTTGGAAAACCCCTTTTAGGTGTGTGGGAGTGTGAACTACGTGCTTGGTGTGTGTGTGTGAGGAGTGACTAGCATGCAAGACTAAAGAAAAAGAAGAGGAAAGAAGGAGAAGAGAGAGATGATCCTCATTTGAAGGCTCTTGTGGCTGCTTGGTGGACTCCTCCAGCCCGTGGTGAAGTCTCCTAGACGCTCCAAGTGATGAGAGGAAGAGAGGAATGAAGGGTGGAAGCTCTCAAGGTTGACTCTCCCCCTTAAAAGAGGGCGGAGCCATCCTCCTGAATGTCTCCATTATGGAAGGACCACTATGGCCTTGTCCTGAGGAACTGGAGTTGGAGCCTGAGCCAGAGACACAAGCAATATTAGCATATAGCAATCATACATTTAATAAAAATAGGCTACTCCTAATTAACAATTCTAACCTGAGCCTGCAGCTGGGCCTGCAGTGCCACCTGAGTCTGCATCGCCTGAACCAGACCTTGAATGAATACACCATAATCCACAGGCGGTGGTGGAGGAAGTACTGTAGGACTCTGAGGTGCTGGGACCTGCTGCTCACCCCTGTCCTCACGCCTCTGCTCGTCATCTCAGGCCTGAGCACCACGCCTACCTCGGGTAGCCATAGCTTGTAAAATAAATTAATCTAGTTAGAACTGAGTTATTTAGTCCTAACCATTTTCTTAACTATCATTCATTCATTTTTAGATATTTTCTACATATATGGACAAATTATATAAAGACTTAGCATATTGTGAAGATGATGGTATATTCATGTACAATCTCAACCCCTTTTCCTCTGATACCACTTGTGACGACCCAAGCAGCAAACTAGCTCAACAACCATGCTAGTTGGTAGACTTCCCAGGAAGGTCACACATCTTGGGACTACTTAGAATATTGTGAAGATGATGATATATTCATGTACAATCTCAACCCCTTTTCCTCTGATACCACTTGTGACAACCCAAGCTGTAAACTGGCTCAACAACCGTGCTAGTTGGTAGACTTTCCAGGAAGGTCACCCATCTTGGAACTACTCCCAACTGAGCACGCTTACTTCAGAGTTCTTTTTCCTACTCGAGCTCTAAAAATGACTAGTCTGAGTTGTTGTTAGTTTGCTGATTTAGTCTATTTAACATATTCTTATATGGGGTGTTACAATCTACCCCTCTTATATAAGAGACGTCCTCGTCACTACTCTCATATAGCACACAATCAAACCCCAGGCAGGCAGGACTGTAGAGGTTGCCCCACATGCTCAAGAGGTGGCTACCACTATGTAGCACTTTATGCCATTATGGCCTTAAGAGGTGGCTCCCATAGCGTATCATTTTGCCCTATGTGGCACTTAGTTCCTACACTTCCGGCTGGGCAAGGCTCTGATACCAATCTCTGTAACGATCCTCCTTATACCGTATGATTATACCAATCCACGTCGGTACAAGGGGCGTCATCACAGTGGGGCATTTACCTAACACTAAACAATTGATTGAGATGTACACAAATATCAAAAGAGTACAACGGAAAAAAATAATTATTCTCATTCTCATTCTATCATCATCACATAATCCACAGTCTATATAACAATAAAAGAAATAATAAAGTCCACCTTATTACATGTCCAAAAGAAATTCATTGTCTATATGAAATATACAATCACATTGTTTACATACTAATGAAAGAAAAGAAAATGTGTAGCAAGTCCACAAGTAGAGCTACTCCTCGCGCTCGGAGTCGCTCCTAGCTATGTCCTCCTCAAGAACGGGAACACCTGTCTCACCTGTACGCCAAAGCAGGTATGGGTCTTCTAAAAGACTTAGCAAGAAATCCAAAGATTCACCCTTACACATATCACATACACATGGTATCTTTTAGCAATAAGGAAGAATACATGGTACATGCTTATAACAATTTACAATAACCATAAACAACCTACACATGCTTTCTACACATACATGTAACATGATTCATAGTTCAAAATCTAACTCATATCATTACACACTTCTACTAATTTAGAACATGGAAATACGTACAAGGTAAATAACACACCTAGCATGATATCAAATCATTTTAACATATTATTCTAACATTTATTCACATGTTTAGCTTGCTATTTTATACAAATAAATCACATTTACATGAATTCACATCTTTTCACATGCTAACCTATTCACATGTTCACTTTTCACATTTGCACATTTTCACATTCACATATTCACATTGTCACATTATCACATTTCACAATTAATTTCCGTGACACATAGTCCGAACCACCATAAGAAGGACACACATCACATACACATACCCGTCACCTAGGCAACACAGTGACAAATCTTGGTTAACTACGCAGAACCGGGAGAAGCCTCTCCACCCGAACCAGTGGTACTTGTCCACCTCTAGGATTTCATCCTAATGCCCATAGGATATCACACACATTGAGCCTTCCCATAGGGACTTTACTACAGTACAGCTCCACAGCCCTCTATGGTAGCAGTGTCAATATCGGCACAATTTTACACATTATCACATTTTATGACATTGTTACATAATTCACATGCACTGTTTAACTATTTTACATGCACTTTTAAATAATTACACATGCTTCAGATTACAGAACATAATACTTCTGTGTCATAATGATAATTAAATCATAACATAATCCTAATCATGCTGCTAATCACTGAATTTCACATAATCAAAATTAACATGCTTAACATAATCCTAATCATGCTGCTAACCCTTGTTAAACTAATATCAGTGCCTACTATTGCCAATACAACATGAAAATTTTATCACAGGCATCACACAGGCTATATATGACATACCTGAATTTTTAGATTTTTCAAAACATTAAACAAATTTTAATAATTAAAATAGCTCTCACGCAGATTTATCAAGAATTCATTAAAATGTGGTTCACATCAATACAGTCGGTTCTAACAGTTCCTAAACCTGAAGACAGTCATTCTAAGATCATATAAAATTCTGAAACCCTAACTTGCAACGAATCAATTTGTTTAAATTAACATAGGTAGATCATGCTTATTTTCTGATTACAGAAATTACCCTAATTTCTATCATGTTGGAAAATTGACAAATCCTTATGATATGACCTACTAACTGTACTTGACCAACGATAAAATTTACAGCATAAACAGACAACCAGAAGATAAAAAATTATCCCACAAGATCAAAACAATTGTTTTGAAAAACCTGAAGAACTTGGCGGCAAAGGGGTTGTCGCCAACCGAGGTTAATGGCACGCGATGTTGCTGCCAACTCAAGATCTTGACGGCAACAAGCTTGCCGTCAAGTTCCTATCTGCAGAAAGTGCAGAAAAACCACACATAACTTGACGAATTGGGGGTTCCCGGACACGAGGAAAATCCATAAAAATCCTAGGACCTAATGGACATGTGCAGGGATGAAATCCCTCGATTACTTGCCTAAGAATAAATCTACAAAGGGTTTAATTGGTCGCAGAAGCTCAACTCGGCCAAGCCAAGAAGATGCTCAAATTCCTCCCGAATCTGGTCTTTCTGTCGATGTAGATCGTTCACCGAGGTCGGGGAAGCTTCCTCAATGCTAGGAGCACCTCCCAGTCAATGTAGATCACCGGAAGCAACTCCCAATCGCCAGATCGAGTCTTGCAAATGTTCAGTTTTTCTCACCCAAAACCCTAGGTTTTCCTTTGGGCGAAAAGGCTTAATCTCGTCCAAGACTAGGTATTTTATATGGCTAAAGGGTTTAGGTACACATTAGATTGGGATCCTACCATTCGAGGGTAGTTTCCTAATCCAGAATGGGGGAAAATGCAACTGTTTCCAGATCTGGAATCACAGCAAAATAGAGAAGTAAACGACCACTTTGCTGCCGTTAACAGGAAATAAACATCCATCGATCTGGACACCGACTTTGAGTCAACGACACACTGGTTGTCGTCAACCTGCCCTCAACGTCAAGGGATATTGACGTTAATTGGCATTTCGGCCAGAACACAAAAATTAAATAAACATGCATTCACATATTAAGTACATACACTATACACCATATTATTTAATACATATGTACAAACTTAAATAAGACAATATGCACATAAATAACATGTATATACATATGCACATAAGTAAATAAATAATTATAGAATACACGAAATCAAATACGCATATCATGACATGGTTCAAATAAAAGAACAAAGTTCGAGGGCTTTACACCCTCTCCCCAAAGAAAACTTCATCCTTGAAGTTAGAACGACATGCTAACCAAACAATTGGGGATACTTCATCATCATAGCATCCTCAAGCTCCCATTAGTCTCATCTCGTGAGAAATTTCGCCAAAGCACCTTCACAGACGCAATACTCTTGTTCCTAAGGTGATGAACCTTCCGATCAAGGATAGCTACCGTTGCTCAACATATGATAAGTCTAGATGAATCTCCACTGACTCGTGACTAATAACATGAGACGAATCTCGCACATACCTCCTGAGCATAGATACATGGAAAACTGGGTGAACACTAGCTAACACTGAGGGTAAAGCTAGCTCATATGCAACGCTGCCCATCCCCTTAAGAATCATAAACGGGCCAATGAATCTAGAACTCAACTTGTTATGCCTGCCAAACCTGACAACGCCTCGGGTAGGCGAAACCTTTAGAAAAACATGCTCGCCAACCTCGAACTCCAAATACTTCCTTCTGTTGTCGGCGTAACTCTTCTGCCTATCCTGCGCCGCAACAAGCTTCTGCCTGATAAACTGAATCTTATCCAAAGTTTCCTGCACCAACTCTAGACCTATCAACTGCCTATCGCCTGTCTCCCCCCAACACAAAGGAGATCTATAGGGCCGCCCATACAAAGCCTCAAACAGAGCCATGCCAATGCTCGCATGAAAACTATTGTTGTAAGCGAACTCCACAAGAGGTAAATGACGCTCCCCATCACCCTTCCAATCAAGCACGCACGCTCTCAACATATCCTCAAGCATCTGGATAGTCCTCTCAGACAGGCCATCTATCTGGGGATAGAACCCAAAGCCTCTTGAAGACCCTACCATAACCTTGATGTAAACCTCAGGTCTCATTCCGAAATAATCGACTTCGGCACACCATGCAACCTCACAATTATACCGACCTACAACCTAGCCAAACTCTCCACAGACTACTTCTTCTTCATAGCAAGAAATGCGCAGTCTTGGAGAAACGATCTACGATCACCCAAATCGAGTCATGCCCTTCACTGATCTGGGCAAACCCGTCACAAAATTATAGTGATTACCTCCCACTTCCATACTAGGATCTACATCTTCTGCATTAGGCCCGATGGTCGCTGACGCTTAGCCTTCACTTGCTAGCATACCAAACACCTAGATACAAATCAACCACATCCTTCTTCATGCTAGACCACCAGAAAGATCTCTTCAAATCCTGGTATATCTTGGTGTTGCCTGGATGAACGGAGAACCTCGACCTGTGACCTTCTGCTAGAACATGCTCACGAACATCTACACATCAGGAACACAAACTCGGTGCTGAAATCTAATGACACCGTCCTCATCTCGAGCAATCCCTGCCTTGCCTACCATCTCTTGAAGCCTAGGATCAGCCTTCTACTGCTCAATCACCTCATCCAAAACGTAGATCGGATATCCAACTGAGCCACGAAAGTCTGACACAACTGAGGCTCTAACTCAGTCATCGCATAGGCAACATCTTCCAATCCTGCTGAAGCAATGATCTCTTCCTGCTGAGAGTATCTGCCACGACATTCGCCTTCCTTGAATGATACTGAAGCTCGAAGTCGTAGTCCATAAGGAATTTAATCCATCTCCTCTATGCAGGTTCAACTCTTTCTGAGAAAAGAGATACTCAGACTCTTGTGGTCAGTGAACACCTCGAACTTGACACCATAAAGATAGTGTCTCTAGATCTTCAGCGCATGAACCACTGCCGCAAGCTCCAAATCATGAGTCGGATAGTTACGCTCATGCTCCTTCAACTAGCGAGAAGCATATGCCACTACCCTACCATGCTGCATCAACACACAACCAAGACCAATATGAGATACATCCGAGTAGATAGCAAAACCCTATATACCACTCGGCAAGATCAACACAGGTGTAGATGTAAGCTTCGCCTTCAGCAACTGAAAGCTACTCTCGCAATCCTCAGACCACACAAACTTCACACCCTTTCTGGTTAGCTTAGTCAACGGTGCGGCGATAGATGCAAAATCCTCAATAAATCGGCTGTAATAGCCCGCTAAACCAAGAAAACTCCGAATCTCCAATGGGGTCCTTGGAATCTCCCAATCTAACACTGCCTGGACCTTCGCTGGATTACTGCACTACAGTGCCTGAGATAACATGGCCAAGGAAATGAACCTCGTGCATCTAGAAATCACACTAGCTGAACTTGGCATAATGCTTGTGCTCTTGGGGAACTCCAGAACAACCCTCAAATGCTCACGGTGTGTAGCCTCATCCGGAGAATAGACTAGCACATCGTCAATGAACACCACTACGAAGCTATCCAAAGAAGGTCTAAACAACCTGTTCATGATATCCATGAATGCTGCAGGGGCGTTGGTCAGACCAAAGGAAGCACCAAAAACTCATAATGCCCCATAACGAGTCCTAAAAGCCGTATTGGACACATCTTCACCTTAGTCCTCAACTAATGATAGCTAGACTGCATAACCTGGTTGAGCTTCTATAATCAATGCACAACCTGAGGGAACCATCCTTCTTCTTCACGAAATACAGGTGCGCCCCAAGGTGACACACTAGGGTGTATGAATCCCTTGTCCAGCAAATCCTACAACTACTTCCGTAGCTCAGCTAATTCCGCAGGTGCCATCCGATATGGAGCCTTAGAGATAGGAGAGGTGCCTGGAAGCAACTCTATAGTGAACTCTATCTCCCTAGCCGGTGGCAATCCAGACAAATCATCGGGAAACACGTCTGGAAACTCTTGCACTACCTCAATCTCCTCAAGGGTCGGTGACTGATCAGCCTTCGGTTCTAAGACCACGCTGGCAAGAAATGTGTCACACCCCTTGTTCACCATCCTCATCGCCTTCATGGTGGAGATCACAAATCTTCCCACTAAGTTCCTTGGCAAAGGATGCGAGAACTCATCCTCACCATGAATACAGAAAGTAATCGTCTTCCCTCTACAATCCACCAAAGCATAGTGCTCCTCAAGCCAATCCTGACCTAGAATTGCATCATAGTCCTTCTTCTTAAGCAAAAAGAAGCATCCAACTAAGCCTCGGTGCTCAATGCACACAGGTAAAGACAGAATACACTTCCTAGTCGATACCGTCCCCGCCAGTGTGTGCATAGACAAAGGGACTGTTGGATCTCTTATTTTGATGATACCCAAATATGATTCATTGACATACTGAAATTATGTTTGTCATGCTTAAATTCATATCTCACAATGTTTCCTTCATGTACAGATCAAAGAAAAAGTCATATGTGATCAGTGGTCGACACTGCTCCATTGTGTGTTGACACTAGTTCCCTGTCCCAGAACCAGGATTTCAGCAAGTACCCAGTGGTGTCGACACAGTCTATTTGTGTGTTGACACTAGTACACTGTCCCAGAAGCTTGTTTCTCAGCCAGGAACCTGTGTGTCGACACATAACATGCAGTGTCGACACAGTTGGATAATTCTTCAGATCTAAAATTACCAAGACCCGTGGAGGATTTTGGTAAGGGCCTTTTGGGTGGGAATTCCTATGCTCCCAATTCCCAAGATATTTTTGTGGACCTTGGGGCTATAAATACGCCCTATCCACTTGGCTTTAGTGAGAGCCATAAAGACACACTTTCTACTCCTCCAATACTCCAGAATATTCCAGCCGAATCCTGAAGAAGGCTCCATCCTGGCAATTCGCTCCCAGATTTGAAGCAATCAAAGTCTTGAGCACTTGGATGATCCAATTGAAGAAGAATTTTGAGCCATCAGAGTCTTCCTCCTGGAGCTGATGTGAGAAACTTGTCTCCTTCTCTGAAGCAGAAACATGGATCTACGAACTAGTCCTTCTCAATTTGGGATCTAATTGCTATAACTGGTCCTCATCTTAAACTCATTCTATATTGTGTGCTTTGTGAAATTGGTGCATCCTTGTACCCAATTCGTGTGTGTGTGATTGGATCTGAGATTTCTGTATCTTAGAGTGTGTTGTTCTCCTGTGACTTTTTGAACTGGCAAGATAAGCCACATTTGTGTGTGTGTGTGGATGGTGGATGTAGGATACACTGTTGTGCAATCCAAACCACCCTAAATCTGCTTGTCATTGTGGTTTGCTTGTCTCTTGCGTTAGATGCTTGATAGGCTCGTTGCTAATTCATCATCTATCTATCGAGATTGTTCAGATTTGTGAATAAGCTATAGATTCTAGTTTAATCTCCATCTCTCAAATAATTTAATCAAGTGAATTTAAAATTCTGTGGAATCTATTCAACCCCCCCTTCTAGATTCCTATAGCAGGTTTTCCAGAACATTTCATTGGTATCAGGCGAGGTTCTCTTTGCACTTTAAGTGTTTGATCTAACGATCAAGAGTTTATTGCTATGGAGAATGTCAGGGGATTTATTACTGAGGGACTTAGTAACTAGGCCTCCTTTTTTCGATGGATCTGACTATGCCTATGGAAAACAGGATGCAAGTGTTCCTAAGAGCACATGGCTATGACCTTTGGAAGATTGTTGACAAGGGACCAGATGAACTCCCTCAAGACGAAAGCCTATGGACCAAGGACCAGATCAAGAAATCAACAATGAGCTGGAGTGCCACGAACATGATGCAATGTGCCATCCATCCCAAGGAGTACTCCAGAGTCTCCTCATGTAAGTCTGCTAAGGAGATGTGGGAAAAGCTACAGCTCATCTATAAGGGAACTTCTTAAGTAAGAGAGACCAAGGCAAGTATCTTAGTGTAACGTCGTGTGTTTTCGGATCCTTATGGATCATGTGTGTATTGGTTGTGGTGGCCATTGTGAGGCCAGTGTGGTTTGGATGTGTGGTGTGCGCAGGTTTGGAGCAGGTTTGGTCCTGAAACAAGATAGGACCTGCTGCAGTTGATTAGAGGTTGACGGCCTAGGGTGGTCGTTGACATGGGTGGCGTCCATGTATGTGTCGTTTACTCTATGAACTTGGTGACAGGAGATATGGACGTCAAACCTTGGCGATTTAATTGGCGGCAGTCATGTTGACGCCAACCTGTGCGACCTGCAGAATATAGGTCTACCCGAGGGCAGCTTTCCACTCGGATTCTCCCTCTCCCTCGCTCTACTTTCACGCCTTTGCTCCTCTACTGCTTCCAATAGTTGCAGAAGGCTAGTTGGAGGATCGTGGAATGTGAGGTGGTGACGAATCGGCAAGGAAACGCTGGAGCGAGGGTAATCTCCGTAGGAGCTCACGGGGGTTTAGTGCGAATCAGGATGATTTAGGAGGTTAAGTGCGTCTTGAGGTAGGGAATGATCCCTTTAGTTCCTTCAGGTTGTGATAATGCATCTAGAATGCATGAATCTGCATGTTA
This sequence comes from Colocasia esculenta, assembly GCA_014218235.1. Classification (NCBI taxonomy): domain Eukaryota; kingdom Viridiplantae; phylum Streptophyta; class Magnoliopsida; order Alismatales; family Araceae; genus Colocasia; species Colocasia esculenta. Next base: position 63,316,847 of record CM024754.1, read on the forward strand.
ATTATGTTTTCGGGTAAAGGTACTCCATCTGGGGTTAATGGGTGGTTTGAGTAATTTAACGAAAAAAAATGTGTTTCGATTTGATTAGGATTCATGCATGCTACAGGAGGTGTTTCCTCGTATTTTTCTATTGTTTTAGGGCTGGGAATACCTGAGGTATCAGCCAAGGTTTTTGTGAAGCTGATATCCGAAGATCTTGTCGTGAATATCGATTGACGCCCGGTTCTTCAGCTGGGAGATAACAGCCAGATACCTTGCCGTTACATCTCATCGACGGCAGTCGATGTTGCTGCTAGCATGCTTTTATTTAAATATTGTTATATTGAATATTAACGATATTGAGCGGTGCATTGGTATTTGTGGTGCACCTAGTGCACTTGGTTTCTTAGACTGGCGTACTGGGTACACAGTTAGCTGGTTCTTTATGGTTACATGGTGTTCACGTGTAGTGGACTATTAGTGCATGAGATTTACGTGAGTCTTCACGTGGTTTGTGTGACGTGCACGTGGTTTTGTATACGTGGCGAGTAGTGCGACGCCTACCGTGGTTACCTCTCCAGTTGGGTGCCCCAGGTTCTCTGTGAGCCAGGCTATTAGCTCGAGACTTTGTCCCAGTACTTGTGTTGTACCGTCGAGGTCTGTGTCGTCTGACCTGGACAACCTCACTCCTTTGCTTGAGTTGTATTCGGCTGAGGGAAAGACGACAGTGGGACAGTGACTGCCGTACTTGTCTTTTGGTCACTTGTAGCGCGCTAGTAGTGGGGGTACGGACACCAGTAGTCGACACTGGTCCCCAGCTAGTCCTTCTCCAGTGCCTCACTCTAGCGGGCCAGGCCAGGGTATCTAGATGTGCCATGAATGGGCCTCCGACCGTGTGGTCCGCAGGTGGTGGTGTTTAGTTGGTCTCCACAGTTTCTTGACCTTTTCACGTGGAGCGGCAGCTGGACCTTTCGTCCTGGCTGCTAGACTGAGAGGTAGACCTGTGTTGCGTTGTCCGAGTCAGTTATGGTGTCGCGAACCAGTTCACGTGGCTCGAGTGTGGCGAACTCTACTTTAGCTCGTATACCTGTTTGGTTTTGCCGTTTATTTATTAAGTTACTTTACATAGTCGGCAGACGGTGAATATATTTACAGCTTTAATATCCTTCTTAGCTGTTCTATAAACTGCTAGTATAGTTACAGCCTTCGTACCTGTGTTTTTGGTTTGCTCGGTGTTTGGAGAGTTCCCTACTGAGCCATGACTAGCGAGGCTCACCCCTACCGCCACAGGTGAGGGCGAGGAGGACGTTTCTCGACCATCGTCCAGTTCGGAGCCACGTCGTAGCAGTGCAGGGTTAGCAGCTCCAGCAGTGTAGTGCTAGTTTGTTTACTTACTTCAGTTGTACCTCGGGGTATGCCCCAGGCTCTTGTACTTTCTTTTAGTTTTGTGGAAATATGGCTATGAGACTTGTGAATATATATATGAAATGGTTGTTTCCTTGTGTTTACACGAACTATGGTGTGTATCCCTTGCGAGGCTTCGACCTGTTCGGGGAGACGTACTCGGATCAAGTACGTTACGGTTTAACAGACTTGGACGAGGTATTCCATCACAGTTGGTATCAGAGCAAGGTCCATGTTAATATAAGGGAATTAGAAAGTACATAGCCTTATTTCGGTCTTTGTACACTGCTGGTAGGGGCCCTGGTTCTGATAATTTGTTGTTTATTTTGTTTGGAGTTGTTTATGTAGAACTTTGAAATGGCTGATAGAAGAGATGGGGTAGTGGAGGAGATGATCCAGAGGAGAGTACTCAGCGTATGATAGAGAGGATATGGGAGAGCCTCACTGATATTAGGAGGAGGATGGATAAGCAGGCGTCGGTACCAACCGCTTTCCGTACCACCTGGGGATGGAGAGACTGTACCTATAGTTCCAGTTCTGCCACTACCAGGAGCGGAGATGCCTTTTGTAGCACCCTTTCCACCACCACCAGTGTTAGTAGCGGAGGAACCAGTGATGCATGTTGAGAAGTTTCTGAGATTGCAGCCGCCTACTTATTCAGGAGGGCCGAATCCAGATACAGCGGAACTTGGTCCATGAGATTGAAAGGGTCTTTGCGACCATGAGGTGTCCGACAACAGATAAAGTCGTGCTAGCTTCCTATCAGTTGCGGGGTTTTGCATTGGAATGGTGGCGATTGAAGATGCAGACCACTTTGCAGACATGACTGAAGAGACTATCACTTGGTCGGAATTTCTTGATGTATTTAACGATACATTCTTTCCGATTCAAGTGCAGCAAGTAAAAGGAGCAGTTTCGGACACTCCAGCAAGGTAAATCTTCAGTTTTAGAGTACCAGATGCGATTTATGGCACTTAGCCGATATGCGCCTTATGTAGTATCGATAATATATGATGGTTGAATATTTTATTGGGGTTTAAGAGTAGAATTGCAGAATGCAATAGTGCCACTTATGTGTAAAACAGTGGAAGAAGCAGCTCAGAGGGCAGCTACATTGGAGAGGTCTATTGGACTCGTCAGGTGGTTGAGTCAGATTCAGGTAGTTTTCGGCAACCGCAGCAATCAGTGGGTGTGAGTAAGGGTAAAGCACCAGCAGGACCTTCTTCATCAGGTTTTGGTAAGTGGGGCCAAAAATTGAAGCAAGCATTTAAAGGTAAAGGAAGAGGATGGGGAGGTCGACAACAATTTCAGCAAGGTCGTGGTAGGCCAGAGGTGGAGGAGTCGCAGCAGAGCACTACCAGACAGCCTATTATTCCACCAGGGTATAGATGTTATAATTGCAATCAGCCGGGGCAATTGATATGTAATTGCCCCTATCCGAGAGAGTATGGATATGGAAGAGGTGTGCAGCAGCAGCCGCAGCAGTTTCAGCAGCCACAGGCAGGTCGTGGCAGAGGAGCACCGCAGCAACGGGGAAGGGGTCGGATTATGGCGATCACCCGAGCCCAGGCGGAGACATCGAACATGATAGAAGGTACTTTACCTCTTTATGATTATTCAGAAAGAATCTTATTTGATTCGGGTGCCTCTCATTCTTTTATTTCCGAAGAGTTTTTGGACTGCATGGCTCATCCTTTAGAGGAAAAGTCTTGTGAGTTAGTAGTGGAGGTTCCCTCGGGTGAGTTCCTGCTCACTTCGAGCTATATAGATGAAGCTCCTGTTATGATTGAAGGGAACCGGATGCTGGGTCGATTGTATGCCCTGCAGTTGACAGATTATGATATTATTTTGGGTATGGATTGGCTTGAGACTTATGGAGCAATGCTAGATTGTAGAAAAAAGAGGATCAGGTTTTGTCATCCTAATGGTGAAGTATTTGAATATCAAGGTATGCCTTTTTATACCTCTAAGTTTTTAATTTCTGCAATTAGAGCTAGAAAGTGGATAAATGCTGGATGTGTGGCTTATTTAGCCTCGGTGAGTTTGGTAGAAGCTAGTCAGTCAGTGGAAGCAGTTCCTGTGGTTAGGGAATTTGCTGATGTTTTTCCTGAAGATTTGCCTGGTTTAGCTCCACATAGAGAGGTGGACTTTACTATTGAGTTTCTACCAGGTACCATGCCGATTTCTAAAGCTCCATATCGAATGGCACCAGCAGAACTTAAAGAATTGAAAAAGCAATTAGAAGAATTGTTGCAGAAAGGGTTCATTAGACCGAGTCATTCCCCGTGGGGAGCACCGGTGTTGTTTATGAAAAAGAAAGATGGAAGTTTTCGTATGTGTATTGATTATAGGAAATTGAATGATGTGACCATTAAGAATAAATACCCATTGCCGAGGATAGATGATCTGTTTGATCAGTTGCAATCAACAAGGGTATTTTCTAAAATTGATCTAAGGTCTGGGTATCACCAGTTGAGAATCAAGGAGGAGGATATAGATAAAACAACTTTCAGAACCAGATATGGTCACTATGAATTTGTGGTTATGCCATTTGGATTGACCAATGCTCCTGCTGGTTTTATGGATCTGATGAATAGAATTTTTCATCCGTATTTGGACCAATTCATTGTGGTTTTTATAGATGATATTCTGATTTATTCAGCATCCGAATAGGAGAATGCATCTCATTTGAGGTTTACCCTGCAGTTGTTAAGGGATAACCAGTTATTTGCCAAATTCAGTAAGTGTGAATTTTGTTTAAGAGAAATTCAATTTCTGGGTCATGTCATCTCAGCTAAAGGAGTGGCAGTGGACCCGAGTAAAGTGGAAGCAGTAATGAAATGGGAAGTGCCTAAGACAATCACTGAGATTAGAAGTTTTCTGGGATTGGCAGGTTATTATAGGCGCTTCATACAAGATTTTTCCAAGATTGCGGCACCCATGACCAAGTTGACCAGAAAAGGTGTGCCATTTGTGTGGTCCAGTGAATGTCATAAAAGTTTTATGGAATTGAAGAAAAGACTTACAACAACACCCATATTGGCATTACCGGCAGAAAGTGGTGGATTTGTTGTGTATACAGATGCTTCAAGAAGAGGGCTTGGTGCAGTACTTATGCAGCATAGCAGAGTGATAGCTTATGCGTCCAGGCAATTAAAGTCGGCAGAGGAGAATTACCCCACTCATGATTGGGAATTGGCAGCAGTTGTGTTTGCTCTGAAAATGTGGAGGCACTATCTGTATGGCGAGAGATTTGAGATCTTTACAGATCATAAAAGCTTAAAATATATCTTCTCGCAGAAGGTTTTAAATCTTCGTCAGCACAGATGGATCTAATATTTGAAAGATTATGATTTCAGTTTGGATTACCATCCGGTAAGGCCAATGTTGTAGCAGATGCCTTCAGCAGAAAGGCATATGTAAATCTGACGATGATTAAAGAGTGGAAGCTGTATGAAGAAATAATGGAGAACTCCTTATATGTGCCCAGTAGTCAGCGACGGGCAGTACTAGCTGCTAGTGCTGTAGAGCTGTCCTTGTATTGGCAGATTGTTGAGGCTCAGAGAGCAGATGTAAGTTTACCTGAGATTGCAAATATGGAAGGAGTTACCATAGATGATAATTATGTGATTAGGCTCAGAGGCAGGTTATTTGTACCCGCTGAAAGAGAGGTAACGCAGCGAGTGTTGGAGGAGGCCCATATATCCAGGTACACTATCCATCCGGGTAGTACTAAAATGTACCACGATTTGAGGAAGCATTTCTGGTGGCCTCATATGAAAAAGGAAATAGCAGAATTTGTTGCAAAATGTGTTATCTGTCAACATATTAAAGCAGAACATCAGAAGTCTGGAGGTCTATTGCAACCATTACCCATTCCACAGTGGAAATGGGATGATATTTCCATGGACTTTGTGGCAGGCTTACCAAGAACAACTTCGGGACATAATGGAATATGGGTATTTGTTGACATATTGACCAAGGTGTGCAGATTAGTGGCAGTAAGTATGTCTTGGACAGTGGACAGATTAGCAAAGGTTTATGTTGATAGAGTTGTTCCACTTCATGGTATTCCGAAGACTAACGTGTCCGACAGGGATCCAAGATTTACTTCATGTTTTTGGAGAAGTCTGCAAAAAGTAATTGGAAGTGAGTTGAGATATATCTCCGCTTATCATCCCCAGACAGATGGTCAAACAGAGAGGACTATTCAGATGATTGAAGACATGTTGCGAGGTTGTTGTTTAGTTTGGGGAGGTAATTGGGAGCATCATTTGGGAATGCTTGAGTTTGCCTATAATAATAGTTATCATACCAGTCTTGGGATGGCACCGTATGAAGCTTTATATGGAAGGCCATGTAGAACCCCATTGAACTGGCATGAAGTAGGTGAAAGGCAGTTAGTGGGTCCTGAATTGATTCAGCAAACCACAGAAATAGTGAAATTTATTAAGAAAAAATTACATGCAGCTCAAAGCAGGCAAAAGAGTTATGCAGATAACCGGAGGAGACCACTTCAGTTTGAAGTGGGAGATTTTGTTTTATTGAGAATTTCCCCGAGTAAAGGTATCATGAGGTTTGGAAAGACAGGAAAGTTGAGCCCAAGGTATGTGGGACCTTTCCAGGTAATTGAAAGAATTGGGGAAATAGCTTATAGGCTGGATTTGCCAGCAGATTTTGCGGATGTCCATGATATATTTCATGTTTCTATGTTAAGAAGTGTATTGAAGATCCAGCTTAAATAATTAGTTACCAAGGTGGTGACCTAAGGCCAGATATGACCATGCCAGAGTATCCGGTGCAGATCACTGATCGAAAAATAAAGAAGCTGAGAAATAAAGAAATCGAACTAGTTAAAGTGCGATGGGAAAATAGATTGGGAGGTGAGGATACCTGGGGGTTAGCCGATGAGATGGCTAAAGGGTATCCCTATCTGTTTGAGTAAGATTTGATGTTTCTTTTTAGATGATAGTATTTGTAAAAATGTATATATTAAAGTTGTTTGTGTTAAGTTATGTTATGAATTTCGAGGTCGAATTTCTTTTTAGATGATAGTAATGTAATGTCGTGTGTTTTTCGGATCCTTATGGATCATGTGTGTATTGGCTGTGGTGGCCATTGTGAGGCCAGTGTGGTTTGGACGTGTGGTGTGCGCAGGTTTGGAGCAGTTTGGTCCTGAAACAAGATAGGACCTGCTGCAGTTGATTAGAGGTTGACGGCCTAGGCTTGTCGTTGACATGGGTTGGCGTCCATGTATGTGTCGTTTACTCTATGAACTTGGAGACAGAACATATGGACGTCTAAACCTTGGCGGTTTAATTGGCAGCAGTCATGTTGACGCCAACCTGTGCGACCTGCAGAATATAGGTCTACCCGAGGGCAGCTTTTCCACTCGGATTCTCCCTCTCCCTCGCCCTACTTTCACGCCTTTGCTCCTCTACTGCATCCAATAGTTGCAGAAGGCTAGTTGGAGGATCATGGAACGTGAGGTGGTGACGAATCGGCCAAGGAAACGCCAGAGCGAGGTGTAATCTCCGTAGGAGCTCGCAGAGGGTTTGGTGCGAATCAGGAGGATTTAGGAGGTTTAAGTGCGTCTTGAGGTAGGGAATGATCCCTTTAGTTCCTTCAGGTTGTGATAATGCATCTAGAACGCATGAATCTGCATGTTAATTATGTTTTCGGGTAAAGGTACTCCATCTGGGGTTAATGAGTGGTTTGAGCAATTTAACGAATAAAACATGTTGTTTCGATTTGATTAGGATTCATGCATGCTAGAGGAGGTGTTTCCTCGTATTTTTCTATTTGTTTTAGGGCTGGGAATACCTGAGGTATCAGCCCAGGGTTTCTGTGAAGCTGATATCCGAAGATCTTGGCGTCAATATCGATTGACGCCAGGTTCTTCAGCTGGGAGATTAGCGGCCAGATACCTTGCCGTTTACATCTCATCGACAGCAGTTGATGTTGCCGCCAGTTTGCTTTTATTTAAATATTGTTATATTGAATATTTAACGATATTGAGCGATGCATTCGTATTTGTGGCGCACCTAGTGCACGTGGTTTCTGAGACTGGCGTACTGGGTACGCAGTTAGTTGGTTCTTTATGTGTTTACGTGGTGTTTACGTGTAGTGGACTATTAGTGCACGAGGTTTACGTGAGTCTTTACGTGGTTTGTGTGACGTGCAAGTGGTTTTGTATACGTGGCGAGTAGTGCTACGCCTATCGTGGTTACCTCTCCAGTTGGGTGGCCCAGGTTCTCTGTGAGCCAGGCTGTTAGCTCGAGGCTTTGTCCCGGTACTTGTGTTGTACCGTCGAGGTCTGTGTCGTCTAACCTGGACACGCTCACTCCTTTGCTTGAGTTGTACATCCGGCTGAGGGAAAGACGGCAGTGGGATAGTGAATGCCGTACTTGTCTTTTGGTCACTTGTAGCGCGCTCGTAGTTGGGGGTACGGACACCAGTAGTCAACACTGGTCCCCAGCTAGTCCTTCTCCAGTGCCTCACTCTAGCGAGCCCAAGCCAGGGTATCTAGAGGTGCCAGGCATGGGCCTGCGACCGTGTGGTCTGCAGGTGGCGGTGTTTAGTTGGTCTCCATAGTTGTTTGACCTTTTCACATGGAGCGGCAGCTGGACCTTTCGTCCGTGGCTGCGAGACTGAGTGGTAGACCTGTGTGTGTTGTCCGAGTCAGTCACTGGTGTCGCAAACCATTTCACGTGGCTCGAGTGTGGCGGACTCTACTTTAGCTCGTATACCTGTTTGGTTTTTCCGTTTATTTATTAAAGTTGCTTTACATAGTCGGCAAACGGTGAATATATTTGCAGCTTTAATATCCTTCTTAGCTGTTCTATAAACTGCTAGCATAGTTTACCGCCTTCGTACCTGTGTTTTTAGTTTCCTCGGTGTTGGGAGAGTTCCCTACTGAGCCAGTGACTAGCGAGGCTCACCCCTACCCCCACAGGTGAGGGAGAGGAGGATGTTTCTCGACCATCGTCCATTTCAGAGCCGCGTCGTAGCAGTGCAGGGTCAGCAGCTCCAGCAGTGTAGTGTAGCTAGTTTGTTTACTTCCTTCAGATGTACCTCGGGGTATGCCCCAGGCTCTTTTACTTTCTTTCATTTTTGTGGAAATATGGCTATGTAAACTTGTGAAATATATATATGAAATGGTGTGTTCCTTTGTGTTTACACGGACTATGGTGTGGTATCCCTTACGAGGCTTCGGCCCGTTCGCGGGAGACGGACTCGGATCAAGTACGTTTCCGGTTTAACAGACTTGGACGAGGTGTTCTGTCACACTTAGTCTCAAAATATGAAATGTTTAGAATGAAAAGTGATGAAACTATTTCTGAGATGTTTGCTAGATTCATGCTCTTGGTAAATGGTCTTAGGGGTCTAGGAAAGGACTATACAAATAGTGACCTTGTCAGGAAAGTCCTCAGATCACTTCCATCAGCCTGGCACACAAAAGCAACTGTAATTGAGGACTCAAAAAATCTGTCAACCATACAACTGGATGAGCTAATAGGTTCACTCATGACATATGAGATAAATCTGAAAAGAAATGCATTTGTGACTACATCTAAGAAGCCTATTGCTTTAAAAGCTTCATCTAGTTCAAAAACTATTACTGACCAATCTGATGAAAGTGATGAGTATTCTGGTGAAGAGAATGATGAGGAGTTAGTCTTATTGACAAGGCAATTCAAAAAATTCTTGAGAAAGAAAGGAAAAGGTAAGTTCAAACCCTTCATTAAAAAGGATATCTCAAAGAAAAATGATTTCAATAAAAAATTGGAAACCACAAAAAAGACTGACATTATTTGTTATGAATGCAGGAAACCAGGACACATGAGAGGAGAGTGTCCAGATCTAAAAAGGAAGTTGAAAAATCAGATGTTTAAAAGACGAGCAATGCTAGCTACTTGGTGTGATGAGGATGAAGAAGATCAAGAGGAAAGTGGTTCAGATGAAGAAGAAGTAACATGTCTTATGGCTAGACATGAAGAAAATACTGAGGTAAGTCCTTCGTTTAAAGACTTTACAACTGATGACCGAGAGGAAGCCTATGATGTCTTATTTGAAAAACTGTGTGAACTAAAGTCTAAAACTAAAACATTGAGAAGAAAAGTTAATAGTATGGTGCAAAGTCCATAAGAATCTGAACAAATGAAATTGATGACTGATGAAATCAATAACCTGAAAAAGGAAAAAGAATGTGTGAATGAACAACTTGATGTGATCAAGGAGAGATGTCAGTCAATTGAAAAAGAAAAATAGATCTTAATAAATGAAAATAAAAAACTCATAAATGAAAAAGAAGTGATTCAAGGAGAATTGAAAATTGTTCAGAAAGAATTGGATGATAAGAAAGAAATGTTATCAAAATTTGTCAAAGGAAAACAAAACCTAGATGTCATTTTAGGAATTCAAATGAACCCTACCAAACATGGTTTGGGATTTTAACTGGAAAACAAAAAGAAAATTGGGCAAACCTTGATAACTTCTTTTGTTCAAGGTACTTCATCTTACAGCAAATCTAAAAACAACATCCAAGAAAAACCACAACCAAACTTAAAACCTAAAAATAAAAATCAATTCAATAATTCCAAAACTCAAGTGAAAAATGGAAGAGTACAAGCAGTCAACAAAATTCTAAATCCAGTATGAGACCAACTTCAAATCCAAAGATCAATAAAAACTCTTCAGTTAATTCCAAATTATGCATCAATAAGAATAAGGGTTTTACACCACAAAGAATCATGATGTGCACTATATGCAAAAAATCTGGTCACACTAATGAAAAATGCAGATCAATAATAAATTCAAAGAAAATAAGGCAAATCTGGATTCCAAAACATCTTGTTGCTGAGCTGAAACAATTGATGGGACCCAAAGCAATTTGGGTATCAAAATTTTCTTTCTAATTTGTTTTGCAAGAATGTCTTATAGCCCACAAGAAAGATAAATGGTACATTGACAGTGGATGTTCAAGACATATGACTGTAGATAAGGAAACATTTTCAATATTGATTGAAAACGATGGTGGACAAGTAATTTTTGGAGGTAAGAACAAAGGGCAAATCGTTGGAATAGGAAGAATTGGTAATAATCCTTCAAGCTCAATTGAAAATGTTTTACTTGTTGAAGGTCTTGATCATAAGCTCTTGAGCATAAGTCAACTGTGTGACAAAGGCCTTAAGCTTATTTTTAATTCTGAATCATGTGAAATTGTTGAAAAAGTCTCTGGTAAAATAAAGTTTTTTGGTCAAAGAATAAATAATATTTACCTGGTTGATTTGAATGATCACCAACATGAAAATCTTTGTCTTGTTGCCAATCAGCATGATCTATTTCAACTGTGGCATAGAAGATTAGGTCATGCTAGTGAAAATGTTTTGAATAAATTGTTGATACTTGATATTGTAAATGGTTTACCAAAAATGAAGAAAAAGAAAAATGCAATTGTATGTGCTTCATGTGCCCAAGGTAAACAAACCAGGAAATGATTCAAATCTGTTGCACCCTTAATCACTTCCAAACCTTTTGAATTATTGCATATGGACTTATTTGGCCCAACTAGGACACTCAGTCTTAGTGGACATAGATTTGGATATGTGATTGTGGATGATTTTTCTAGATTCACATGGGTGTATTTTCTTTCTCACAAGAGTGACACTTTAGAAAATTTCAAAGAATTTGTTGATAAAATTGAAAATGCAAAAACAAATAAAATTCACTCCATTCTTACTGATCATGGAGAAGAATTTGACAATAATTTAGTTTTTGCTTTTTTGCAGAAATAAATGAATTGATCACAAGTTTGCTTCTCCAAGGACTCCTGAACAAAACAGAATTATTGAAAGGAAGAATAGGTCTTTAGTGGAGATGGCAAGAACATTGTTGATTGAAAATCAGCTTCCAAGAAAATTTTGGGCCGAAGCCATTAACACTTCATGTTATGTCCTCAACAGAGCGATGGCAAGACCAGTCCTTAAGAAAACTTCCTATGAACTTATGAAAGGTAAGAAACCTCACATTGCATATTTTAGAGTCTTTGGATGTAAAGTTTTTATTCATAATAATGACAAACATGATCTTGATAAATTTGAAAAGAAAAGTGATGTAGGCATCTTTCTACGATATTCTGAAAATTGAAGGTCATATAGAGTGTTTAACAATGATTCAAACAATGTGGAGGAAACTCCTCATGTCATATTTGATGAGAATATTGAAAATTCTACTGGCCTTGATTTGTGCAGGAATCAAGAAGAAGATGTTGACATTCTCATAAAAGAAAAAGATCAATCTGTGGAGAATGAAGAGGTTGTTGAACCTGAAGCTGAGTCGATATCACAGGACATTGAGTCGACACCAGAGCAGGTAAGTACAGCAACAAGAGGTAATTTCAAATACTTTAAAGACCATCCACTTGAGAATGTTGTTGGAAATGTTCATGATAGAGTCCATACAAGATTCTTTTTAGAAATGTCATTAACAAGATCATATGGCTTTCATATCTCAAATAGAACCCAAAAACATTGAAGAAGCACTAAAAGATAGTTCATGGATAGAAGCAATGCATGATGAATTGAATCAATCCAAAAGAAATAATGTTTGGAGTCTAGTTCCCAAAAATCCTGAAAACTCAATAATTGGAACTAGATGGGTGTTTAGGAATAAATTGAATGAAGAAGGAAAAGTTGTCAGAAATAAAGCAAGACTGGTTGCTAAAAGATATAATCAAGAACTTGGAGTTGATTTTGAGGAATCCTTTGCACTAGTAGCTAGATTAGAAGCAGTGAGAATTCTATTGGCATATGCATGTTCCAAAAACATCAAACTATTTCAAATGGATGTAAAAACTGTCTTTTTAAATGGGTACATAAAAGAAGAAGTGTTTGTTGCTCAACCTCCTGGATTTGAGGATCATGATAAACCTAACCATGTGTATAAACTGCATAAAGCTCTGTATGGTTTGAAACAGGCTCCAAGAGCATGGTATGACAGATTGAGCAGTTTTCTGGTTGGTAAAAAATATTCCAGAGGTAAGGTGGATCAAACTCTTTTCACAAAATCAGTCCACAATCATATCATTGTAGTTCAAGTGTATGTGGATGATATTATTTTTGGATCCACTAATCCTTCACTGTGTGAAGAATTATCAAATCACATGCACAATGAATTTGAAATGAGTATTATGGGAGAATTACAATTCTTTCTTGGTTTGCAGGTCAAACAACTTGAAGATGGGTTCTTCATAAATCAAGCCAAATATGTAAAAGAATTGCTCAAAAAATTTCACTTTGAACAAGCCAAACCAGCATCAACTCCCATGAGTACAAGCATCAAATTGGACAAAGATGAAAAAGGTAAATTGGTTGATGCAAAGCAATACAGAGGTATGATTTGATCTCTTTTATATCTTATTGCAAGTAGGCCAGATATTCAATTTAGTGTATGTCTTTGTGCTAGATTTCAATCTAGTCCGAAGGAAAGTCACTTACTTACAGTTAAGATGATTTTTAGATATCTCTGTGGAACTTGTGATTTGGGTTTATGGTATCCAATTGGATGTCATGCTAATTTGATTTCATATTCTGATGCTGATTATGCTGGATGTAAGCTTGACAAGAAAAGTACTAGTGGATATTGTCAATTCTTAGGAAATTGCTTGATAACATGGGCATCCAAAAAGCAACACTCAGATGCACTATCTACTGCAGATGCATAATATGTTGCCGCAGGAAGTTGTGCAGCTCAAGTGTTGTGGATTAAAAGTCAATTGCTTGACTACAACTTTGATATTGGATGTTCATCTATCATGTGTGACAATACTAGTGCAATCAATCTTTCCAAAAACCCAATACAACACTCTAGAACAAAAGACATTGAGATCAGACATCATTTTGTAAGGGATGAAGTTGCAAACAAAAGCATTGAATTAGAATTCATCCCTACTGAAAAACAAATTGCAGATATTTTCACAAAACCTTTGGCTGAAGATAGATTCACATCTCTGAGAAGAGAACTTCAAATATGCAACATGGAATCAAAACTGAAAAACTTTTTGATTCTTTATGCTAAAATTATGAGGTATATCAAATAGTGATTAGTGGAATGACAAGTTATGCTTGTTTGAAAGCTATCATTATGTGTTGAGGAAAATCCTCTGCCAAGTACCCATGATCTAAAATGTGTAAGAATCATTCAGTTTCTAAAATTATTAAAAAAAATAAAAATGTTGTGATTACTATCAATGTGATTGAAACATGATTGATCATGTATGTTTGCTTGATGAATTTGAGTGCTGAAATTAAGTATATCTTTTTTATTTGAATGTTGAATGCTTATCTAATGCACTGGTTGAGGGGGAGCATTACTCATTTTGAAACAGAAGAAAGTTCAGAATTGTGATGTCAAGAGATTCAGAACTACCCATAAAGCTTTTGAGAACAAGTTGCTAAAGTTGGACAAAAGATGATGAGGTGTTGGAAGCTTGACTGAAATTTCTGAGTTGTGAAGAAATCTTTCACTGAATTCTACCATATACTTGCTCATTCTTGAGGTTCTCATTGTTGAATTTCATCCAACTCAATTGATTATCTTAACTATTCTTTCATTGAAGAAGGATTTCTTTACTTTTGATGTAAAATAATTGAGATCAATGACTCAGGGGGAGCTAAAGATATCATTGCCATTTTCTTTCCTCGAAACAAAAATTGATTCAGTGTGTTGATGAATATCTAATACATGAAATATTCATTAATTTTTTCTGAAGGAAACAAGAATTGATTTCTTAGTTGCTATAATATGTTCTAACATTCAACACTCTCTTATACACTGAGCTCCTCGAGTAATTTGATTCCTTTATGGATTTTTGCTCAATTGTATAATTGATCTTGCAAACTTCCTTCAAGACTGATAAAAGGTCAAGTTGCATCAAAAGTCTCAATGTTCATTCATAAGAAGTTTTTCTGACAGAGTAATGACATAACACTGAGAAACTGCACACTTTCACAAAAGTGAAGAGCTATGTATGTCATGAGGTGCTATGTTATCTCTGTTCTAAGGGGTTAAATCAAAATGAAAAGAACAATGATAATTGAGTAATTGGAGATATTGGCATCTGATAAACGTATATCGTCATGTAAAAAGGTTCTCATTCACCCCTTGAAGCAGGATAATAAGTAAATCCTTAGTAACCAGGGATTCTGGTGTGTAACAAGCAGGTATACTTGACTGAAAAAGATTTACTATATTTGACTGCTCATTGCTTAAAAGTTGAAGAAAAATTCAATTAAAGAAAATGAACAGCTTAAACCTGAATCAAGTCTTCCAAGAGTGTTCAATTTCAATATAAATTGCCTTAATCCTAAAGAAATCACATTACTTTAGGTTAAGTAAAGTGTAAAAGCTTGAAATTGACTGCATAGAATACATTATATCACTTAAGAAATCATTCCAATTCTTCAGAATTTATTAAAATTCAATCTCATGCCAGATATCTTTCAACCCAGTGAATAAATGTTGGGATTATGATGAAAAAGTTGGCAATGATTTCTTTAACATATTAAAAATTCTTGAATTATTGATTTAAGAAATGGCTCATTATATTAAAGATATCCCTTCTGATTCCTATCTCAAATCTGACAATTTTAACAAGTGAGGTCGACACACTCTCCTTGTGTGTCGACACACCTGGGCTTGACCGGCGGCTCATGTTTAGGGTAACTGGACTTAGGGTACATCTTATCCCCCATCCTGAGAGGTCAAATCTCTTTTTCTATACCCTAAGTCCTATGTCGACCCTACCACTCATTCTTTCCACCCCATTTGAACTCTTCCCTCCTTCCAATCTCCAAGGAACCGATCCTCTGCTTTCTGTTTCTTCTTCTCCAACCTTACATCTTTCTTCTCTTCTCATCCTTCCCTTCATCATGGCTCCAAAGCAGACTCCAAGGAGAGGGGCAAAGACCAGGGCGGCTGCAAAAGGCATCGTCATTGAAGAGCCTCAACCGGAGAGGAGAAGCAAATTTCGCCATGATTCATCCAAGAGAAAAGGTGAGAGTACTCCCTCTGAAACTCCATCTAAGCGGGGAAGGGCATCATCTCTAAATAAAAGCAAGTCTCCCATGCCCTCTCGTTACCCTAGAAGGAAGCTTCTACCGGATTCCAGTGATTCTTCAGAAGAAGACTCATCCTCAGAGTCTTCAGACTCATCTGAGGCTCGAGTAGTCACCCCATCTTAAGTTGCAACTGAAGGCCGTTCTATTCTCAAGCCTAGGGCTGTGGCTTTAGATGATGAAGCTCTTGCAAATGCTTTTCCAGAGCTTATACCCTTCTTTCAGTTTCAACGGTGGCTGAAGTTTATCTTAGAATTCCGAATCTTTTATCCACGTTTAGTTCAAGAATTCTATTTGAACATGGTGGATGATCCAGAAGGTTTCAGGTCTTAAGTCAAGGGTGTATCTATCCTTTTCACTCATGATTTACCTTCTAAGCGTTTCCACTTTCCAAATGATGGTGAGGATTGGAGTGATTTTGAATTCAATCTTCATGAAGCCTACACTTTGCTCACTGGTCTTCATCATGATTCAATGGATTCAAGGCAAACCCATGTCACAAGATTCAATACCAACACATTTCCTCCAATTCTTCGTGTGATTCATCACATTCTTACCTCCATCATCACACCACAGGGTGGGGGCAGAAACAGGTTGACAGACATTCAAAGATTTGTGTTGTATAGCATGAAGAAGAATGTGAAAATCAATTTGAACTTGATCATGACTCAGATCTTATCTGAAACCAACAGAAAAGATTTACACAGATCTCTGTCTTATGCTGCTCATCTCACAGCAGTGTTCAAGAATTTTGGAGTATCCTTTGAGAATGAAAAGGTTCAGAAAATCCCTCAAAGCAACATTTATTGCTTACATCATGTGCAAAAATTTATGAGATTTAGTGTTGAGGGAGCTCAAGTCCTAAGAGGTCCAGTTGTAGAGCCAGAGCCTCCAGTTGAACATATTCAAGAAGATATTGCTCCAGAAGGTGACGCACCTCAAGTTGATCCCGTGGACCAGCCACAAATTGAGATTGAGATTCCCTTTGAACCTCAAACTATGCCTTCACCTCATGGATCTCCACCTCCATCACATATACCTATTCCTCCAACCCTACTTACACAACCCCATGGCTCTGCATCCACTTCATCTGGTGGACCTACTGTTCCACCTGAGCTATATACATTTCTGTAAAATCAATTTGACACTCTCAATTCTACCATGACAGAAATGTCTAATAGATTTGAACTTCGAATTTAGAGATTAGAGAATTCTGTGAATGGTCAGTTTGTGAGACACCATGAAGTAGCTGACCATGCCACTAGGAGATTCAATAGGCTGATTGGTACATTGGGTGACACCTGTACCCAACTAAAAGATCTCCAGATCAAGACTCAAGTAGTTCTGGAAGGAATTTTGCTCAATACTCAACAAGGACTCTTCAACAGTCAAGAAGCTGTCACTCAAGTGTCCAAAACTCGATTGTCCTTTGCTCATCTAGTTGATGATATGGACGGCATGAAGACTTTAATTGCTCACATTGATCAAGAGATGGTAGATCTCAAGTCTGACTTTATCAATTTCATGCAACATGGAACAATTGCCAGCTCATCCTCTTCTTCTCAGCATGCAACTCACAGTCTTGGTGTATTTCAAGAAAATATGTATGAAAATCATCAAAGAATGGAAGACCTTCTACACACCAGACTCTCTACCATGCAAACTCAAATGAGAACAAGTTTGAATGCTATGGAAGCAAGAATGAAGACCATGGAGACCATCTTACTCCCAATTCCTCCACCTCCTTCTGCATGATGACTCATTTTTTTTTGATCATGTCAAAGGGGGAGAAAGGATTCATTTTATTTTGGCCTACAGAAGTGAATGAGTCGACTTCAACATTCGACTGGCCTACAGAAGTGAATGAGTCTACAGAAGTGAATGAGTCGACTTTAGTATTCGACTGCAGTAGTCGAAGTCAGCAGTCGAAGTTAGCAGTCGAATTTAGCATTCGACTGTAGCAGTCAACTACAGCATTCGACTTCAGAAGTGGGAGTCAGCAGTGTTACTAGATGGATGGATACTAATGTTACAGATAACTTTTGGATGTTAAAGTTTATGGAAAACATGTCCTTTTGGGATAGTTTGGAATACATTTCTTCTTGGGACACATTTTGATTCTGGTTGATGGATGTATTGTTGGAAGCTTGTATGACTGATTTTTTCTTTGGAAATGACAAATGAATGACATGCTTGCTTGCAAAGGGACGAAAAATTTTGGATGTCTTTGTTATGCTCATGATATGCTATGAAATTGTGAATGGATGACTTTTTAAATCACATTTGTGAGAAGCTCAAGTTAACTTGATGAATCATAGTTGCCATCATCAAAAAGGGGGAGATTGTTGGATCTCTTATTTTGATGATACCCAAATATGATTCATTGACATACTGAAATTATGTTTGTCATGCTTAAATTCATATCTCACAATGTTTCCTTCATGTACAGATCAAAGAAAATGTCATATGTGATCAGTGGTGTCGACACTGCTCCATTGTGTGTCGACACTAGTTCCCTGTCCCAGAACCAGGATTTCAGCAAGTACCCAGTGGTGTCGACACAGTCCAGTTGTGTGTCGACACTAGTACACTGTCCCAGAAGCTTGTTTCTCAGCCAGGAACCTGTGTGTCGACACATAACATTGCAGTGTCGACACAGTTTGGATAATTCTCCAGATCTAAAATTACCAAGACACGTGGAGGATTTTGGTAAGGGCTTTTTGGGCGGGAATTCCTATGCTCCCAATTCCCAAGATATTTTGTGGACCCTTGGGGCTATAAATACCCCCTATCCACTTGGCTTTAGTGAGAGCCAGAGAGACACACTTCTGTTCCTCCAATACTCTAGAATATTCCAGCCGAATCCTAAAGAAGGCTCCATCCTGGCAATTCGCTCCCAGATTTGAAGCAATCAAAGTCATGAGCACCTTGGATGATCTAATTGAAGAAGAATTTCGAGCCATCAGAGTCTTCCTCCTGAAGCTGAAGCAGAAGAACTTGTCTCCTTCTCTGAAGCAGAAATAGAGATCTACGAACCAGTCCTTCTCAATTTGGGATCTAATTGCTATAACTGGTTCCTCATCTTAAACTCATTCTATATTGTGTGCTTTTTGAAATTGGTGCAATCCTTGTGCCCAATTTCGTGTGTGTGTGATTGGATCTGAGATTTCTGTATCTCAGAGTGTGTGTGTTCTCCTGTGACTTTTCAGAACTGGCAAGATAAGCCACATTTGTGTGTGTGTGTGGATGGTGGATGTAGGATCCACTGTTGTGTAATCCAAACCACCCTAAATCTGCTTGTCATTGTGGTTTGCTTGTCTCTTGCATTAGATGCTTGAAGGGCTCATTGCTAATTCATCATCTAATCTATCCAGATTGTTCAGATTTGTGAATAAGCTATAGATTCTAGTTTAATCTCCATCTCTCAAAGAATTTAATCAAGTGAATTTTAAAATTCTGTGAAATCTATTCAACCTCCCCCCCCCTTCTAGATTTCCTATAGCAGTTTTTCTGCAACATTTCAGGGACCTCTAACTCCTCTGCCTCTACTCCAGACTCTAGTGCTAACTACTTCGCAAACCACTCAGAAATGAACGAGTGTGTGGCACCCATATCAAACAAAACCTGAGCGTGCACACCCATGAATAGAACCGTACCTTCCGTGACATTCTTCGCCTGCTCTGCAACCTCTCGTGCTAAAGTAAACACTCGAGCTTGGGCTCGAGGCCTTCGTGGTCTCCCTGTCATTGGTGCTACTACTGCTGCCGCTGCTAGGGCTGGCGCTCCACGCTGAACACTCTGCTGCAGTCTAGGACAATCTCGAATCTGATGCTCGGTACTGCCACACTTGAGACACTTCCCCGCTAACTTCCAACACTTGATACCGCCATGTGCTCTTCCACAGTGAGGACACATCTTCTTGTCGCTGAGCCTGATGCTGGGGGACCGCAGAGCAACTGCCTGCTGACTGGATGCCGCTACTGGACGCTGTGGTAACTGGTAGATGGCCTTCTTCCTATCCTGCCGCTGGAAAGGTGGTGCGGACCTCTTCTGCGATGCCTTCTTCCCCTCGAGATACTGCTCCATCTCGCTCTCTTGCCTGCATGCCGCGCTGAGATCCTCATCTAGAGTATGGTGGTCAAACGCCACAATTCTCGACCTTAGTGATGGCTTAAGACCCATCACGAATTTCTTCGCCTTCCTACGCTCATCAGCAACTATGTGAGGAGCATACTTGGACAGTTCGGCAAACTTGGGCTCATATTCCAACACCGTCATGGAGCCTTGAGTGAGAGAAAGGAACTCCTACTCCATCTTATCCTGGACATGCTCGGGGATGAACTTGGCTCGGAAAAGCATCGTGAACTCATCCCAAGACACCTCAATCACACCATCCTCGAACCTGGTGCGAAGTAAGGAGGCCTACCACACATCGGCTCTCATAAGCACCAATCTAGACAAAACCTAAACTTAATACAAGTACATAGATATAATTAAGTACCTGTAGCATGTAGGTGGCCAAGCTAACTTTATCCTCCTCGCCACACCTAATGGCTTAGAAGATCTTCTCTACCTTCCGCATCCAGCTCTCTGCAAACAGTGGTTGACTCTTCCCCTTAAAAGAGGGCGAAGTCATCCTCTTGAATCTCTCCATAATGGAAGAACCACCATGGCCTTGCTCCTGAGGAACTGGAGTTGGAGCCTGAGCCAGAGACAAAAAGCAATATTAGCACTATAGCAATCATATATTTAATAAAAACTGGCTACTCCTAATTAACAATTCTAACCTAAGCCTGCAGCTGGGCCTACAGTGCCGCCTGAGTGTGCGCCTGGGTCTGCATCGCCTGAACCAGACCTTGCATGAATACACCATAATCCACAAGTGGTGGTGGAGGAAGTACTATAGGACCCTGGGGTGCTGGGACCTGCTGCTCACCCATGTCCTCACGCCTCTGCTCGTCATCTTGAGCCTGAGAACCACACCTACCTCGGGTAGCCATAGCCTGTAAAACAAATTAATCTAGTTAGAAACTAAGTTATTTAGTCCTAACCATTTTCTTAACTATCTTTCATTTATTTTTAGATATTTTCAACATATATGGACAAATTCTATAATGACTTAGCATATTGTGAAGATGATGGTATACTCACCCCTGTCCTCACGCCTCTGCTCGTCATCTTGAGCCTAAGCACCACACCTACCTCGGGTAGCCATAGCCTGTAAAACAAATTAATCTAGTTAGAAACTAAGTTATTTAATCCTAACCATTTTCTTAACTATCTTTCATTTATTTTTAGATATTTTCTACACATATGGACAAATTCTATAAAGACTTAGCATATTGTGAAGATGATAGTATATTCATGTACAATCTCAACCCCTTTTGCTTTGATACCATTTGTGACGACCTAAGCAGCAAACTTGACCAACAACCGTGCTAGTTGGTAGACTTCACAGGAAGGTCACCCATCCTGGGACTACTCCCAACTGAGCACGCTTAACTTCAAAGTTCTTTTTCTTACTCGAGCTCTGAAAATGACTAGTCCGAGTTGTTGATAGTTTGTTGATTTAGTCTATTTAACATATTCTTATATAGGATGCTACAATCTACCCCACTTATATAAGCGACGTCCTCATCGCTACTCACATATAGCACACAATAAACCTAGGCTGGCAGGATTCTATAGGGGGCCCCCACAAGCTCAAGAGGTGGCTCCCACTATGTAGCACTTTGCGCCATTATGGCCTCAAGAGGTGGCGCCCATAGCGTAGCACTTTGCCCTATGTGGCACTTAGTTCCCGCACTTCCGGCTGGGCAAGGCTCTAATACCAATCTCTAGAACGACCCTCTTTATACCGGTACGATTATACCAAACCACGTCGTTACAAGGGCATCGTCACAGTGGGACATTTACCCAACACTAAACAATAGATTGAGATGTACACAAATACCAAAAAGTACATCGGAAATAAATAATTATTCTCATTCTCATTCCATCATCATCACATAATCCATAGTCTATAGAGCAATAAAAGAAATATAAAGTTCACCTTATTACATAGCCAAAAGAAATACATTGTCCATATGAAATATACAATCTCATTGTTTACATACTAATGAAGGAAAATCAAATGTGCAGCAAGTCCACAAGTAGAGCTACTCCTCGTGCTCCGAGTCGCTCCTAGCTATGTCCTCCTTAAGAATGGGGACACTTGTCTCAGCTGTACGCCAAAGCAGGTATGAGTCTTCTAAAAGACCCAGCAAGCAATCCAAAGATTCACCCTTACACATATCACATACACAAGCTATCTTTTAGCAATGAGAAAGAATACATGGTACATGCTTATAACAATTTACAATAACCATAAACAACCTACACATGCTTTCTACACATACATGTAACATGATTCATAGTTCAAACTCTACTCATATCATTACACACTTCTACCAATTTAGAACATGGAAATATGTACAAGGTAAATAACACACCTAGCATGATATCTAATCATTTTCACATGTTATTCAAACATTTATTCACATGTTTAGTTTGCTATTTTAATACAAATAAATCACATTTAAATGAATTCACATCTTTTCACATGCTAACATATTCACATTACACTTTCACATGTTCACTTTTCACATTTGCACATTTTCACATTTCACAATTAATTTTCCGTGACACATAGTCCAAACCACCATAAGGACACACATCACATACACATACCCGTCACCTAGGCAACACAGTGACAAATCTTGGTTAACTGCGCAGAACCGGGAGAAGCCCTCTCCACCCTAACTAGTGGTACTTGTCAACCTCCAGGATTTCATCCTAACGCCCATATGATATCACACACATTGAGCCTTCCCATAGGGACTTTACTACAGTACGGCTCCACAGCCCTCTATGGTAGCAGTGTCAATATCGGTACAATTTTACACATTATCACATTTTATCACATTGTTTACATAATTCACATGCACTATTTAACACATTTACATGCACTTTTAAATAATTACACATGCTTCAATTTACAGAATATAATACTTCTGTTTCACAGTGATAATTAAATCATTACAAAATCCGAATCATGCTGCTAATCACTGAATTTCACATAATTAAAATTAACATGCTTAACATGGTCCATTACCTAGGGGTGTAAACGATCCGAGTCGAGCCGAGTTATGCTCTGTTCGAATTCGAACTCGTTTATATTGTCGAGCTCGAACTCGGCTCGAAACTCGCCGAGCTTCTTCAACCAATACTCGAACTCGGCTCGTTGCAAATTTTCTAAACTCGAACTCGGCTCGTCGCACACTCGTTTATGTAAACGAGCTCAGACTTATATAAACGAACTCAGACTGAGTTCAAATCCGAGTTCAACCACAAATATAAATTAAATATTAAATGAAATATATTTTTTTAATCGTTTACTCTCACTCGACAGCAAGAAGACTTTTCTATTAATATTGAAGGCCAAATTGGCTAAGAAAACAGGAGGTGAAGGTGGGTGTTAATAGGAAACCCAGTCCCACCAATACTTGTCCTAGCCGATATGGGACTAAAGAAGGCACTTGGGAGGGATGAAGTGTCTGGCCGCCGTGTGTGAGCGGGGTGGCCCGGTGGGCATTGGAGCAGGGGGGTGTGGCCGGATGTCGAGAACGCCACCGCGGTGGCATCTCTCATCGCCGGGAAGCAGTGGGGAGCATGGATCGCCGCCGTCGCTGCATCTCTCATCGCCGGAAGCAGCGGCGTCGGGCACCACCGCGGCGGCCGCCGCCGTCGCCGCCGCCAAGTGCTCCTTCCGGCACTGGTGGAGTGTCCGCGGCTGCCGCCGGTGCTCGGGGGCCGACGACCACGTCGCTTCGCCGTGCGGCCCAAGGCCCCGGCCCTGCACTTGCTCGACGGGAGGAGGAAGAAGACCCGCAGGCCTCTGTACCCAGAAGATTTCATATTTGTATATACATCTTTTTCTCATTGATTCTATCTAGCTTCACCTATATGCCTTATTTATTTAATTTGTGCATGTACCCTTAACTTATTTATTCTAAAAACTATCGGATTGTGTTAATATTTTATATGTTTAATTTTACATATCAACCCCTAATTTTTATTTTTATTTCTTACATCTCATTTGTCAAAGTATACAAAGATTTATTTTTTATAAAATTTTTAATAATTTAACTTATTTAATAACAAGTATTTAAATGAATTATTAATGAGTTTTTTAACGAGTTTTAATCGAGTTTTTAACGAACTCTTAAACGAGTTGTTCGCGAGTATAATCGAGTCGAGCTCACATGTGTTCAGACTCGGCTCGTTTATGAACCGAGCTTTTTTTTTTGTTCAAACTCGACTGTTTATTTAATAACGAATTGAGTCGAGTTTTTATCGAGCCGAGTGTCGAGCTACTCGCCGAACGTATCGGCTCGTTTACACCCCTACAATTACCCTTGTTAAACTAATAACAGTGCCTACTATTGTCAATACAACATGAAATTTTTATCATAGGCTTGACACAGGCTATATATGACATACCTGAATTTTCAGATTTTTCAAAATAGTAAATTAATTTTAATAATTAAAACAGGTGTCATGCAGATTTATAAGAAATTCATTAAAACATGGTTCACATCAATACAGTTGGTTCTAATAGTTCCTAACCTAAATACAGTCATTCTAAGATCATATAAAATTTCTGAAACCCTAACTTGAAATGAATCAATTTGTTTAGAATTAACACAGGTAGATCATGCTTATTTTCCAATTACAAAAATTACCCTAATTTCTATCATGTTTGGAAAATTGACAAATCCTCATGATATGACCTATTGACTGTACTTGACCAACCATAAAATTTACAACATGAACAGACAACCAAAAGATCAAAAATCATCCCACAGAGCTCAAAACAACTGTTCTGAAAAACCTGAAGAACTTGGCGGCAAAGGGGTTGCCGCCAACTGGGGTTAACAACACACGATGTTGCTGCCAACTCAAGATGTTGATGGCAACAAGATTGCCATAAAGTTCCTGTCTACGGAAAGTGCAGACGTACCGCACATAACTTGACGAATTGGGGGTTCCAGGACACGAGGAAAAATCCATAAAACTCCTAGGACCTAAAAGACATGTGTAGGGATGAAATCCCTCGATTACTTGCCTAAGAATAAATCTACAAAGGGTTTAATTGGTCGCAGAAGCTCTCCTCGGCCAAGCCAAGAAGATGCTCAAATTCCTCCCAAATATGATCTTTTTGTCGATGTAGATCGTTCACCGGGGTCGGGGAAGCTTCCTCAATGCTAGGAGCACTTCCCAGTCGATGTAGATTACTGGAAGCAACTCCCAATCACCAGATCGAGTCTTGCAAATGTTCAGTTTTTCTCACCCAAAACCCTAGGTTGTCCTTTGGGTGTAAAGGCTTAATCTCGTCCAAGACTAGGTATTTTATAGGGCTAAAGGGTTTGGGTACGCATTAGATTGGGATCTGACCGTTGGATGGGTAGTTTTCTAATCCAGAACCGGGGAAAACACAGTCGTTTCCAGATCTGGAATTGCAGCAAAAATGGAGAAGTAAACGGCCACTTTGCTACCGTTAATAGGAAATAAACGTCCATCGATCTGGACGCCGACTTTGAGTCAATGGCACACTGGTTGCCGTCAACCTGCCCTCAACGTCAAGGGATATTGACGTTAACTAGCATTTCGGCCAGAACACAAAAGATTAAATAAACATGCATTCACATATTAAGTACATACACTATACACCATATTATTTAAATACAATATGTACAAACTTAAATAAAGACAATATGCACATGAATAAACATGTACATACATATTCACATAAGTAAATAAATAATTATAGAATACACAAAATCAAATACGCATATCATAACAAGGTTCAAATAAAAGAACAAAGTTCGAGGGTCTTACACTTTTACTTGGTCGAGGGGGTGCTAAAGTGGCCCATTTGCCCATTAGGAACAGCCCCATGCGTTGCGTTGCCAAGGTAGGGGCACAAGTGGGTGAGATTCTCAGGCAGTTCTGCAGACCAAGTAAACCGAGGTTGACGTCAATTGATGCTGCCGTCAACCTCATGCAGATGTCAACTTATGTGGGCGTCAACTTATGTGGACGTCAACTTGAGTAATTGTGCTGTCAACATGGGGTAAATGGCAATTGCGTTGACGTTAACATGGGATCCGAGGCAAGTCAACAAGGAGTCAAAAAAGTCTTAATGGGCCATGGACTTATGCAGGGATGGGCCAAATCTTGCATCTATAGACGCCAGTATCCAACCCGGACAAAGAACACAAGAACCACCTCTTAGTCTTGCAGTCAATGACAAAAGGTCCAACTGCCACTTCCCAAACAACCAATGGTAGTCAAAGAACTGTGGAGACCAACTAATACCACACTTGCAGTCCTCACCATTGCAGGCCCATGCCTGGCACCTTCAGGGACACCGACCCGAGCTCCCTAAAGTGAGGCACTGGAAACATAGGAGTAGCTGGGGACCAGTGACGTCTACTGATGTCCGTCCCCCAACCATGAGCACGCTACAAGTGACCGCATTCCCACAAACATGAGTCACTGCCCCCTATCGTCTTTCCCTCAGCCGGACGTACAACTCAAACAAAGGAGTGAGGGTGTCCAGGAAGATGACACAAACCTCAATGGTAGACACAGTACCGGGACACACCCCAAGCACAACGTGCCTGGCTCACACAGAAGTTGGAGTACCCGACTGAAGAAGCATTCAGGAATAGGCGTCAGACCACCAAACTCGGCAAACACACAAACTACGAAACATGCTTATACAACCTTTATTTATAAACCACAGTACACCAACATCATAGTTAGCTCGTCACCAGTCACCATGTGACCTCCGAGTCAACATACACCTATATATACATGAACCACATTATCATATAATAACCTTGCCAGTCATTGGTCATCTGACCTACATAGCAACATTAAGCCACAATGAATATTAACCACTTAACTTAATACAATAAAAAATCCAACATAAATCACATAAATCACTAACTAATCATACATTAACTCTTTACCCTACACATGCTTAACTAACATTAAACTACCTTAACAACTTTAAACATCACCAAATAACCAGGGCTAGGTCCATACTAATTCCTCACTGCCCAGCCACCACAAGTAGACCACGGAAGCAGAAACGCGATGGAGATAGGCGTCGCCTTTCAAATCGCGACTGTAATACCCCAGAAATTTCATTAATTAAAAAAATAAAAAATAAATATATTATAGATAAATGAAAATTTTACCCATTAATAAAAAAATCAAACTAGTTAAAAGATACACATCATTATTGCATGAGTAGAAACTCATATAAAAATTCAATGAAAATAATAGTTATACCTTAAAAATTATTATCTAATGACCCATTAAGAAATTTGGGCATAGAAAAATAATTCGGACCATGATTTAGAATTTATGTGACTTATTATTGTAACTAAGGAATAAATTGGAAAATCCATTATTACATGAGCCAAGTGGATTAACAATTGAAATAAAAAATTATGGGTAGACTCCAAACAATATGTGGGGATAGTCCATAAAAAGGAATTGGATCAATGGACAACTTAAGACCCATGAACAAATTCAAGTATGAAAATAGTAAATAAATAACTTACGTATTATCGAAATGATAGAACTTACGTACCACTATCGTACGTGAGAAAACACATTAGAAAATTCTGTAAAAATTATAAATCAACCTCAAACATTATTCTTAAGAGTTTCATGAAGAGATTCGAGCAACGAAAAATCCGATTGGCCAAGTGTACATTACACGTGACCAGGTTAACCGAATTAGGGAACTAAGTCGGAAAATTGTTAACACGGAAAAAAGAACCCAACCATAAATTAAATAAATAGGTTGGAGAGACTTATAACATTATGTATTAGTGACCCATTAATGAAAATGGGCCAATGGATCACTTTTAGCCTAATAATAAAATTGGAACATAAAAATACTCAGCAATTCGCACCTGTAAATATGCAATAATTGTGAAGGGCACATTAGGGTTTAAATTAGGGTAATTAGTCATACAAGGTAAGTCAAAACCGGACCCAACTCTAAGAGGTGGTTTCCTAAACCTTTGCTACCTCCTTGGGTGAGAGAATCTCAGATTTTGGAAACAAGAATGCAGAAATTCGCAGCCCTCTTTCCTAGTCCCATTAGGACATGAAGTAGCACCCTAAAACTATAAGAACTCTTCACAAAACATTTGGGGAAGGTTTAGCATCAAGTTGGGGTCTTGTGCAGCAAGTTTGGGGCGCTGGAGGAGAGGAGAAGGCTGGGGGAAAATGTGGTCTTCTTCCACCTTGCTCTGTAGCGAACCAGAAACCTGCAGGGAGTTCTTTGCATTCAAAGGTAGGCATTTTCGGGTCAAGATTAAAGAAAAATAATACCATCTTGTAGAGCTTCGAGTCTAGATTCATTTGCTTCTGATTTTACTAATTTTCATCAAGTATACTTTGTGTATTAATCGTTTTCCCTAAGTCGCGCACAGTTAGGGCTTTTACCATTCTTCTTATTATGCATATGATTAGGGACCGAATTAGACTAAATCATCAACATAAAAGTTCTTCTAAGTGTAGTCACAATCATCTTTCATGTAGAAAGTTTTGCCTAAAAGTATTTATATAGAGAGTTATAATCGTGTTAATCGAGTCGCTGCATGATACTACAATGTCGAGATGCAGTTAACTTTAAGTTCTTTCTATTTTGCACAAGATTAAAGGCCGAAGTAGGTCAAGCCTCCAACATAAAAGTTATTTAACTAGTTGTCATGGTCATCTTTCATGTTAAGTGTTTTGCTTAAATATCATTATTTAGATAGTTATAAACTTCTTAATAGAGTCATGCAGGATACTATGTTTTCAGGTTGCATTTAACTTTCACTTCTTCATGTTTTTTACAAGGTTTGAGACCGAATTAGGTTAAAACCCCAACAACAATGTTCTTATACTAGTTGTTCTTGTCATCTTTTATGTTAGATGTTTTGTCCAAATGTCAGTAGATCTCATGTTACAAGTCTAACATGTAAGTCGCAACGAAGTCATGCATGTTTAGGGTTTTCCCATGTTCTTCCTATATTTAATGCAATTAGAGACCGATTCAGACCCAGCCCACAACACAAACGTTCTTACAATAGATGTTCTCGACATTTTCTATGTTGCGAGTTTTGTCTAAAGGTCAGCATATAGAGAGATATAGGCATTTCATGAATATCGCCCTGTGTCAAATCATGGTAGTCTGAACCAAGAGCATGTCAGATCCCTGTCGGACTCAGGCGCAGACCCTGTGAATGCGACGGCCCAATATGTCGCATTCTGAGGTCGGGTCGCGACAGTACCTCTGTCGCGTTCTGGTCGCGACAGTACCTATGTCGCATTCTGCCTGCCTGATCTGACGACCCCGTCGCGATCCTTTCAAGACCACGTCGCGATCTCAGTTTTGGGCCTGAAAATCAGTCTTTTGCAAGTCTTGTTGTACCACCATAATTCCCATATCATGTTGACGATCTTAACTACATAAAAACAAAGTTGTAAGTATTGATTGTATTTTAATCTAATAAAAGTTAATCACTTGATCTTTCGTATCCTTGATTTCATGACACATACACACACGTTGAACCATCCAAACATGGCTTAATTTGTATGAATATGACACATAACATATCTGGTAATTATTGCAATTAATTACCTTACTTTAACAAGTACTCGTTTACGATTCGTGCGATGTTTTAGAACACCGATCTCGACGCTCCACTGTTCTAGAATTCCTCTAGAACGTCGAGCACTTGTTTCTATATTTACACACTTTCTTGACTTGGACGAACTCTCCATCGGATACTCCTTCCGCAGGACTAGTGAATCCTTGTGTAAGGCCTCCGTAAGTCTCCTCTGATCATGGATTCCCACCTGGTCGACGAGCCAGTTGTACCCTAACACCCATTACCCCGTTAGGGATCGATATGATCCAAACGGCTATTAGAAGTTCGCTCTTACCTTGAATCACGTCGGACCTCTGGACTTGTGCATAACATGGCCAGCGGGAAGATTGTGAATTCCATCTGACTGCCAATACGACGTGCGCGTGTTGTGCAACTGTTACTATCGCTTGTTTACTCATTGTTTTACGTGATGTCCACTAGCTCTCATCTTTACTCTACTCGCTCACCTATTCACATTCACTCTACTATCTCGTCTATTCAACTAGTGCTCTTATCTATTTCTTGGTACTCTCAGATTGTCCATTAATTGATTGTCTAAAGATAAACAATATAACTAATGCCAACGCAATAGGGCCTGATCAGGTCCTGGGGGGAGCGCCCGAAAGTGCCATTTGCCCGCGGGAGTTAAATGATTAGGATGTCGGCATTACAACCAAGTGCCATACTATCAAGATTAATCTAAGACAATCAACACAAAGTGTTATATTCTCTCGTTGTCTTTTGACAAACAAGTTCCATACTCTCTCTCGGCTATCTTCGGATAACCAAAGTGCAATTTCTATCTCGATTGACAAGAAAGTTAATCAAAAGTGATATACTATTTCGATTGATAAGAAAATCAATCAAGGTGCAATTTACTCTCTATATGGCCAACTACTTTCTCTCTCCTTGCTATACATGTTGCTTGATATTGCTTGACGTTAACGCTATGTGCCATCGTGTTGTTGTGTTGC
Source organism: Colocasia esculenta (assembly GCA_014218235.1). Taxonomy (NCBI): domain Eukaryota; kingdom Viridiplantae; phylum Streptophyta; class Magnoliopsida; order Alismatales; family Araceae; genus Colocasia; species Colocasia esculenta. Next base: position 63,347,087 of record CM024754.1, read on the forward strand.
TTTCTTTCGTGACTCGATCTTATTCATCGTACTATACTTGATTCATCTACTATTTGAACCATGTTACTTGTGCTCTTACTTTCTCGACTTTACATGACTCATTCTATCTTTAGTTACTCTGCCATTTAATGTACTAATTATTTAAAGCATGCTTGACCCTGAGATTTAAGTCCTACTGGGCGTTATCGCTCACCCTTCGTTATTTGTTATTGTGTCTCAGGTAAGTCAGACTCTGACGTCACACACACCAATAGAACAAGACTAGAGTGATGAGCGACCCGAAGTCAACTCATGAAGTTACCTTAGTACCATGGAGTCTAGTAGTTATTGCTTTAGATTTCTTTTCAATGTAATGATGTCATTGAGCCTTATGTGTGGCTCCGAATTAGTGGTTGTAATAGTCTTAGTAATTTTATAATGAAATCAAGAGTTATTTCAATTATTGTTCATTAGATGCTCTGATGTTTGCGAAATATGCGCAGTTGTCGTTACCATACTCGTTGTTCGCGTCTCCCTCCGATTTATTCCGCTGCTAAATTGGAGGGGCGTGATAGCGACGACCTGCCTGGACTTGACCATAACCAAAATGCGACAGGGCCTAGTGTCGCGACGGCCCGATACGTCGCCTTTAGGTCAAACTGACAGTCGAAGCAAGACTCGCGACGGAGATATACGTCACGACAAAGCCAACTGATTACCCCCGTCGATACTGGTCATGAACATGACGGACCCAATGGTTGCGTTCATGCCAACCGGAACATCACTCCAATGGAAAATAGAAATGTGACGACTCACTACGTCACATTCATACCATGAACACGACAGTGAATGCCCTCGATAGTGAGCTATGCTCAACAGCCGACCACTAGAAAACTCATTTGAATCCCATTCACATGGCCATTAAAACAGTAAACATGGAAGCTATATCATAGCACACACCACCCCAACATGGATTCGACCCCTTAAGCCATTTAAGACAAATTAAACAAAGGGGAAGTCTCCCTACCAATTTGTAAAGGCCACAAAACTTGAGAAACACCACATTGTCAGATCATCCATGCTCCGGACACCCTCCTCATTTGGAAACCGCACCGCACGAACCACCGGGAAGCTGGAATCGCCTAGGGGATGCCGCAGCAACCTCCCCGCACCGCCGAATAGAGCTCCTCTGCTCTGTCTGGCTGAAACAGGGCAATTAATACCATGGTCTAAATTGCGACGTAGGCAAACATCGCATTTAAGAGTTTAATGTGACCACCTTAGTCGTCGCCAATCGAAACAAAAACACCACGCGACTCTAATGCGGTTCAGTGAGACGTCATGGGGGAGACCGTTGTGTTTAAATCGCGATGTGCTACTCCATCGCGTTCACAAATAGTGAACTTGTGGGCTGTTTGGGCTAGAACCTCCGGCCCATAACACCCACACAATGAACGAAAACCAAGTCCAAGGCTTAATGACCACCTCTTGGTCAAGAGCACCACACCAAAACCATTAGACATGGATCAGGAAAGATCGTGTCGTTACATTAATATCACCTAAAAAGACATGTCGTCCTCGACATTCAGAAACAAACTACAACAAGCCAGACTATCACCTAAAAAGAAATAAAGCTAGTCACAAACAAGAAGGATACACTTCTTCTGCACTTGCCTTTCAAATCATTATACACTAACTGACTCAATCTACTCATTTCCAAGCCTGTTATGCTCTTCCTTTCTCTTTAATTTATCTCACAATTGCTCTGCTTTTTTCTAATGAAGTCTGCCCTTTTTTTACCTTTCAACTGTAGGCAATTGTACCTTGCTATTGGCGTTTTATCTCCTAGGACTCAACCTATCTCCACATTTTCCTAGCTGTGTTTGCAACATTTCTTTCTAGGTCGCTTTACTTGCTCAAAATCTTTTACTATACACTACTACCCTTAGGTGCTCTGCCATGCTAAACCCCTCTTTAAATTCTCAGATTTCACGGTGCCATTCCATTATCTGCCTATCATTGCTAGGTGTTATCAGACCTCATCTTTATTCATATTCTCAACTGACATTTTTTCAATGAAAAAGCAAATTACCATATATGAATTTCCTGTCTCTTTATACCATTCTGCTCATGCTCTCTTAACTCATATCTTGCTCAGAACCACTGCCTCTTTATTTAAATGTGCAAAAACCTTAAACTTTTCTTTAATCAATCAAACCTTTAATATCCTACGAATATTAAATCTTTCATGTTTCCGTTGCGCCTATCTGATTACATCAGTTACTTGGCAAAATATCCTACAAATTCTGCCCTCATTATTACTTCCAATTACTTTCCACTTCCACTATTACTCTGACTCCAGCTGGACTTATTTCTAACTTTACTAACTTCTCAAATCATCCCACTTAATTAATTATCACTAGAAGAAAATACTTCAATTTCTGAACTACTTTCTTTAACACGTCAATTATGTTTGTGCCAGATATTTAAATTCTCAATTCTACCATACTGCTACTGACATACCATGCTCTTCATATATATTTCTTGCTTTAAATAGCATTCTCTGGCTGACTAATTACATTAAATCCATAACCTTTCAAAATATTCATTCTCACTGTTGTGACACCATACTCTCTTATCATATATTATAACTGCTCAACTAACTCTGCACATATTTTGTTGGTTGAGTGTGAAAATAAGTCATTTCCCTTCATATTTTGATGATGACAAGCTGTGATTTTAATGCATAAAATTGGAACATGTGAAAATATCACCTGAATTACCAATATTCAAAAAGCATGTTTCCAAGCACATTAATCATTTATATTCATGATAGTACATTTATCTAATGATTTATGTGTTTATTTTCTCAGGGACAAACATTTCTTGCAAAGGTAGGGTCGACACAACCATCAATGGTGTCGACACAATGGTTCAGAACAAAGGAAGAAATGTGAAGAAAAGATCATCTAGTGTCGACACTAGTCCAGGGCAGGTCGACACTAGAGTCAGATTTCAGAGAAACAAGGCAACATGCTTCAATCTCAGGTCGACACCAAAGGAAGGCAGGTCGACACTAGATGCCTCTCCCAGAAGGCCTATTTTTCTGTCTGGACAGCAGGTCGACATTGGATCATCTCAGGTCGACACTAGACCTCTCCCAGGGAATTGTTTTGCCAGTCTGGGACAGTGTGTCGACACACCTCAAGGGCAGGTCGACACACTCTAGAATCTCTGTGACTTAAACTTTGTCCTGGACACGTGGCACCCTAGGGATCTATTAGATAAGCCTTGGATCGTGTGCCCACGACCCCCAAGGGTACCCTTGGACTATTAGGGTATAAATACCCTCCTATTAGGCATCCATTCAAGAAGAACCTTCTCAGAGCCTCTAGAAACTGGTCTTGGCGGCAAGAAGAGTTCATCTCCCTGCTCCTGCTTTCGTGGTGTTTCCTGAAGCCATTTCTCATCTGTTCAAGTATGAGAAGTGGAGATTGATCGTTGAAGAAGCATCTTAAGGAGGCAGAGCAAGTAGAAGTCGACTTCTGTGGTGAATTCAAGGAAGATCCTCAAGATCAGATTTGTAGAGCATTGTCTAGGAACATCCAGTGATCAAAGCACTTCACAATTCGACCTTCTACAAGGGAGTACATCTGAAGAGAAAAGCTATCAATACAACTCTCATCTTCTTATTTTCTTCTGAGTGATTCTGAGATTGTGCATGGGTTGTTGCATGAGTCTCATGAATCACTCTTGTTGGACTAGATCTGTTGCTAGAGGATCTGAGTCTTGTGTTTTTCTAGCAAGTTGTTTGTGAGCCATCGAGCTCAGTGGTTTTTGAGTCGTCGTACTCAAGGTGTATGTTGAGCAGTCTTGCTCAGGGTCTAGAGTAGTCTTGCTCTAGAGGTCGTTTGAGTTGTTGTCACGTCTCGAGAATTACACAGCAGATATTGTTAATTAATTCGAGTCGATATTTCGAGACGTGAACAGTCGGCAAATAAGCCTCTAGCTAGCACGCACTAAATGTGTATCAACACAACATGATAATAGGGCCCACATGTTGAACTCAATATCAATTGTATTCAAATCTCAACTCTGTGTATTCAAACGGAAACTAGTACATGACTAAGACTCAATAAAAGGGAAAGTACATTTAATCCTCACTTCCTACTACATTGTTCTAACACTCAAAATAAACTAACTATAGATAGACTCATGATTGGAATGCTCTTCACTCAGACGCATTCCTATCCTCGACTTGCTCTTCCTCTTGAACTTCATAGTCACCTAAATTGGGTAAAAGTAGGGGATGAGCAAACTAGCCCAGTAGGATTTATATCTCAATGTGCGGGCAATGATATAAGTGATTAGCATTTTAGAACTAGGCAAGTACGATGAATGATATGCAAGTACGAATAATTGTTAAAACATGGTATATAAAACAAGCTAGAGAGAGTGATTATGATAGAACAAGATTGTGAACAAGATGACAAGATAGAACTAGCAATAGATCACTTTGTACGAGCACGCGAGATTTCACTTGGTGTCAAGAACGCAGGATATCACTAATTGCATTAAATGCAGGATGGCCATATCATGCAAGCAAGCAAGCAAGAATGCACAAGCACGATCATGTAACACTAATCAGGCATGTAGACTCTAATGTACACCAAGGAAAGATCCACCAAGAATGCACACTAGGACACATGTATGTGGTTGTTGTATCTAACATTCAACAAGAAAGAAAGTACACCCAGCGTAGATGCAACGCCAGTAATCATTATACTCCATGGTTAACAATATATCTATGACTCACCGTCATTGGGGCTAGATTAGAGCCCTTGGACACACGCCGTGCCCTGTCAGCATCTCATGTAAATTTTAAATGTAGATACCCACAGTCATTAATAATTGCCAAATGAGAGTTTCAATATGTAAGCATGTGTAATGTCATGTTCATGATGATGATGGGAACAAGTGATAAGTAATTGAACATGATTTCATGATAACAATTGTCGAGAGATAATTTCGGCAGCATAACGGTACGATTTGTACTTTGGTTAAATCTTTACATTAATGGCTTTAGTCAGATTGTCAAATCTCGCTCACGAGAACAAAAGGAGAAAGGAAGTGCACGCTATCTTCAGGGAACTTCAATGGTACAACCAACTCGTCGGCCTTATGGGAATCCATGGTCAGAGGAGATTTACGGAGGCCTTGGAAAAAGGTCGCTAGTCTACTGATTCGGAATGACCAGTAGAGAGTTTCCAATTTCCCAAGAAAAGGCTGCCTAATAGTGTAGTGCCATACGCGTGTCTCAATTCACAAACCATCGGTCTCAAACTCGCAGGAAGCACATGACAAAATAACATGGAACAAAACTATGCACTTTAACTAATCATGGATTGTAAGATTTTATGATAACCATTATCATTTAAACGTGGAAGAACAATAGGAAGATTAAATCACAAGAAGCATGAATGGATCATAACATTTAAGGAGCACTTAGAATATCATTCATATAATTAAAGCTTTTAAATGGGTTAATCACTTTTAAGCCATTAAATAACAATCATGTAATGATCAGACCCAAAACACGTGCAATACACACTAAATGTTACTTTGACCAGACCTCGGGTATAGTGGTTAGGTTTGCAAGACAGTAAGTGGGGTTTTCTGCAAAAATTCTGAGATCGCGACAGGGGCCTATAAGGAAGGCGACATGGGTGTCAGGCTCGAAGTCAGGTCGCGACAGGGTCATGTAAGGAAGGCGACAGGGTGTTGTCAGGCCCGGGGTCAGATCGCGACAGGGTCTTACAAGGAAGGCGACGGGTCGGGCCCAGAAGGCGACACAGGGGTGTGAGCATCGTGACAGGGAAGTCAGATCAGGCAGGTAGATAGCGACGGAGCGCACGTCACATTAAGAAGGCGACTAGAGGGGTGTCACAACAAGACCTCTTAACGCGACCTATCGGGCCATCGCGTTCACAGGTTCTGTGCCAGACTCTGACAGAGCAAGGACATGCTCTTGGATTGCGGTCCAGAACTTCCATCTATTGACACTTGGTGCTTCCGAAATAGAGAACAAATTGTACAGTGTATGAAAAATAACGAAACCAGTTTTAAAACAACCTAGACATACAAGGGTACCTCCAGTAAATCGGAATTGGAAAATAAGGATGGTTTCAATAGGCTTTGATCACGTTGAACACAAGGTCAGAACAAGTCTAACCTGAAGTCGTAGTTTTAGGCAGCAACCCTATTACCATGCTTATAACTCTCTAACTGACGAGATTTAGACACAACGTTCAACACCAAACTTGAAGAGGATGACTAGTAGAATAACTTTCATGTTATGCGTTTACCCTAATTCGTGTTTTGAATCACATGAAACATATGAAGAACAGGAAAAGCCCTAAAAGTGCACGACTTTGAGAAAATGCTTATAATTCAAAATCTACTCAATGAAATTTGATGAAACCAGAGGGCAATGAAAACTAACTTGATGCTCTACACATTTGTTTAGGAGATGTTAAGATTTGGCCCGAGAAAACCTACCTCTTGGTTGATGAAGTCGTTCGTTCTTCAGAAAACCCGTGTTCCGACCACTGTTTGTATAACGCCTAATACTCCGTGGATACTGCATGAATTTAGGCATTCCACTGGGTTAGGAAGTAGAATTGGCCCTATTTCCAGGGTATAAGCTTTGCACGATGTGATTTAGATTTGGCCTACCTTGATTGGCTTCAAGGAGGTGGTTTGTGCAGGTCGTAGCAGATGAACGGGGGAAGAAGATGAGCTTGGTATGCTTGATCCCTACTCTCCAGCCACCAAGAGCTCCTCCACACGACCCCAGCAAGTTCTAAACTCGTCCCTAGGGTTTGGGTGAAGAGTATTTAAGCATCTATGGTGTTAGGAGTCCTATTGTAACTAGGAAGGAAGGGTTTCGGGATTGGCATGTTGGTTTCGTATTTTTGATGATTTCTTCCTCCATTAGAGAGTCTTGGCCATCAAGCAACTTCCATGGATGGGTAGGCACGAATTTGGGTTGCCATGAATGCAGTTTTTGTATCCCAATCAACTCTAATTGCCTCTTTTTAATTTCAGCTTATTTAGTTACGAATTTCTATGTAATTTCTTGCTTCATTTGATTTTGGGTCATATGTGGTCCATTGGCCCACTTATGATATTGGGTCAGATTATATATGTTAGAAGCATTTCTAACATTTTTATTAATTTATGATTGCGTCGTATTTCCGTTAACGATTTTCCGACTTGTTTCCTAATTAGGATAATTGGTCACAAAAATTCTTAAACTAGCTCACATGATTTTTATTGACCCAATTTTTTTGATGGGTCATTAGATGTTATTATTTGAAGTCCATTTATGATTTTTATTTAATTTCCTGACTCATCCAAGTACGTGTGATAATGATTTTTTCGACTTATTCATGAATTACGATAATAAGTCGCGAAACACTTTAAATTAGCTAATCCAAATTTTCTTGGCACAAATTTCTTTGTGAAACATTTAGTATAATGTTTGGGGTTGATTTATAATTTTACAGAATTTTCCGATGTGTTTTAGCACATACGATAATGATACGTATGTTTTAAATACTTGATATTATGGAAATTATTTATTTCCATTTAATTGAGTTTTTATAATTGAAACTTCCGGGGGTGCTACACCCTCCACCACTTAAGAGAATTTGGTCCCCAAATTCATGGATCGTTAATTGGCTTTTGATAGTATGATTATTGACCTCGTTTCGGATTTACATCCTATACTTGCTTCAATATCGTGGATGCTAATCCAACATCTACACCTATTGCCACCAGTCCTATTCATTTGGTTCCCTCCACTTAGAAATATACTAATAAGACAACATCATAAGATCAATCTAGGGGTTAACAATGATACCACTTCTGGGAGTTGCTGGAGTTATTGCATTCACGCGTCCTTGACGCTTTACCACTCCTTGGTTTCTTCCAGCTTGGTCTTTTAACATGGGAGTTGGAAAGACGGTGGTCGCGACTCCCGCATCACACGCAAGCTCCTGCCTTCTTCCAGCACTCTTCTGCTCTGTGTCGAGGCTTGTTGCAAAAGTTACAATATTCAACCATCGTTGTTTCTTCTACTTTGATCTTTTTCTCCATGCTATAGTCCTTCCCAGTGGTTGGCCTTTTGTTGTTGTTATCGTTGTTATTGGGGAAAGTTCTAGTTGTATCGACTGCTCCCCTTTTTGTAAAGGTCGGCTTTGAGATGTCCTTCCCCCTCATGCCATCCACCTTGGCCATAGTGTCTTCTACCAGCTAAGCTCTTTGGACCATCTCAGTGTAGGTTTGGATGTTGTGTGGTCCGAGCTTCTCGATGAACATGGACCTTAGCCCGTCCATGAAACGGTTAGCCTTTAATCTTTCCGTTCCCACCAAGTGTGGGGCATACACAGCAAGACGCGCGAACTGAGCCTCATACTCAGCCACAGACATGCTCTTTTGTTTTAGTGCAGCAAACTCTACTGCCTTCTTCTCCTTCACTCTCTCAGAGAAATACTTTCCTCGGAATATCTCCAAGAATCCGGCCCACTCTAGTTCAGCTACATTAGGCAGGTGGGCCGATGTGGCCTTCCACCATGCTCTGGCATCCTTGGTAAATTAAAAAGTGGCCAGTACCACCTTCCTATTAGTGCATTGCATTACTTGGAAGATCCTTCTATTTCTTCCAGCCAGTTTTGGGCCTCGCCTGGGTCAGGGGATCCAGAGAAAGAGGGAGGGTTTAAACTCCTAAAATTGCGGTGCAGGTCACCGGCTCCATTCCTTGCAGCTCCAGCTTGATTTCCAGCCTGAACTACATTTTGCAAGGCTGAGTAAGTCCAGCCACAGGTCTTGCATAGCTTGCCACTGGTTGCGAGCCATTGTAGTTGAGTGAGAGTGTTATGAGTTCCTGAGAAAAGGATGGAAACCAATTAATGTCTCTAGATAATTATAAGAGTCAATGGGTAGGAGTGTTTAATTCTTTCTAACATATTCCCAGTCTCTACCCATTCTCACTAGGTACTGTATTTACTTTTCATGACCTAGGTCCATAGGTATTCCTATTCCTGAGACATATCATATTGGAAATCCTAGGCTCTGATACCACTAAACTGTCACGTCCCGAGAATTACGCACGGATATTGATTAATAATTTGAGTCGATATTTCGAGACGTGGACAGTCGGCAAATAAGCCTCTAGCTAGCACGCACTAAATGTGTATCAACACAACATCATAATAGGGCCCAAATGTTGAACTCAATATAAATTGTATTCAAATCTCCTTGGTATTCAAACGGAAACTAGTACAGGACTAAGACTCAATAAAAGGGAAAGTACATTTAATCCTCACTTCCTACTACATTGTTCTAACACTCAAAATAAACTAACTATAGATAGACTCATGATTGGAACGCTCTTCACTCAGACGCATTCCCATCCTCGACTTGCTCTTCCTCTTGAACTTCATAGTCACCTAAATTGGGTAAAAGTAGAGGATGAGCAAACTAGCCCAGTAGGATTTATATCTCAATGTGCGGGAAATGATATAAGTGATTAGCATTTTAGAACTAGGCAAGTACGATGAATGATATGCAAGTACGAATAAAACTTGTTAAAACATGGTATATAAAACAAGCTAGAGAGAGTGATTATGATAGAACAAGATTGTGAACAAGATGACAAGATAGAACTAGCAATAGATCACTTTGTACGAGCACGCGAGATTTCACTTGATGTCAAGAACGCAGGATATCACTAATTGCATTAAATGCAGGATGGCCATATTACGCAGGCAAGCAAGCAAGAACGCACGAGCACGATCATGTAACACTAATCAGGCATGTAGACTCTATTGTACACCAAGGAAAGATCCACCAAGAATGCACACTAGGACACATGTATGTGGTTGTTGTATCTAACATTCAACAAGCAAGAAAGTACACCCAGCGCAAATGCAACGCCAGTAATCGTTATACCCCATGGTTAATAGTATATCTATGACTCACCGTCATTGGGGCTAGATTAGAGCCCTTGGACACATGCCGTGCCCTGTCAGCATCTCATGTAAATTTTAAATGTAGATACCCATAGTCATTAATAATGGCCAAATGAGAGTTTCAATATGTAAGCATGTGTAATGTCATGTTCATGATGATGATGGGAACAAGTGATAAGTAATTGAACATGATTTCATGATAACAATTGTCGAGAGATAATTTCGGCAGCATAACGGTACGATTTGTACTTTGGTTAAATCTTTACATTAATGGCTTTAGTCTATATTGTCAAATCACGCTCACGAGAACAAGAGGAGAAAGGAAGTGCACGCTATCTTCAGGGAACTTCAATGGTACAACCAACTCGTCGGCATGTGGGAATCCATGGTCAGAGGTGATTTACGGAGGCCTTGGAAAAAGGTCGCTAGTCTACCGATTCGGAATGACCAGTAGAGAGTTTCCAATTTCCTAAGAAAAGGCTGCCTAATAGTGCTAGTGTGTAGTGCGGTAAGCGTGTCTCAATTCACAAACCATCGGTCTCAAACTCGCAGGAAGCACTTGACAAAATAACATGGAACAAAACTATGCACTTTACTAATCATGGATTGTAAGATTTTATGATAACATTATCATTTAAACGTGGAAGAACAGTAGGAAGATTAAATCACAAGAAGCATGATTGATCATAACATTTATGGAGCACTTAGAATATCATTCATGTAATTAAAGCTTTTAAATGGGTTAATCACTTTTAAGCCATTAAAGAACAATCATGTAATGATCAGACCCAAACCACGTGCAATACACACTAATGTTACTTTGACCAGACCTCGGTATAGTAGTTAGGTTTGCAAGACAGTAAGTGGGGTTTCTGCAAAAATTCTGAGATCGCGACAGGGGCCTATAAGGAAGGCGACATGGGTGTCAGGCTCGGAGTCAGGTCGCGACAGGGTCATGTAAGGAAGGCGACAGGGTGTTGTCAGGCCCGGGGTCAGATCGCGACAGGGTCTTACAAGGAAGGCGACGGGTCGGGCCCAGAAGGCGACACAGGGGTGTGAGCATCGCGACAGGGAAGTCAGGTCAGGCTGGTAGATAGCGACGGAGCGCACGTCGCATTAAGAAGGCGACTAGAGGGGTGTCGCAACAAGACCTCTGAACGAGACCTATCGGGCCGTCGCGTTCACAGGTTCTGTGCCAGACTCTGACAGAGCAAGGACATGCTCTTGGATTGCGGTCCAGAACTTCCATCTATTGACACATGGTGCTTCCGAAATAGCGAACAAATTGTACAATGTATGAAAAATAACGAAACCAGTTTTAAAACAACCTAGACATACAAGGGTACCTCCAGTAAATCGGAATTGGAAAATAAGGATGGTTTCAATAGGCTTTGATCACGTTGAACACAAGGTCAGAACAAGTCCAACCTGAAGTAGACTTGGCCCTCTTTCCAGGGGTATAAGCCTTGCACGATGGGATTTAGGTTTGGCCTACCTTTGATTCGCTTCAAGAAGGTGGTTGTGCAGGTCGTAGCAGATGAACGGGGGAAGAAGATGAGCTTGGTATGCTGATCTCCTACTCTCCAGCCACCAAGAGCTCCTCCACACGACCCCAGAAAGTTCTAAACTCGTCCCTAGGGTTTGGGAGAAGAGTATTTAAGCATCTATGGTGTTTAGGGTCCTATTGTAACTAGGAAGAAGGGTTTCAGGATTGGCATGTTGGTTTCCTATTTTTGATGATTTCTTCCTCCATAGAGAGTCTTGGCTATCAAGCAACTTCCATGGATAGGTAGGCACGAATTTGGGTTGCCATGAATGCATGTTTGTATCCCAATTCAACTCTAATTGCCTCCTTTTAATTTCAGCTTATTTATGGTTACGAATTTCTATGTAATTTTTTGCTTCATTTGATTTTTGGGCCATATGTGGTCCATTGGCCCACTTATGATATTGGGTCATTATTATATATTGTTAGAAGCATTTCTAACATTTTTATTTAATTTATGATTGCGTCGTATTTCCGCGTTACCGGTTTTCCGACTTGTTTCCTAATTCGGATAATTGGTCACAAAAATTCTTAAACCTAGCTCATATGATTTTTATTGACCTAATTTTCTTGATGGGTCATTAGAGGTTATTATTTTTAGTTCATTTATGATTTTTATTTAATTTCCTGACTCATCAAAGTACGTGTGATAATGATTTTTCGACATATTCATGAATTACGATAATAAGTCGCGAAACACTTTAAACATAGCTAATCCAAATTTTCTTGGCACAAATTTCTTTGTGAAACATTTAGTAATAATGTTTGGGGTTGATTTATAATTTTTACGGAATTTTCCGATGTGTTTTAGCATATACGATAATGATACGTATGTTTTAAATACTTGATATTATGGAAATTTTTTATTTCCATTTAATTGAGTTTTTTTATAATTGAAATTTCCGGGGTGCTACAGTTGTAAACTCAAGGGTTGGAGTTGTCAGGCTCCAGTGGGTGTGTTGTACCCAGGTTGGTTAGTGGATCCTCACTGTGTGAGGGGTGGATGTAGGAATCATATGGTGTGATTTTCGAACCACCTAAAAATCTCTGTGCATTGATCTGATTGTGGTTTGAACTTATCCTTCGTTAGATGCATGCATATGATCATTTGAATTTATCTAATCAATCTGTTCACACACACTTCGTTTACACAACTCACTCAATTTATCTTCAGATCTGTGAAATCTGTTTTTCAATTCGCCTCTGATTCAAGAGTTGCTAAAATTGGTTGAGCTTCCGCATTAGTAGGCCTAGATCTATTCAACCCCCCCTTCTAGATCTTGTCCTCATCTTTTATCGATCCTTCAATTGGTATCAGAGCGAGTTACACCTGATCTGATTTGATCTGAGTAATTTCTGAGTGTTCTGTGTGATTTTGTTGCTTGCTGAGGGTTTCCTTCTTTGCACCATCTGTGATTAAATGGATTCCAGAGGATTCATAGCTGAGGGTCATTACATTAATAGGCCACCATTCTTTAATGGAACGGACTATACTTATTGGAAAAATAGAATGCAAGTTTTTCTAAGAGCCCAAAATTATGAAATCTGAAAGTAGTGGAGGTAGGACCCTATGAGAACCACGGAGAGGAGAAACCTGGACTAGGGAACAGATAAGAAGAGCTACATTGAATTACAGTGCCATGAATATGATTCAATGTGTTGTTCACCCCAAAGAGTACTCAAGAATCTTAATGTGCAAATCTTTCAAAGAGATGTGGGATAAACTTGAGTTACTCTATGGGGAACATCTCAGGTTAAAGAAACCAAGGCTAACATACTTGTCTCTGAATATGAATTGTTCATGATGAAATCTAATGAGACAATCTCTGAAATTTTGCCATGTTATGATCATAGTCAATGGACTGAAGGCCCTAGGTAAGGACTATACTGATGCTGACTTGGTAAGAAAAATTTTGCGTTCTCTCTCTTCAATTTGACACACAAAAGCCACTGTCATTGAAGATTCTAAAGATCTATCCAAAATCTCTTTGGATGAGTTGATAGGATCTTTAATGTCATATGAAATCAATCTAAAGAGAAATGAAGAACATATAATCAAAACCAAGCCAATAGCTCTAAAGGCCTCATATAGTAACAAAGACAAGAGTCAGGATAAAACCAGTTCTGATGAGTCTGAGTCAAATGAGGATGAAATTGCCCTCATGACCAGGCAATTCAGAAAATTCTTGAAATATAGAAAAGGAAAATTTCTGGCAAAAAGAAATATCAAGGTAAAAGAAACACTTCCTTTTCTAATGCTAATTCTAACAAGAATAAAAATCTGACGAAATTGTCATCTGCTACAGGTGCAACAAGCCAAGACATATGAATGGAGAATATCCTGAAAACAAGAAGGAGAAGCACAAAAAGATTCACAAATTCAAGAAGCCAAAAGCCATGGTAGCCACTTGGTCTGATGAAGACTCAAGTGAAAAGGAAGAAGAAAAATTCTCAAGTTCTGATAGTGAGGAAATCTGCTTCATGACGAATAGTTCTGATGGAAAGGTAAGTACATCTTTCGAAGACTTTTCAGTTGAAGATTGGCAAGATGCTTATGCAGAACTTGTTGAAAAATACACTGAAATGAGGAAAGAAAATAAGCATCTCAAAAAGAAAATTGAAAAACATTTACCATAACCAATCCTCAAACAAAAGAATTTGTGAACTAGAAAATGAAGTAACAGAACTAAATGAAGAAAAAGAAAATCTCTGAATTTGATTGATGAGCTTAAGTTAGCCTCTCAAAAGGCCACCCTTGAATTCAAAGAACTGTCTGGAAGATGGAAATGGAAAACCATGATAAACAACAAAAGGTTGAAGAAATAAAATCTTACAAAACCAGCTAAAAGAAAAGGATGAAGTTATTGAAACATTCACAAATGGTAAAGATAATCTGGAAGCCTTGCTGGGAGCAAAAATGAAATCAATCTCTCATGGACTAGGATTTGATCAACAAAAACCTAAGAAGATACAATCTGGTGAGAAGAAGGATAAAGCACCATTAATTAAATTTGTCAAAGGTCCTAGTCTTGAGAACACACAGAAATCAAACAAACCTCAAGCAAAACACCAAAAAGTCAAAAACTCAGAAACAGAGTAAGTCAACCAGGTCGACACAATCACCTGACAGGTCGACCTGCTCAACATCAACAAAGACAAACAACAAAATCAAAATTTCAAATAAAAATATGAAAAATAAGAAAAAGTCAAAGGAAGTCATTCATGAAAAACCTTGGACTTCCAAGACAAGATATCAAGCTGATTGGAACCAATGGCATTACAACCATGTGGTATCATCCCCAATTCCTCTATCCAAATTTTCTGATGTACCAACAAAATCCTTGGATTCCACCTCCTCATCTAAACTCTCATGTTCAAATGAAAACTTCCCCTCCTACCAAAACAAAAACACTGGTGTTTTCATTCCTAAAGGAAAGAAGAAAGTGAAAAAGACAGAGAACACCACTGTAATAGAACAAAAATAAAAACAAATCAAATTTGGTGAGAGAGATTGATAACAATGTCCAACATTCTGATGGTCCCAACACTGTTTGGGTACCAAAATCTTCTCCCATTGATTGATTTTACAGGAAGGTCGTGCACCCAATTCAAATGTGTGGTTCCTTGACAGTGGCTGTTCACGACACATGATTGGAGATAGAGCTAATTTTTCATTCCTGATTGAGAAGGAGAGAGGTTCAGTAACATTTGGAGGTCAAAATAAAGGAAAGATCATTGGATCTAGAAAGGTTGGTCAAACTTCCTCAAACTCTGTTGATAGTGTTTTATTTGAAGGGTTAGAGTTGTCAGGCTCCAGTGGGTGTGTTGTACCCAGGTTGGTTAGTGGATCCTCACTGTGTGAGGGGTGGATGTAGGAATCATATGGTGTGATTTTCGAACCACCTAAAAATCTCTGTGCATTGATCTGATTGTGGTTTGAACTTATCCATCGTTAGATGCATGCATATGATCGTTTGAATTTATCTAATCAATCTGTTCACACACACTTCGTTTGCACAACTCACTCAATTTATCTTCAGATCTATGAAATCTGTTTTTCAATTCGCCTCTGATTCAAGAGTTGCTAAAATTGGTTAAGCTTCCGCATTAGTAGGCCTAGATCTATTCAACCCCCCCCCCCCCCCCTTCTAGATCTTGTCCTCATCTTTTATCGATCCTTCAATTGGTATCAGAGGGTTTTACACCTGATCTGATTTGATCTGAGTAATTTCTGAGTGTTCTGTGTGATTTGTTTGCTTGCTTGTTTGCTTGCTGAGTGTTTCCTTCTTTGCACCATCTGTTTAATTAAATGGATTCCAGAGGATTCATAGCTGAGGGTCATTCCATTAATAGGCCACCATTCTTTAATGGAACGGACTATACTTATTGGAAAAATAGAATGCAAGTTTTTCTAAGAGCCCAAAATTATGAAATCTGGAAAGTAGTGGAGGTAGGACCCTATGAGAACCAGGGAGAGGAAGAAACCTGGACTAGGGAACAGATAAGAAGAGCTACATTGAATTATAGTGCCATGAATATGATTCAATGTGTTGTTCACCCCAAGAGTACTCAAGAATCTCAATGTGCAAATCTTTCAAAGAGATGTGGGATAAACTTGAGTTACTCTATGAGGGAACATCCAGGTTAAAGAAACCAGGCTAACATACTTGTCTCTGAATATGAATTGTTCATGATGAAATCTAATGAGACAATCTCTGAAATGTTTGCCAGGTTTATGATCATAGTCAATGGACTGAAGGCCTTAGGTAAGGACTATACTGATGCTGACTTGGTAAGAAAATTTTACGTTCTCTCTCTTCATTTGGCACACAAAAGCCACTGTCATTGAAGATTCTAAAGATCTATCCAAAATCTCTTTGGATGAGTTGATAGGATCTTTAATGACATATGAAATCAATCTAAAGAGAAATGAAGAACATATAATCAAAACCAAGCCAGTAGCTCTAAAGGCCTCATCTAGTAACAAAGACAAGAGTCAGGATAAAACCAATTCTGATGAGTCTGAGTCAAATGAGGATGAAATTGCCCTCATGACCAAGTAATTCAGAAAATTCTTGAAATATAGAAAAGGAAAATTTTCTGGCAAAAAGAAATATTCATCAGGTAAAAGAAACACTTCCTTTTCTAATGCTAATTCTAACAAGAATCAAAAATCTAACGAAATTGTCATCTGCTACCGGTGCAACAAGCCAGGACATATGAAGGGAGAATGTCCTGAAAACAAGAAGGAGAAGCACAAAAAGATTCACAAATTCAAGAAGCCAAATGCCATGGTAGCCACTTGGTCTGATGAAGACTCAAGTGAATAGGAAGAAGAAAAATCCTCAGGTTTTGATAGTGAGGAAATCTGCTTCATGGAGAATAGTTCTGATGGAAAGGTAAATACATCTTTCGAAGACTTTTCAGTTGAAGATTGGCAAGATGCTTATGCAGAACTTGTTGAAAAATACACTGAAATGAGGAAAGAAAATAAGCATCTCAAAAAGAAAATTGAAAGCATTTACCATAACCAATCCTCAACAAAGAATTTGTGAACTAGAAAATGAAGTAAGAACTAAATGAAGAAAAAGAAAATCTTCTGAATTTGATTGATGAGCTTAAGTTAGCCTCTCATAAGGCCACCCTTGAATTCAAAGAACTGTCTGGAAAGATGGAAATGGAAAACCATGATAAACAACAAAAGGTTGAAGAAATAAAAATCTTACAAAACCAGCTAAAAGAAAAGGATGAAGTTATTGAAACATTCACAAATGGTAAAGATAATCTGGAAGCCTTGCTGGGAGCAAAAATGAAATCAATCTCTCATGGACTAGGATTTGATCAACAAAAACCTAAGAAAGACAAATCTGGTGAGAAGAAGGATAAAGCACCATTAATTAAATTTGTCAAAGGTCCTAGTCTTGAGAACACAGAAATCAAACAAACCTCAAGCAAAACACCAAAAAGTCCAAAAACTCAGAAACAGAGCAAGTCAACCAGGTCGACACAATCACCTGACAGGTCGACCTGCTCAACATCAACAAAGACAAACAACAAAATCAAAAATTCAAATAAAAATTTGAAAAATAAGAAAAAGTCAAAGGAAGTCATTCATGAAAAACCTTGGACTTCCAAGACAAGATATCAAGCTGATTGGAACCAATGGCATTACAACCCATGTTGGTATCATCCCCAATTCCTCTATCCAAATTTTCTGATGTACCAACAAAATCCTTGGATTCCACCTCCTCATCTAAACTCTCATGTTCAAATGAAAACTTCCCCTCCTACCAAAAACAAAAACACTGGTGTTTTCATTCATAAAGGAAAGAAGAAAGTGAAAAAGACAGAGAACACCACTGTAATAGAAAAAATAAAAAACAAATCAAATTTGGGTGAGAAAAGATTTGATAACAATGTCCAAACATTCTGATGGTCCCAACACTGTTTGGGTACCAAAATCTTCTCTCCATTGATTGATTTTACAGGAAGGTCGTGCACCCAATTCAAATGTGTGGTTCCTTGACAGTGGGTGTTCACGACACATGACCGGAGATAGAGCTATTTTTCATTCCTGATTGAGAAGGAGGGAGCTTCAGTAACATTTGGAGGTAAAATAAAGAAATATCATTGGATCTGGAAAGGTTGTCAAACTTCCTCAAACTCTGTTGATAATGTTTTTTATTAGTTGATGTCTTGATTACAATCTACTAAGTATTAGCCAACTATGTGACAAGGTCACAAAGTTGTGTTTGAATCCAATTTCTGTAAGATCATTGATTCATCAACTGATAAAATAAAATTTTGTGGAAAAGGGAAAACATGTTACATGATCGACCTTAATAAAACTTTTCTGAAAATCTTTGCTTTGTGGCTAATAAAGATGGAATTGCATGGACTTGGCACAAAAGACTTGGCCATGCAAGTTTCAGAACACTGAATAAATTGTTAAGGCTGCTCTTGGTTAAGGGTCTTCCTGAATCTTTCTCTAACATTGAAAATCAAGTTTGTGGATCTGTGCCCAAGGAAAACAACCAGGAAATCTTTTAAGACCTTCAATGAGGTACTCACATCTAGGTCACTAGAACTACTTCACATGACCTTTTTGGCCCAACAAGAGTTCTAAGTCTAAGTGGCAAGAGATATGGGTTTGTAATCATTGATGATTTTACCAGATTTACTTGGGTCATCTTCTTGTCCAACAAAAGTGATACTTGCCTTGAGTTCAAGAAATTCTGTACCACTGCCTAACAAACTTTTCATATAAATCAAAATATTTTGACTAATCATGGGGGAGAATTTGAAAACCAATCCTTTTCTGATTTATGTGCTGAACTTCAAATTTTCCACAAGTTTTCTTCACCAAGAACTCCAGAACAAAATGGAGTTGTGGAAAGAAAAATAGAACTCTTGTGGAAATGGCTAGATCCATGCTCTTAGAAAGCAATTTGCCCAAATCCTTCTGGGCTGAAGCTGTAAACACAGCAAATGACATTCTGAATAGAGCTTTGATCAGACCAAAAATCAGAAAAACCCCCTATAAATTATTGAAAAACAAAAAGCCAATTGTTTCCTATTTCAAAATCTTTGGGTGCAAATGTTATGTATACAACAATAATAAAGAAAATCTTGACAAGTTTGATGCAAAGAGTCAGGAAGCCATCTTCCTTGGTTATTCAGAAGTGTCAAGAGGTTTCAGAGTGTACATTCTAAAAAACAAAACTGTTGAAGAATCTTCACATATTATTTCTGATGAAAATTCCTTTTCAACTTACAGTTCTAAATCTTGTAGGGAAAAGACAAGACAGTGAAGAGGATGATTTCATTGTGGACTCTTACCAACTGTTGAGGACCTTGAAGACATTGGTGAGAACTTGAACATCAATTCACTATCTTCAAGTGGATCAGGTAACATTGCTCCAGATTTAAGTACCTCTCAACAGGTAATTACTAACATCGATTTTGAGAGATCACCCATTAATAATGTTGTTGGCAATTTGCATGATAGAGTTAGGACTAGATCTTCATTCCTGCATGCTATTGAAGAAGACCCACTAGCTCTAATTTCCCAAATTGAATCAAAGTCAATTGATGAAGCTTTATCAAGTTCTGATTGGATTAATGCCATGCATGATAACTTCATCAATTGAAAGAAATCAAGTATGGGAATTAGTACCTAGACCTAGTGACCAAACAGTCATTGGCACTAGATGGGTCTTCAGAAATAAGTTGAATGAGAATGGTCAAGTCATAAGAAATAAGCTAGGCTAGTTGCAAAGGGGTAAATCAAGAGTTTGGAATTGACTTTGAAGAATCATATGCCCCTGTAGCTAGACTAGAAGCAGTTAGGATTTCCTTGTTTTTGCATCGTCCATGAAATTCAAAGTTTATCAAATGGATGTTAAAAGTGCATTTTTAAATGGATATATCAAGGAAAATGTTTTTGTTGAACAACCTCCTGGATTTGAAAATGAAAAACATCTTAACCATATTTTCAAGCTTCATAAGGCTCTCTATGGTCTTAAACAAGCTCCAAGAGCTTGGTATGACCGTTTGAGTTCTTTTTTTACTTGAAAAGGGATATTCTAGAGGAAATGTTGATCAAATATTGTTCACAAAAATAATAAATTCAATAATTGCAGTCAAATTTATGTTGATGACATAATATTTGGTCAACCATAAAGGCCTGTGTAATGAATTTTCCAATCAAATGAAAAATAAATTTGAAATGAGTTTAATGGGAGATCTAAAGTTTTTCTTGGGATTGCAGGTTAACCAAACACATGAGGGATCTTCATCAGTCAAACCAAATATGTCAAAGAACTTCTGAAAATGTTTGACTTTCAGAACCTCAAGCATTCAAACACACCAATTGCCATTAATGCTAAGCTAGAAGAAGACTCAAATGGTAAGTCAGTAGACCCAAAGACCTACAGAGGTATGATTGTTCTCTACTTTATCTTACAACTTCTAGACCTGATATTCAGTTTAGTGTGTGTTTGTGTGCTAGATTTCAATCAAATCCTAAAAAAGTCACATGTTAGCTGTTAAAAGAATTTTCAAATATCTTATTGGAACGTGTGATTTAGGAATCTGGTATCCTGCTAATTGCAAGTTAGATTTGATTGCCTATTTGTGATGCTGATTATGCTGGTTGTAAATTAGAGAGAAAAAACACAAGTGGCTTGTGTTTATACTTAGGTGGGTGCCTAATTTCTTGGGCTTCTAAGAAGCAACATTCAGTTGCTCTGTCAACTGTAGAGGTGAGTATGTTGCTGTTGGTAGGTGTGGAACCCAAATTCTTTGGGTGAAACATCAACTTCTGATTATAACCAAGACTTAGGTTGTTTTCCCATTCTATGTGATAACACAAGTGCAATAAATCTGTCTAAGAACCCCATTAAGCATTCCAGAACCAACCAAGCATATTGAAATAAGGCATCATTTCTTGAGAGATGAGGTAGCAAAGAAATCCTTTGACCTCCACTTCATAGAAATGAAAATAAATTGCTGACATCTTCACAAAACCCCTTCCTGACAGTAGATTCTCATCTTTAAGGAGAGAACTTGGTCTTTGTAAATGTCCTTTAGGATTGGGTTGAGTGTTAGGCATCTCTGAGGGGGAGTTCTTTGCATCACCATATTCATTTACTTCCTTGATTCATACTGATCATATCTCTCTCTCCATTTCACTTCTATTTCTTTTTGACAATGAACTCTTCAACTCACATTGTATTGAACTTCTTGGTATATCAAATGGTGATTTGAAGAAGGACAAGTTCTGTTGTCTGGACACTTTCACTATGCGAGAGTATATGTCTCCGCCAAGTACCAAGAAATGAATATGCAATTGTTGAGGGGGAGTTTTTGTTGCTCAAAGAGAATTGTTTCTGATTTCAAAAACTTGCATATCTTTATTCTGATGAAAAGTGGTTGAAATCCTCATCTTAGGGGGAGCTAGAAAATTCACAAGTCATATCTTTTGAAAAATTCAAAAACTTTTCTTGCATTACATCATTTCCTTGCATGATGTCCTCATTCAGATGTCTAGAGTCTCAAAATGATCCTTTGAGTGATCTACTATATTCATTTGTCAACTCTCACATATTTCTTCAAAACATAGAAATTCAGATTTCTTTAAAGACTGAAGGATAACGTGTGCCTTGAATCTAAACATGTTTTTGTTTGAAATTGATGTTGGATATAGATGATGTCTTTTTTGTCAAAAATCTCCAAAATTTGTCAATTCAACAGAGCAATGACACATGTGCTGAGAAACTGCACACGTTCACAATGAATGAAGTGCCATGTATGTCATGAAGCACTAATGCTATCTCTGTTCAAACGGGTTCAAAATCAAAATCATATGAAAAGCAAAATAAATATATCCTATTCTTTTTTGATGATGACTGAGTAACTGGAAATATTGGCGTCTAAAAACTATATTTTCATGTAAAAGGTCATCATTTACCCATTTGAGACTGATAATGGATAAATCTTTAGTATCTAAGGACTATAGTGTGTGAAAAACATTAGTCCTTAAGTGACCAAGATGTATCTCATTTGATAGTTTGTTTTCAAAAACAAAATGTGTATATCATTGGAGAATTGTTTTAAAAGAATCATTCTTATCCATCATCAAGTTGTCTTAAAGGGTGGTTTATTTTCAACATACTTGATTTTAGTCTAAAAGATTTTTTTTTATTTATTTGGACTTGAAGAATATGGTAGTGGAAGTGATTTATTCAATGTATAATATCCCTCAAATCATCATTTTAATGACTCAAGTCACCGAATGCTCATATCCTGTTAGATATTGTGTAAACTTGAATTGTGTTGAATTTTGAAAAATTTAACAAATGAATTTTTTAGTCTCTTAAATATTCTTGAAATGATTATTCCACCCATTGCTTATCATTATAAAGATGTCCCAAAGCTCACTAATTTTTTTTTCCCACACTCAAATCTTAAATTTTCATCAAGCCAGGTCGACACTACTCCATCTAGTGTCGACACACTTTCACTCATGTCGACACTCACCTCTTCTAGTGTCAACACTGACCCCCCTGCCAGACTCTTTTTCGCAGTGGGCGCCGGTTAAGGATTTGATGTACCTGCGGGGTAGCATACCTTAAAACCCCTTTTTTTCTTCTCCAGGTCGACCCGACGGTCGTCTTCTTCTTGGAATCCGACAGGTTTTTGAATCCATCTCCACCTCTACCCTCCTCCATCCCTTCCCTGTTCCTCTTCTTTCAATCCTCTCTCTCCATCGTCCCCTATTTTCTATTCCATGGCATCCAAGCAGGTCCCTCGCCGTGGAGCAAAGTCAAGGGCTACGGAAAGGCCCAATCCGGCGGATGATGTTCCTCCTAATGAAAGGAGAACCAAGAGGCGCCATGACCCTGCAGAGCAGCCAGAGTCTCCCTCTGCATCCCCATCACCTGCTAAGAGAGGTAGGGCTTCATCTTCTGGGCGAGGTAGAGGGTCTGCCTACCCTAGGAGGAAAATTCTAGATTCCTCTCCTGAAGTTTCTGAGCAGTCATCCTCATCCTCATCCTCATCATCCTCAGTGTCTTCCCAACCTTCTAAGAGAACTCCCTCCCTCCAACCACCTAGTGCCGGGAAGACATTTTGAAACCCAGAGCAATGGAGTTAGAAATAGTGAATTGATTGCTGCTGCCTTTCTTGAAGTCCTAATTTTCTTCAAATTTCAGTCTTGGCAACCTTTATCTCAGAGTTTCGCATCATCTACCCTAGACTTGTCCAGGAGTTCTACATGCATTTGGAATGCACAGATGAGGGCTACAAGTCAAAAGTCAAAGGGATTGCAATTGATATGCCTATAGACATAGCAGACACCATATTCAAAATTCCAGATGAAGGAGCAGACTACCATAACTTTGAGTTCAATCTTCATGAAGCATATACCATTTTGACTGGATTGCAGGCAGATGAGACTGATCTCAAGCAAACCCATGTCACCAATTCAACACCAACACTTTTCCTCCAGTGTTGAGGCTTACCCATCACATCCTCACCACTATCATAACACCTCAAGGTGGTGGGAGAGACAGACTCACAGACATCCAAGGTTTGTGCTATTCTGTATGAGCAAGGACATAAAGGTCAATCTTCATGTAATTATGTACCAGATCATGTCAGAGACCACTAGGGGAGATTTGCATAGATCACTTCCTTATGCAGCCCATTTGACTCAAGTCTTCAAACACTTTGGTGTGTCTCTTGAGAATGAGAAGTCAGAAAATTCCTAAGTCCAATATTTATTGCTTTAAGCATGTTCAAAAATTCATGGGCTTTAAGCATCCACATCCTTTGGTGGACCTTCTGTTCCACCAGAGTTATACAGTTTTTTAAATGACAATTTGATGCTTTGAACACCTCCATTCAGACTATGTCAGCAAATTTTGTGTTGAGGATTCAGAGGTAGGAGAACACTGTGTCTGCGAAGTTTATTGAACAAAAAGCAGCTTCTGACCTGCAACTCAAAGGTTCCAACAGGCTGATTGGCACATTGGGAGATGCTTCTATTGAACTGAAAGAGCATCAAAAAGAATTAGAAACAGTTCTTAAGGGAATTTTGGCAAATTCCCAGCTGATGTCTTCAACACCAAGGAGAAGATAGAAAGATTGTAATGCTCATATCATTGATGAAATGAAAATGATGATGCTCATATCTTTGATGAAATGAAAATGATACCTATTTGACCTGAATGATTGTCATCATTGTGTTTCTTCAATGTGATTGAAAATTTTTTTTAATGAATGTGAATGTGATTGCTTGTCAAGCTGCTTGACCTCTTTGTGCAAATAACTCACTTCTAGTAACATTGTGTCTTTTATGTGTGTGATCTTCAAATGTTAATAAAAATGTTCAAAGGTCTTTGACAAGTTTGAATAAAAGAAATAAAACATCATTCAGTCACAATCAATGCCTTTCTAACTGAGTGTTAAATAACCAAAGGTGCTTAAAATCACTTTTCATCAAAACTTCACTTCTATATAGTTTTAAGGTTGCCATCATCAAAAAGGGGGAGATTGTTGGGTTGAGTGTGAAAACAAGTCATTTCCCCTCATATTTTGATGATGACAAGCTGTGATTTTAATGCATAAAAATTGAAAACATGTGAAATACATCCACCTGAATTACCAATATTCAAAAACATGTTTTCCAAGCACATTAATCATTTATATTCATGATAGTACATTTATTAATGATTTATGTGTTTATTTTCTCAGGGACAAACATTTCTTGCAAAGGTAGTGTCGACACACCATCAATGGTGGTCGACACAATGGTTCAGAACAAAGGCAGAAATGTGAAGAAAAGATCATCTAGTGTCGACACTAGTCCAGGGCAGGTCGACACTAGAGTCAGATTCCAGAGAAACAAGGCAACATGCTTCAATCTCAGGTCGACACCAAAGGCAGGCAGGTCGACACTAGATGCCTCTCCCAGAAGGCCTGTTTTGCTGTCTGGGACAGCAGGTCGACACTGGATCATCTTAGGTCGACACTAGAGACCTCTCCCAGGGAATTGTTTTGCCAGTCTGGGACAGTGTGTCGACACACCTCAAGGGCAGGTCGACACACTCCAGAATCTCTGTGACTTAAACTTTGTCCTGGACACGTGGCACCCTAGGGATCTGTTGGATAAGCCTTGGATCGTGTGCCCATGACCCCCAAGGGTACACTTGGACTATTAGGGTATAAATACCCTCCTATTGGGCATCCATTCAAGAAGAACCTTCTCAGAGCCTCCAGAAACTGGTCTTGGCGGCAAGAAGAGTTCATCTCCCTGCTCCTGGTTTCGTGGTGTTTCCTGAAGCCATTTCTCATATGTTCAAGTATGAGAAGTGGAGATTGATCGTTGAAGAAGCATCTCAAGGAGGCAGAGCAAGTAGAAGCCGACTTCTGTGGAGAATTCAAGGAAGATCCTCAAGATCAGATTTGCAGAGCATCATCCAGGAACTTTCAGAGATCAAAGCACTTCACAATTCGACCTTCTACAAGGGAGTACATCTGAAGAGAAAAACTATCAATACAACTCTCATCTTCATTTTTATCTTCTGAGTGATTCTGAGAATGTGCATGGGTTGTTGCATGAGTCTCATGAATTCACACTTGTTGGACTAGATCTGTTGCTAGAGGATCTGAGTCTTGTGTTTTTCAAGCAAGTTGTTTGTGAGCCGTCGAGCTCAGTGGTTTTTGAGTCTTCGTACTCAAGGTGTATGTTGAGTAGTCTTGCTCAGGGTCTAGAGTAGTCTTGCTCTAGAGGTCGTGTGAGTTGTAAACTCAAGGGTTGGAGTTGTCAGGCTCCAGTGGGTGTGTTGTACCCAGGTTGGTTAGTGGATCCTCACTGTGTGAGGGGTGGGTGTAGGAATGACATGGTGTGATTTCCGAACCACCTAAAAATCTCTGTGCATTGATCTGATTGTGGTTTGAACTTATCCTTGGTTAGATGCATGCATAGGATCGTTTGAATTTATCTAATCAATCTGTTCACACACACTTCGTTTGCACAACTCACTCAATTTATCTTCAGATCTGTGAAATCTGTTTTTCAATTCGCCTCTGATTCAAGAGTTGCTAAAATTGGTTAAGCTTCCGCGTTAGTAGGCCTAGATCTATTCAACCCCCCTTCTAGATCTTTTCCTCTTCTTTTATCGATCCTTCATATTCTACCTTTAGTTTTACCTTAATCCCAACTGTTCACTATTCTTTAACTGGTCTGCCTTTGCTCGTACATCAAAATCTTGAATACTTTTATAGAAGAATACCTCTACTTCACTTAATCACTTTTTGTGCACTGCCTTATAAACTCTTATTAAATACTTCCTGAACGATCTAATTATATCCATTTCATAATTTTCTATATTCTTTCTTTCTCTAGTTAATAACACTTAACTTTAACTTTACTACCAACTGCATTAACATAATATCATCTCCTAATTACTCTACTATCAGGCAAATTCACTCTACCATTTACACTATAACTCTTCTTAACATGCAATCATTTTTCATTGAAATACTGCCAAAGCCAGAACCTGAAACCAATCTTTTAAATAGAATAACATGCTATGCCTGATTCCTTTATTCACATGACTGCTTTACAATATCAACATTCACTTTTTCATTTGTTTTGCAATAACTGCTTTATTCTCAAATACTAAAAACACCACTGTTACAACATACTCATTAATATCCTTTCATTCAACCCTTTACTTGAATTCCTTTCACAATCTGCCTTGCGGTTCCACTCAGCTTGATATTCCTTAACTGCTTCTCAACTAATTCATCTCCTTCTATTTTGACGCACATAACTCTATCTCATTCCAAGCATTCTTAACCTCATTCCTCAATCTTTTTAGACACATACTTTACCTCTCTTTTTCCACAAACTGTACAAATTGCTAAACATCACTAATCTTATCTTCAACACTGCAATCTTTTACAAATCATTCTGTGGAATCCTCATAAATTGCCACATTCTAAGTGAATATCTTTCTCTTGAGATTCTCAGAAAATCTAACTGTACACTGATCTTCCTTTACTCTCTCTTTACACAACTGGTCACCTCTACATATACTTAAATGGATCTTTATATCAAACTTTCTATTACCATCATTATTCACAACAACACTGTTCTCAAGCTCTTTACTACAACCATCTTTAATCACAAAGCACACTTAATATGACTGCCACAAATCACTGCTCCTCTATTTACCAATACCACATCTGAAGCTAATCTGCCTCACTTAATCTTTCAAAATCTTCCATATAACTAGTCACATTTCCATCCAAACTATTTCTTAATACTTACTAACACAAATCTCAAACACAACAATTACCTCTGCTAAGGTTCTCGATCACAATCCGTATAATTAACAATCCTTAACACACACTATTCAACATTATAGCATTGTTCCCACTGCTACTCTATCACACCATTACCATATACCTGTCTCTGCTAACTCTGTACTTTACTAAAACACCTTCATCACATTAAAAAAATCCTTCCTAG
This sequence comes from Colocasia esculenta, assembly GCA_014218235.1. Taxonomy (NCBI): domain Eukaryota; kingdom Viridiplantae; phylum Streptophyta; class Magnoliopsida; order Alismatales; family Araceae; genus Colocasia; species Colocasia esculenta. The sequence continues at coordinate 63,374,688 of CM024754.1, forward strand.
AACACAACTTTACCTTTTATGAATATCATAACTAGATTCATTAATTTCATTAATTTATGTAACTATGAACCTTTAAACAACTACACTTTTTACCACGAACTGGCACATTGGTATAACCACACAAATTATACCACTAGACATACCGTTTATCAGCAACTACTAACAACTGCTAATTTATAAACACTTATTCACATTTGACATGCTAAAAACTCACGTGAAAACCACTTTTAACCACACAAAACTGCAGACTTACTACCAACATTGGACATTAAACTATGTCTTGGGACATTGTAACTTTAATGTATTTTCATATTCTAACTGGACCATGCTCTGATACCAACTGTAACGGCCCTTGATATTTATACCCAATAAGGCACCATATCCATGTCTGCCTACCGTAATCGAACTGAAGTCTCTCAAGGGATAGCTCGCACAAGTGTCCAGTACAAATATATAAAACAACCACAAAAGTATAATATATAAGAAAGTACAAGTAATTATACACATTTCCACAAGTTACATTGTCCCAATACATTATTACATATCCACGAGAAAAGTACAACTATCTGGGGCATACCTCGAGGGAGTACAAGCTCACACAACAACAACTAACTCTACCGTTGGTAGTACAAGTCTGCCACAACACCATTACGAGCCAACACACAGCTAACATCTAAAAAGAGCTGTAAGGGAGTGAGCCTCAACAAGTCACTAGCTAAGCAGGGACCTCCCAAAAACAACTCTTAAAACCAGAGAGACCTCAACCTTAAAGGGTCTCACTGGAAACGTCGATACCCAAACCACAACATGCTCACAGCAAACGTGATTAACCACAATTAAAATATAATCACACCAGCTAACACAGTCCTATGAAAGTAAGAAGAAACAATAGGACTAGCATAGTATTACCAGTCCACCCAACAATTGGGAAGCCTAGGTCACAAGTCTCAGAGGCATCCACCACGGCAACTGAATGAACACCTAAGCCATAAGCCTCAAAGGCAAACCATTGCCTAGGCTACAAGCCTCACAGGAAAACTACCCACATTATGTAACAGCGTGCCAATCTACCACTGTTGGGTTCACATTCTAAATCATAAATACAACATTTTTGTTGATGATCAATGATTAACAAAGTAAACAAGTGAACAATGTGAGTTGAGCTTAAAATTGCATAAGATCTATACATATGACTTGTCTCAATGTGTGGTATAATGTTAAGTTTTAAATGACTATAATGTCTCACTAACTATGTTCATTACTTTAGGTGAGATGTTGAGCAAGACATGTATGAAGAACAAGGGCAAAATGATGAAGATATACATGAAAAGCAAGAACCTGTCGACAGCATGAAGAATCCTTGTCGACAGCTATACTCAATCCAGAAGGCCAGTCTTCAATACAGATGTGCTTGTCGACAGCACCCCAGCTACCTATCGACAGGAAGAGGTTCCCAGAACCCCCAAACCTTCTGTCTGCCTGTGCCTGTCGACAGCACCCAGTCGCCTGTCGACAACAACTGCCTTCCAGAGGCTTTGAATCTTCTGCTTGCTTGCGCCTGTCTACAGGAGCACCCAGTGCTGTCGACAGACGGAGAGAGTCTTCAAATACGGAAAGTCTTCAAGTTGCCATAGATGGTGTTTCCACATACCACGACTCTCCATATGTAAACACCTCTATTAAAGCATCTTTTTGAAGACAATCACGAACACAAGCAGCCTCTAAGCAAGAACCCTAAAAAGCTTCTCAAGAAAAGTCTTGCCCTGCTGCTCTGCTTCTACCTGCTGCCCAGATTCAACAAGAGAAGTCTTCCGTGCAGCGGTGAAGTCTGAACGTCGTGAATTCAAGCCTCTCCATCAAGACGAAGCTTGAAGTCTACTCAAACGTTAACAAAAGAGTTTTCAATTGGATTTGATTCTCAACTCTCAAACTCTTCTCTGTTTTACTTTTATCCATACGTGTGTGTGTGTGGTGTGTTTCAAGCAGTCCTTGTGCTTGATACACGTGTGTGTGTTGTTCTAATCGTGGTTACACATCAGAGAACACGTGTGTGTGAGTTGTAGTTCCTGAACTAGCTCATAAGCAGATTGCTCTGCGTGTGTGTGTGGCCCGTGGATGTAGGATACACGAGTTGTGTATTCCGAACCACGTAAATCGTTGTGTCTCGTGGTTTGAACGTTTCTACGTTAGATGTTTGGTAGGCATGGCGCATTTACACACGTCTAATCATCTGCTTGATATCTATCATCGAATCACACACATCCACACTAAGTTTAGTCCTTGCCATAACTTCTAGTATTTTGTATCTTATCGAAAAGAAGGCAACAAGTGTTCTTAATAGACAGTAATCTATTCAACCCCCCTTCTAGATTACCATATAGGGAATTCCGCAACACTTCAATTGGTATCAGAGCAAGGTTTCTCCATTTACTGTCATATCTATTTGATCTTACGATCAGGAGATCCTTGATCTTATGGACTCCAGTAAGGGGTATATGGCCGAGGGACATTCAGTCACTAGGCCACCCTTCTTTGATGGCACTGACTATCCCTATTGGAAAAACCGCATGCAGGTGTTTCTACGGGCACAAAACTTTGAATTGTGGAAGATAGTCAGAACAGAACCGTATGAGTTGCTCAAGACGAAGATACATGGACAAAAGACCAGATTGCCAAAGGGACTCTCAACTGGAGCGCCCTCATCATGATGCAGTGCGCGGTCCATCCAAAGGAATACTCGAGGGTCTCCACATGCACCTCAGCCAAGGAAATGTGGGACAAGCTCGAGTTAATATATGAAGGTACATCTGAGGTGAGAGAATCTAAAGTAAGCATGCTAGTCTCAGAATATGAAATGTTTAAGATGAATAATGATGAGACAATATCTGATATGTTTGCTAGATTCATGGTTATGATAAATGGACTAAAAGGTCTTAAAAAGGAATACTCAGACAGTGATTTGGTGAGGAAGATACTTCGGTCTCTTCCATCCTCATGGAACACCAAAGTCACTGTCATTGAGGATTCCAAGAATCTTTCAACCATGAAGGTGGATGAATTGATTGGTTCTCTCATGACCTATGAATTGAATGTGAAAAGGAAGGAAACTGAAGAGAACCCAAGGAAGTCTATCGCTTTGAAAGCTTCCAAGAAAGTCTCTTCAGATTCCAAAAGGAGTATTCAACAGGAAAGTCTTGAGTCTGAATCCTCTAGTGATAGTGAGAATGACGAGATGGCCATGCTCACTAGACAATTTAAGAAGTTCTTAAATTCAAGAAAAGAGGTTCAGGAAACTTAAAACCGTTCCAAAGGGTACCAACAGATTTGATTCACCTAACAAATCTGATGTGGTTTGTTATGAGTGCAAGAAGCAGGGGCACATGAGAGGAGAATGCCCAGAGCTTAAGAAAAAATTGAGAAAGACAAATTCACGTTCAAGAAAGCCAAAGCAATGTTGGCTTCATGGAGCGATGAAGATGAGGACAGTCAAGCCACCTCGGAAGATGAAGAGATTCAGTGTCTCATGGCAAAGAGTGACGATTCAACCGAGGTAAACTCTTCCTTCGAGAATTTTTCTATTGATGAATGGGAAGAGGCTTATACTGTACTATTTGAAAATTTTTGTGAATTTAAGTCTGAAAATAAAGCACTTAAGAAGAAAATGAATTTCCTTATTCATGAATCAAACAACAATGAAGAAATTGAGTCTCTGAACAAGGTAATTGATTTGATGAAAATTGATGAACAAACCCACATGGATGAATTGGATAGCATGAAACTTAAGTATCAAGAAGTTCAAAAGGAAAGAGATGATCTAATAAACTCTCTTGATATTCTTAAAGGTGAGCATGCTAATCTGCAAGAGAAATTTGAAAAAGCTGAAACAGAACTAAAAGGCAAATCAAAGATCTATCAAGTTTTGTAAAGAGCAAACAGAACTTGGATGCAATCTTAGGTTCAAATTTTGTTGCAAGACATGGGATTGGATTTCAAAATCCAAAGCCAAAGGTAATTGGCGAAAATCTGATGACTGATTTCATTGATCTAACCCCAAGCTCTAGCAAACCAAACCCTTCAAAGAAAAGGAAAAAAACAAAACAAGGGTAAAAAACAGGAACCTAAAGTCACCAAATTTGTTCCTAATCAACATGAGGAATTTGCTAAAAGCTCTAAACAGGGCCATCCACAAGACAAACAGCAAGTTCCCAAAGCTAGACTTACAAGGGAACAAAAAGGTAAGATGCCTATGGATGCCTCTAAAAATGTCAAACCCAATGTTGTTCCTAAATCATCATCATGCAATATCTGTAAAAAGATTGGACATAATGAAAAACAGTGCTGGAATAAACCAAATCAAATGAAAATCAAACAAGTTTGGATTCCTAAGCATTTTATTTTGCATGAATGATACAATGGGACCCAAAGTAATTTGGGTACCAAAACCTCTCGTCTGATCCACATGTGCAGGAATGCCTAGCAGCCCACAATCAAAACAAATGGTACCTGGACAGTGGCTGCTCGAGGCATATGACGGGCGACAAAGCTAAATTTAGTTTGCTCGTCGAAAAAGACGGAGGTCAAGTGATATTTGGAGGTAACAACAAACGCCAGATCATCGGCTCAGGTAAAGTTGGTAAGTTTGCCTCTAATTCTATAGACAATGTGCTACTAGTTGATGGCCTTCATCATAATTTGCTCAGCATAAGTCAATTGTGTGATAAAGGTCATAAAATTGTCTTTGAATCCAATTCATGTCATATTCTGGATAAGGAAACAGGAAGCCTAAAATTTTCTGGAAAAAGAATGAATAACATCTACATGGTAGACTTAGATGATCTAGAAAATAACAATTTGTGTCTTGTAGCAAACAAACAGGACGAGCTTACATTGTGGCATCGTAGGCTCGGTCATGCTAGTGACAATGTTTTACACAAGATCATGAGGCTTAAGTTGGTAAGTGGTCTTCCTGAAATCTCCTTTAACAAAAATGAAAATTTTTGTGAGCATGTGCACAGGGAAAACAAACCCGAAAATCCTTCAAATCAAAGGCCGGTAAGTACTTCCAAAGCCTATGAACTCTTGCACATGGACTTATTTGGACCTACGAGAACACTCAGTCTCAATGGCAAGCGTTATGGTTTTGTCATTGTGGATGATTTCTCTAGGTTCACTTGGGTAAAATTCCTGGCTCACAAGAATGAAGCAGTAAATGTTTTTGAAGAATTCTTCAACAAAATTGAGCATGGGAATGTCCATAAAATCTGCTCCATCCGCACTGATCACGGGGGAGAATTTGACAATAATTCCTCTCCGCATTTTGCAGGAACCAAGGTATAGACCACCTGTTTTCCTCCCCGAGAACTCCCGAGCAAAATGGAGTTGTGGAGAGAAAAAATAGAACCTTGGTGGAGATGGCTCGTACGCTTCTGGTCGAGAATCAATTAGCACGCACCTTTTGGGCAAAAGCAGTAAACACATCATGTTACATCCTTAATCGAGCCATGGTAAGACTAGTATTCAAGAAAACTCCTTACGAACTTCTGAAAGGTAAGAAACCCACCATTGGGTACTTTAAAGTTTTTGGTTCAAAGGTGTTTATTCATAACAATGATAAAAATGACTTGGACAAGTTTGAAGCCAAAAGCGATCAAGGTATTTTTCTTGGATACTCTGAACATTCTAGAGCTTATAGAGTGTTTAATCTGAAAACCAGAAAGGTGGAAGAAACTCCACACGTTGTTTTTGATGAATCTCAAATCAAGTCTAACAATTCTACTCCTTACAGGTTTGACGATGAATCTGATGAAACAACTCTTGGAGATCTACAAAGCAAATCAAATGCAATATCCAAGTCAGTTCATAAAGCTAAACGTGGATATCTTCGCAGGTACGATGATGAAGATGACGGTCATCTACTCAAAAATGAAGAAGAAATACCTGCACAAGATCCACAACAAGAGGATGAACCTCACCATGAAACTCCTCTAGCCACCCCTCCTCCGGAACAACATCCTCAAATGCAAGATCAACCAGGTCCTTCAACAATCACCAATGTGAGGTACTCTAAAGCTCATCCACTTGAGAATGTCATAGGTGACATAAATGATTCAGTTCAAACTAGGCCTCAAGTTAATCAAATAGTTGAACAGGATCATTTAGCCTTTGTCTCTCAAGTGGAGCCTAAAAATGTTGAAGAAGCATTAAAAGAAAATTCATGGATTGATGCTATGCATGAGGAGTTAGGCCAAGTTCAAAGAAATAATGTCTGGAGTTTGGTTCCTAAAACCCCTGAAATTTCTGTTATAGGCACAAGGTGGGTCTTTAAGAATAAACTTAATGAAGAGGGTAAAGTGGCGAGAAACAAGGATAGACTGGTTGCAAAGGGTTACAATAAGGAATTTGGTGTGGATTTTGAAGAATCCTTTGCACCTGTAGCTAGGCTAGAAGCAGTGAGGATCTTGTTAGCATATGCATGTTCTAACAAGTTCAAACTATATCAAATGGATGTTAAGACTGCTTTCTTAAATGGCTACATAAAAGAGGAAGTCTACGTTTTCAACCACCCGGCTTTGAGGATCATGATAAACCAAACCATGTATTTAAACTGCACAAAGCTCTCTATGGTTTGAAACAGGCACCCGAACTTGGTACGACCGGCTCAGCTCATTTCTGGTAAGCAAAAACTACTCCAGAGGTAAAGTGGACCAAACACTCTTTACAAAGAAAGTCCGCAATCATATCATAGTTGTTAAAGTTTATGTGGATGACATATATTTGGTTCCACTAATAGTTCACTGTGTGAAGAATTTTTAAAACACATGCACAGTGAATTGAGATGAGCTTAATGGGGGAGTTACAATTTTTTCTTGGTTTGCAGGTCAAACAGTTAGAAGATGGATTCTTCATCAACCAAGAAAAATATGTCAAAGAACTTATGAAGAAGTTTCAGTTTGAACAAGCTAAACATGCTTCAACACCAATGAGCACAAGCATAAAGCTGGAAAATGATGAGAAAGGTAAAATGGTAGATGCCAAGCACTTCCGAGGTATGATTGGCTCACTCTTTATCTTACTGCAAGTAGACCGGACATACAATTCAGCGTTTGTCTTTGTGCTAGATATCAATCTAGTCCAAAGGAAAGTCATCTAATTGTAGTTAAGAGAATTTTCAGATATCTCTCAGGTACGCATGATTTGGGTCTTTGGTATCCAGCTGGTAGTAGCTTTGAATTGATTTATTATTCTGATGCAGACTATGGGTGTAAAATTGACAGGAAGAGCACTAGTGGCTATTGCCAAATGCTTGGTGGTTGTATGGTTCGTGGGCATCCAAGAAGCAACACTCGGTTGCACTCTCTACTGCAGAAGCAGAATATGTTGCTGCAGGGAGTTGTGCAACACAAGTGTTGTGGATAAAAAGTCAGTTGTGTGACTACAACATTGACCTTGGATGCACACCTATCCTATGTGACAACACTAGTGCCATTAATCTCTCAAAGAACCCCATTCAACACTCTAGGACAAAACACATTGAAATCCGTCACCACTTTCTGAGAGATGAAGTAGCCAACAAAGCATTGGAAATTAGCTTCATACCCACTGAAAAACAATTGGCTGATATTTTTACCAAACCATTGGCAGAAGATAGGTTCACCACATTGAGAAGAGAGTGGGTTTGTGCAAATTGCAATGAAATTTCAAATATTCTAGCATATGTTCCTTGTGTCCACTAACTGTGAGGTATATCAAATGGTGATGTGTGGAAGAACAAGTCATGCTTGTTTGGAAACTCTCATTATGCGTGAGAAAATATTCTCCGCCACGTACCCATGGTCATGTGTCATGCAAGGGAAATATACTCTAATATGAGAATAGTTTCTTTACAATTTTGCTCATTCTAAATTCTCCTTGAAAATTTGTCAATTTTCGGTGAAATGTTTTTTCTACATGCTTGATGTGCTTCATTAATTAATAAATGTGTGCAATTTTGTCTTCATGAACTTGAGTATTCTTGTTTCAAATGGCACACATTATGGGGGAGCAAGTTAGGGTTAGATAAATGCAACTGTGAAGGAAATTGTTCACCCTTTGTCCATCTCAACTCCCTCACAGCCATTAGTCATTTCAGCCCTTCATTCTACCCTTAAAACTGCTCTGAACATGTCCCTGTCGACAGGCTACAAGGGCCCTGTCGACAGCTCAGCCCAGACAGAACTCTGATTCTTCTGTCTGTGTCCCTCTATCGACAGGCCCTCAATCTGCTGTCGACAGACACACACAGTTCATGTCTCCCAGAAATCTCCAACTTCTATCTGTGTCTTCCTGTCGACAGGCCTTCCTTCCCTATCGAGAGATATTCTGAATCTTGGTTGTTCATGCTTATTTCTTCACCCATTCAGTGAGCATCTTCATGATTAACATAAGGTGTCTATAAGGTATTAATGCATGTTTGACCATACTACCTACAAATGATATTTAAGCTATTCTTTATTCCACTATGATTTTCACATACTATTCATGTTGGATTTAGGTTCTATCATTTAGGAAACATTTCATAACTGTAAAGGATATCAACCTCACTTCTCTACACTAATTCTTTGTGAGCCGACATAGTCTCAATTTACTTGATAAGCCTTTTGGTCATGAAAGTGAATGTCTAATATTGATAGGTAATCATATCACCTACTTGATATTGGTTTTTACAACAATACTTGGAGAAAAGCTACTATTCTGAAAAAAAAAAAAAAGAATTCTTTCACAGGGCAAATAAAAACAAAAAAAAAAATTGTGATGAAAATCAACTTTACATGGGAAGAAGAATAGAGCAATGTTGGGTTATGCTGAGTAACCGGGGAGATGGGCATCACAAATGTCTGCCCTCGCGTCAAAAGGCTAACTCATCATCTCTGTACAACGGTATGATGGAAACTTCCACTAATTAACTGGGGGTATGGGCACGTGTAATGTCTATCCTCACGTTAAAAGGTGTGACGTCTTCTTAAGTACATTTCCCCATTGTTCTTTTAAATTCCAAACAAAAAGGGAAATAGTGTGTAGCCTCCACTGAGTCATAATTTCCAAGGTCATTGGTCTTGTGATTGTCTTGACATATAGATATCATTTCATGCATCATTTGCCTATCCACAAAATGGGGATTGTGTTGTCTTACATTGTTTATACAACAACGGGTAAGTGTGCAATGTTCTTTATTTAAGTGGGTGTTTTCTTAATGCTTTAACCTTAAATTCCTTGGGTATTATGTTAAAACCATTGGGAGATTGGTATGGTTTATTATATCCTTGTAGATGGTAGGTAAACATACATGATTCACATCTTATACACCTTCATTTATCACATGGAAGACTTGCTCAGAGCTTCAGTTTCAAAATCTCAAAAAATCACAAAACTGGCCCTTTTCTGAAAAACGCCTGTCGACAGGCACCAGGGGCCTGTCGACAGCCGGCGACCGAACTCTTTTTGAAGTCCAACGGGCTAAATCCGAAAATGGATTTGGTGGGATCCGACTCTTCACATACCCTCAACCTTTCTATAAGAGGACCCCACACACCTTTCCATCTTCTTCCACTTCCAAAAACCTTTCTTTCCCTCCCTCTCCTCAAATCCCCTCTCCAGGGTGCCAGAAGAGCACCTCTACAACCCTGGTGCTTTCTCTTCTCTTCTCCGTCTCCTTTCTTTCTACCACCAGTCTCCACCTCAAGCAGCTAGAGATCATGGCCCCTCCTTCCAAGAAGCTGGCTTCTCGTCGCCGTCCTCGGTCTCCTCGCGGTGGACAGGGTTCCAAGGCTTCCCCCGAACGTCGCACAAAGCACGGGAGGACCGTTTTGCCAGAGCTGCTCATCCCTCCTAATCTCCAGTTCAAAGTCACTCATGCCACTTTCACCAAGGTCACGCAGCCTCGCTACGTTGACTTCATCTCCCTGCAGGATTTCTTTCCAGGTCTTTTGCCTCTCTTTGACACACAGGGTTGGTCACCTTTTTGCTATAGCCACAAACAATACTCCTCCTCTGCTGTCACGGAGTTCTACCATAATCTCGGGAGTCTACCACAGGTGATCTTTATACCGAGTAAAAGGGAACTCCTTTCGCATTTCCCCTAATCTACTTTCAGTATCCCTCCAAATCCAAAACACAGGGGTTGACATCTTTGCACATCATCCCACCCCGAGGAGTACTATGCCCTCAATACTTCAAAGCCTTACGACCCCACAGATCGTACGCCACTGAATGCAAATTATTTCCCTCCACTTCATCGTCTCATCCACCACATTTTCACCACCCTCATTGTCCCAAAAGATGGAAGTAGGGAACTCGTCACCTCAGTTCAAAAGTCCCTCCTCCATCAGTTTTTGCGATGTGAACTCATTAATCTCCCTCAACTAATGTGTTCCGTCCTTCAACTATGCCTTGGTAACGCAAAGCGGTCCATGCCTTACGCATGTCAGCTCACCTCCCTCTTCCTATTCCTTGGCATCATAATTCCAGAAGGGGAGATGACCATCTTGCTGGCCCGTAGCTCCTATGATCTGACTGCTGCACAGCGGATGGGCTACAAGTTCGTGGATGGCGTATTAACAAGGGATCTCAAGGTAAAAGGCCAAGTTGTCCTTGTGGATGATGAAGAAGCTGATGAGGCAGCTGATGAAGAGGTCGATGAAAATGCAGTCGAAGAAGAAAAGTCCCAGTATGGGCCACTAGATGCTCCGGGAGATGATGCTCCTGATGTGGCAGTTGAGCCCTCCATCCGCGAATTACTCGCTCAACTACAACTTCAGATGTCAACTGGGTTTGAAAGGCTCAATCACAGGATGGATAGACTTGACGCCCGCTTGGATAGCATTGCACCTTTGCGTCTGCCTCCTACAACGCCAGCTGATGAGGACGCATAGCTAGCTTAGGTGTCTAGGAGAGTGTCATGTCTTGTTATCTAGTTATCTTCAGTCTTATGATGTTCTCTTACTTTGATGGTCATGCAATGTCTTTCCCTTTCAAGTTATGTTTTACCTAGCACGTTATGTATGGCTCAATGAAAAATCAATGAAAATTCTTGTCTTCTTGCCTACTACATGTGTCTATGGTGTATGCTTTTGGATATTGACAAAAGGGGGAGAAAACTCAATTGTGCACTTGCTTACACTTGCTTAATTGATTAATTTTTGTCATCATCAAAAAGGGGGAGAATGTTGGGTTCACATTCTAAATCATAAATACAACATGTTTTTGTTGATGATCAATGATGAACAAAGTAAACAAGTGAACAATGTGAGTTGAGCTTAAAATTGCATAAGATGTATACATATGACTTGTCTCAATGTGTTGGTATAATGTTAAGTTTTAAATGACTATAATGTCTCACTAACTATGTTCATTACTTTAGGTGAGATGTTGAGCAAGACATGTATGAAGAACAAGGGCAAAATGATGAAGATATACATGAAAATCAAGTACCTGTCGACAGCAGGAAGAATCCTTGTCGACAAGCTATACTCAAGCCAGAAGGACAGTCTTCAATACAGATGTGCTTGTCGACAGCACCCCAGCTACCTGTCGACAGGAAGAGGTTCACAGAACCCCCAAACCTTCTGTCTGCCTGTGCCTGTCGATAGCACCCAGTCGCCTGTCGACAGCAACTGCCTTCCAGAGGCTTTGAATCTTCTGCTTGCTTGCGCTGTCGACAGGAGCACAGTGCTGTCGACAGACGGAGAGAGTCTTCAAATACGGAAAGTCTTCAAGTTGCCATAGATGGTGTTTCCACATACACGACTCTCCATATGTAAACACCTCTATTTAAGCATCTTTTTGAAGACAATCACAAAACACAGAAGCCTCTAAGCAAGAACCCTAAAAAGCTTCTCAAGAAAAGTCTTGCCTGCTGCTCTGCTTCTACCTGCTGCCCAGATTCAACAAGAGAAGTCTTCCGTGCAGCGGTGAAGTCTGAACGTCGTGAATTCAAGCCTCTCCATCAAGTTCTGATCATCAAGACGAAGCTTGAAGTCTACTCAGACGTTCAAGAAAGAGTTTTCAATTGGATTTGATTCTCAACTCTCAAACTCTTCTCTGTTTTACTTTTATCCATACGTGTGTGTGTGTGGTGTTTCAAGCAGTCCTTGTGCTTGATACACGTGTGTGTGTTTTCTGATCGTGGTTACACATCAGAGAACACGTGTGTGTGAGTTGTAGTTCTGAACTAGCTCATAAGCAGATTGCTCTGCGTGTGTGTGTGCCCGTGGATGTAGGATACACGAGTTGTGTATTCCGAAGCACGTAAATCGTTGTGTCTCGTGGTTTGAACGTTTCTACGTTAGATGTTTGGTAGGCACGACGCATTTAAACACGTCTAATCATCTGCTTGATATCTATCATCGAATCACACACATCCACACTAAGTTTAGTCCTTGCCATAACTTCTAGTATTTTGTATCTTATCGAAAAGAAGGCAACAAGTGTTCTTAATAGACAGTAATCTATTCAACCCCCCCTTCTATATTACCATATAGGGAATTCCGCAACACTTCAACCACACAATAAAACCACGATCGGAAGCTTACCCCAAGAAGGGTAAAACACAATGTGTGGAAGGTCGCAACACACGACCTCCACGAAACAGTAGTTCTGCTTAATACTTGAAAGGCTGGTACATGACGTACCATAACAAAAGGCTACCCACGAAGGGTACATGTACCTACCACCACGAGGCACCACCATGGAACTAAAATTACAATCGTGCCACCGCCAAGGCACCCCAGAACGGTAAAATCTCAACCAGCGAGTTACTACACACAAGCCACAAGTAGTGGCAAAGCACGAGTCGTAAAGGAACGACACCACCACACGGGAACGAACTACTAGTTCATGAAGCTAGTATCCAAACCGGACACACAACAAAAGAACCACCTCTCAGTCTCACAGTCAAGGATGAAAGGTTCAACTGCCGCTCTAGAAAAAAATAGCGATAATCAAAGAATTGTAGAGACCAACCAACACCACACCTGCAGTCCTCACCACTTCAGACCCATGCTTGGCACATTCAGGGACTTTGGCCCGAGCACCCTAAAGTGAGACACTGGAAACACAGAACTAGATGGGGACCAGTGATGTCTACTGGTGTCCATCCCCCAACCACGAGCATGCTACAAACGACCGCACACCCACAAACACGAGTTTCTGCCCCCTGTTGTCTTTCGCTTAGCTGGACGTACAACTCAAACACAGGAGTGAGGGTGACGACACAAACCTCAATGGTACACACATTGCTAGGACACGCCTCGAGCACAACGTGCTTGGAACACACATAACATGGGGTACCCGATTGAAGAGGCATTTCGGAATAGGCGCTAGACCACAAAACTTGACAAACACAAAAACCACGATACATGCTTATACAATCTTTATTTATAAACCATGGTATACCAACATCATAGTTAGCTCGTCACCAGTCGCCATGTGACCTCCAAGCCAACATAAAGCTATATATACATAAACCACATTATCATATAATAACCTTGCCTGTCATTGGTCATCTCATGACCTTCATAGCAACATTAAAGCACAATGAATATTAACCACTTAACTTAATACAATAACATATCCAACATAAATCACATAAGTCACTAACTAGTCATACACTAACTCTTTAACCATACACATGCTTTACTAAAATTAAACTACCTTAACCACTTTAAATAACACCAAATAATTAGGTCTAGGTCCATACTGGAACCTCACTGCCCAGCCACCATAAGCAGATCACAGAAGCTAAAACGTGACGGACATAGGTGTCGCCTTTAAAATTGCAACAACCTGTCTGGATGTGACCATAACCAAAATGCGACAGGGCCCAGTGTCACGACAGAATCGTGACAGCTCGATACGTCGCCTTAAGGTCAAACCGATAGTTGAAGCAATAATTGTGACGGCGATATACATCGCGATAAAGCCAACCGATAACACCCGTCGATACTTGTCCTGAACATGATGGACCCAATGGTCACGTTCATGCCAACCAAAACAGCAATCCAATCGAAAACAGAAATGCGATGGCTCACTGCATCGCGTTCATACCATGAACATGATGGTGAACCCCATCGCGTTTCAAACGCGACAGTGTGTTCAGCTCAACGGCCGAACCCACCTCTCAACCACCAGAAAACACATTTGAATCCCATTCACATGGCCGTTAGAACAGTAAACTTGGAAGCTATATCATAGCACACACCACCTCAACATGGATTCCACCCCTTAACCCATTTAAGACAAATTAAACAAAAGGGAAGTCTCCCTACCAATTTGTAAAGGCCACGAAACATGAGAAACACCATGTCGTTGGCTCATCCACGCTCCGAACACCCTCCTCGCGTGTAAACCGTGCCGCACGAACCACCGAGAAGCTAGAATCGCCCAAGGGATGCCGCAGCAACCTCCCCCCACTGCCGAACAGAGCTCCTCTGCTCTGTCTGGCCGAAACAGGGCAATTAAAACCACGGTCTAAATTGTGACGTAGGCAGACATCGCATTTAAGAGTTAAATGCGACCACCTTAGCCGTCGCCAATCGGAGCAAAAACGCCACGCAACTCTAAGGCGGTTCAGTGAATTGCGACGGGGGAGATCGTCACGTTTATATCGCAACATACTGCTCTATCGCGTTCAGAAACAGTGAACTTGTGGGCTGTTTGGGCTAGAACCTCTGACCCACAACACCCACACATTGCACGAAAACCACGTACAAGGCTCAATGACCACCTCTTGGTCAAGAGCACCACACCAAAACCATTAAACATGGATCCAGAATGATCATGTCGTTACATTACTATTACCTAAAAAGAAATGTCGTCCTCAACATTCAGAAACAAACCACGACAAGCCAAACAATCACCTAAAAAGAAATAAAGCCAGTCACAAACAAGAAGGATACACTTCTTTTGCACTTGCCTTTCAAATTATTCTGCACTGACTGACTTAATATGCTCATTTCCATGCTTGTTCTACTCTTCTTTTCTCCTTAATTTATCTCACAACTGCTCTACTTTGCTAATGAAATCTGCCCTTTCCTTACCTTTCAACTGTAGGCAATTATACCTTGCTATTGACGCTTTATCTCCTTGGACTCAACCTATCTATACATTTTTTTGGCTATGTTTGCAAGATTTCTTTCTAGGTCACTTTACTTGCTCAAAACCTTTTACTATACAATGCTACCCTTAGGTGCTCTGCCATGCTTAAACCCTTTTTCAATTCTCAGTTTTCTCGGTGCCATTCCATTATCTGCCTATCATTGCTAACTGTTATTCTACCTCATTTTTATTCATATTCTCAACTGCCAAATTTTCAAAGAAAAATCAAATTACCATATCTAAATTTCTGGTCTCTTTATACCATTCAGCTCATGCTGCCTTAACTCATATCTTGCTCAGAACCATTGCCTCTTTATTTAAATGTGCAAAAACCATAAACTTTTCTTTAATCAATCAAACCTTTAATATCCTACGAATATTTAATCTTTCATGCTTCCATTGTGCCTCTCTAATTACATCGGTTACTTGGTAAAATATCCTACAAATTCTGCCCTCATTATCACTTCCAATTACTTTCCACTTCCACTATTACTCTGACTCCAGCTGTACTTAATTCTAGTTTTACTTAGTTCACAAATCATCTCACTTAGTTAATTATCACTGCAAGAAAATACATAAAATTTTGAACTGCTTTCTTTAACACTTCAATTCCGTTTGTGTCAAATATTTAAATTTTGAATTCTGGCATACCGCTACTGACATACTTTCTGTGCACTGCCATATAAACTCTTATGAAATACTTCCTGAATCATCTGATTATATCCATTTCATAATCTGCTATATTCTTTCTTTCTCTAGTCAATAACACTTAAATTTAACTTTAACTTTACTGCCAACTGCATTAAATATAATATCATCTCTGCAAAATATTTCTCTTAATCATTCTGCTATTTGGCTACCGCTACACATTTCTCTTAATCATTAAATATACATTGATCTTCCTTTACTATCTCTTTACCCAACTGGTCACCTCTACACATACTTACATGGATCTTTATATCAAACTTTCTATTACCATCATTATTCACAATAGCACTATTCTCAAGCTTTTTACTACAACCATCTTTAATCACAAAGCACAATTAATCTGACTGCCATAAATCACTGCTCCTCTGTTACCAATACCTCATTTGAAGCTAATCTACTTCACTTAATCATACGAAATCTTCTATATCACTAGTCACATATCAATCCAAACTATTTCTGAATACTTACTAACTCAAATCTCAAACACAACAATTACCTCTGCTAAGGTTCTCAATCGCAATCCGTACATTTAACAATCCTTCAGACACACAATTCCACATTATAACACTATTCCCATTGCTATTCTATCACACCATTACCTTATACGTGTCTCTGCTAACTCTATACCTTACTAAAACACCTTCATCACATTAAAACATATCCTTCCTAGAACACAACTTTACATTTTCTGAGTATCATAACTAAATTCACTAATTCCTTTAATTTCTGTAATTGTGAACCTTTAAACAACTACACTTTTTACCACGAACTGGCACACTGGTATAACCACACAAATTATACCACTAGCCACACTGTTTCTTAGCAACTACTGACAACTACCAAATTCACAAACACCTATACACATTTCACATGCCAAAAACTCACGTGAAAACCACTTTTAACCACAAAAAACCGCAGACTTACTACCAATAGTAGACATTAAACCATGTCTTGGGACATTGTAACCTTGATGTCTTTTCATATTCTAACTGGACCATGCGCTGATACCAACTGTAACGGCCCTGGATATTTATACCCAATAAGGCACCATATCCAAATATGCCACCCGCGATCGGACTGAAGTCTTGCAAGGGATAGCTCATACAAGTGTCATGTACAAATATAAAAGACAACCACAAGAGTATAATATAGAAGAAAGTACAAGTAATTATACTCATTTCCACACTTTACATTGTCCCAATACATTATTACATGTCCACGAGAAAACTATAACTACCTAGGGCATACCCCGAGATAGTAGAAGCTCACACAACAACAACTAACTCTACCGCTGGTAGTACAAGTCTGCCACAACGCCATTGCAAGACAACACACGGCTAACATCTGAAAAGAACTGTAAGTGAGTGAGCCTCAACAAGTCACTCGCTCAGCCTGGACATCCAAAAAACAACACCAGAAAATGAAGAGACCTCAACCTCAAAGGGTCTCACTGGCAACGCCGATAGCCAATCTACAACATGCTCAAAACAAACGTCATTAAACCACAATTAAAATATAATCACACAAGCTAACACAATCCTTGGAAAGTAAGAAGAAACAATAGGACTAGCACAGTATTACTAGTCTGCCCAACAATTGGGACGCCTAGGTCACAAGCCTCACATGCATCCACCACAACAACTAAACGAACGCCTAATCCACACGCCTCATAGGCAAACCACTGTCTAGGCTACAAGCCTCATAAGCAAACTACCCACATAGGGTAACAGGACTGGTAACAGTGTGCCAATCCACCACACAATAAAACCACAATCGGAAGCTTACCCCAAGAAGGGTAAAACACAACGTGTGGAAGGTCGCACTGACCTCCACAAAACACCACTTCACCTTAATACCTGAAAAGGCTAGTACACAACGTACCACAACAAAAGGCTACCCACGAAGGGTATAGGTACCTACCACCACGAGGTACCACCATGGAACCACAATCACAACCGTGCCACCACCAAGGCACACTATGACGGTAAATCCTCAACCAGTGAGTTACTACACAAAAGCCACAACCAGTGGCAAAGCATGAGTCGGAAAGGAACGACACCACCACACGGGAACAGACTACTAGTTCATGACGTCAGTATCCAACCCGGACACGCAACACAAGAACCATCTCTCATTCTCGCAGTCAAGATGAAAGGTCCAACTGCCGCTCCAGAAACAAATAGTTGTAGTCAAAGAACTGTGGAGACTAGCCAACACCACACCTGCAGTCCTCACCACTACAAGCCCATGCCTAGCACCTTCAGGGACTTCGGCCCGAGCTCCTTAATGTGAGGCATCAGAAACACAAGACTAGCTAGGGACTAGTGATGTCTAGTGGTGTCCATCCCCCAACCACGAGCGCACTACAAGCGACCGTACATCTACAAACATGAGTCGCTACCCCTTGTCATCTTTCCCTCAGCCGGACATATAACTCATACACAGGAGTGAGGGTGTCTAGGAAGATGACACAAACCTTAATGGTACACATAGTACCGGGACACACCCCGATCACAAGGTGCCTAGCTCACACAGAACCTGGGGTACCCGACTGAAGAGGCATTCCAGAATAGGCATAGGACCACCAAACTCGGCAAACACACAAACCACGATACATGCTTATACAACCTTTATTTATAAACCACGGTACACCATCATCATAGTTAGCTCATCACCGGTCACCATGTGACCTCCAAGCCAACATACACCTATATATAGATGAACCACATTATCATATAATAACGTTGCCTGTCATTGGTCATCTCATGGCCTCCATTGCAACATTAAACCACAATGAATATTAACCACTTAACTTTATACAATAACATATCCAACATAAATCACTAACTAGTCATACACTAACTCTTTAACCCTACACATGCTTTACTAACATTAAACTACTTTAACCATTTTAAATAACACCAAACAACCAAGGCTAGGTCCATACTGGAACCTCACTGCTCAGCCACCAGAAGTAGACCACGGAAGCTGAAACACGACGGACACAGGCGTCTTCTTTCAAATCACGACGATGTGTCCGATGCGACCATAACCAAAATGCGACAGAGCCTAGTGTCGCGACAGAATCGTGACGTCCCGATACATCACCTTAAGGTCAAACCGATAGTCGAAGCAAGAATTGTGATGGTCATATACATCGCGACAAAGCCAACCGATAACACCCATCGATACAGGTCATGAACGCGATGGACCCAATGATCTCATTCATGCCAAACAAAAAAGCACTCCAATCCAAAACAGAAACGTGATGTCTCACTACGTTGCGTTCATACCATGAACGAGATGGTGAACCCCGTCACATTTCAAACGCGACAGTGAGCTCAGCTCAACAGCCGAACCCACCTCTCAACCACCAGAAAACACATTAGAATCGCATTCACATGGCCATTAAAATAGTAAACATGGAAGCTATATCATAGCACACACCACCCCAACATGGATTCCACCCCTTAACCCATTTAAGATAAATTAATCAAATGGGAAGTTTCACTAC
Organism: Colocasia esculenta; assembly: GCA_014218235.1. Taxonomy (NCBI): domain Eukaryota; kingdom Viridiplantae; phylum Streptophyta; class Magnoliopsida; order Alismatales; family Araceae; genus Colocasia; species Colocasia esculenta. Next base: position 63,394,039 of record CM024754.1, read on the forward strand.
CAATTCGTAAATGTCGTGAAACATGAGAAACACCACGTCGTCGGCTCATCCACGCTTTGGACACTCTCCTCGTGTAGAAACCATGCCGCACGAATCACCAGGAAGCCAGAATCGCCTAGGGGATGCTGCAGTAACCTCCCCCCACCGCCGGACAGAGCTCCTCTGCTCTATATAGCCCAAATAGGGCAATTAATACCATAGTCTAAATCGCGACATAGGCAAACGTCGTGTTTAAGAGTTAAATGCGACCACCTTATCCATCACCAATCATAACAAAAATGCCACACGTCTCTAAGGCGGTTCAGTGAATCGCGACGGGGGTGACCGTTGCATTTAAATCGCGACGTGCTGCTCCGTTGCGTTCATAAATAGTTAGCCTGTGGGCAGTTTGGGCTAGAACCTCCTGCCCACAATACCACACAATGCACAAAAACCACGTCCAAGGCTCAATGACCACCCCTTGGTCAAGAGCACTACACCAAAACCATTAAACATGGATCCAGAAATATCGTGTCATTACACATATTGTCCCTGACAACTCGTTGAAAGAAAAGGATGATCAACTTAAGAAAGAAGTCTGAGAATTAAAAGAAAATATGGATGAATTGAAGTTAAAGGAAAATGAAGATGAAAATGAAATGAAACTTCTTGAAGAAAAAATATGATGTTATCAAAATTGTCAACAATGGAATGCTGAAAGAAATTGAAGAACTTCAAAAGAAAATATCAAGAAAACAAGAAGCCCTGGAAAAATTTGTTAATGGTAGAAATAATTTGTATGTCATACTTGGAACAAGAATGAACTCTAACAAAGAAGGGTTAGGATTTAACCCAACAAACAAAAAGGAACTTGGAATGAAAACAATAACATTTGTATCTACTGCAAGTACAAAATCTTCAAACTCAATAAAGAAAACAAATGAAAAAACTCATAAAAATGTTGAGGAGAAAAATGGAAAAAATTCTGCAAAGCAAAAACCCAAAGAAGAGTCTCAAGAGAAATTCAAAGATAATGGTAGGGTCGACATAGTTCCAAAGGAGGTCGATCCAAGTTCTATGAAAAGACAACTGGGAGTCATGTGAGTCGACACAATATTCACACCAGGTCGACACACATGTCTCATGGAAACCAGCACTGACAACAAAATGTATGGGTAGGTCAACACATTCAAAATGATAAGTCGACACATCTGATTGATAGTGGCAAGTGTACTTCAGGATGGACATGAGTAGGTCAATACAACTCATTCAGTGTGTCCACGCATCCAAAATCCTATGATAGATTCAACTATCTTAAGTACTCTCAATGGTTTAGTTCTTATCAAAACCCTTGGTTGTCTCATTGGGAAGGAAAAAAATTTCAGAAAAAAATCATTTCAATAAGAAAAAGAATGAAATCAGGAATGAACTCTGAAACAACCTCAACTTGACAACAAAAAGGCAAATTTAGATTCCTAAAAAAATCCATTATGTACGGTTGAGTTGAATGATTTAAAGGGACCCAAATGTGCATGAATTCTAAAAACTCTTGGTTGATGTCTTGCAGGAATGTCTTACAGACATATATAACGAGTGGTACTTTGACTGTGGCTGTTCAAAACATATGATAGGGGACAAAAGTAAATTTTGCTTATTGGTTGAGAAGCAAGATGGTCATGTGACATTTAGAGGCAACAGAAAAGGCAAGATAGTTGGATCAGAAAAAGTGGGTAAGAATCTTTCCAACTCTATTGATGATGTTCTTTTGGTGGAAGGATTGTGTTGGATCGAGATAGCACTTTAGATGTCCTAGAGGGGGGTGAATAAGACTTCTCGCACTTTTAAAATTTATTTGAATATAGATAACACTAAATAAAGTTGTTAGTACTTAGTGTGGTGTGTGTGAAACAAGTGAGAACTTGACGGAAACAATCACACAATTGCATAAGAGAATTTATCCTGGTTCGGCCCTTCCTACACGAAAGTCCTACATCTAGTCCCAAAGCAACCTCTTGGGATTTCACTAACTACCAATAACACTTGGCCTTCTCTCAACCTGAGAGGTGTTACAACCCACTTGCTCCCAAGCTAGTCTTCCCTTTACCAAGGGGTACAAAGACTACCTAAACCAGTAGGTCTTCCCTTCACAAGAGGGGCACTATAGGGAACAAAACCCCTACGGGTTATCTTACACAGAAATAGCATAGGTTGTATGCGCAGACAAGAGCAAACACAGAAGAAATCAAAAAAAGATACAAATAAGAATTGAAGCTTAAATTCTTTTTGACTCTAAGTGTCACGTCTCGAGAATTACGCAACGGAAAATAATTTGGATAATTCGAGTCGAAATTCCAGGACGTAAACAGTCAGCAAATAGGCCTCTAGCTAGCAAGCACTAATCGTATATCAACGCAACATCATAATAGGACTCAAATATTGAACTCAATGGAAATTGTATTCAAATCTCATGTCAATGTATGAAAGGTAACTAATACAAGACTAAGACTCAATAAAAGGAAAAGTACATTATTCCTCACTACCTACTATATGAATCTAACACTCTAGACAAATTAACTATAGATAGACTCAAGTGTTGGGATGATCATCACTCGGACGTATTCCCATCCTTCACTTGCTCCTCTTCTTGTATTTCATAGTCACCTAGAATGGTTAAAAGTAGGGAATGAGCAAACTAGCCTAGTAGGATTTATATCTCATAGTGCGGGCAATGATATAAGTGATTAGCAATTTAGAACTAGGTAAGCACGATTGAATGTCATGATATGCAAGTACGAATAAAACTCAATAAAACTTGATACATGAAGCAAGCTAGATAGTGTGATCATGAGAGAGCAAGATCTAGAACCATATAAGGAGCAAGATGGTATCAATAGTGTGGCATGTAACAAGCACGCAAGATATCACTTTAAATTGCAATAATTGCAGGATGACCATATCACGCAAGCAAGCAAGCACGAGCACGAGCACGATCATGTAACACTAATCAAGCATGAAGACACTAATGTACACCAAGGAAAGATCCAACTTGAAATGCACACTAGGACACGTGTATGTGGTTATTGTATCTAGCATTCAACACGCAAGTACTCCCAGCACAGATGCAATGCCAGTAATCATTATACCCCATGATTAACAGTATATTTATGACTCTCCATCATTGGGGCTAGACTAGAGCCCTTGTACACTCTCCGTGCCCGGTCAGCATCTCACTATTTTTAAATGTAGATACCCACAGTCATTAATGGCCAATAAGAGTTTTAAGATGTAAGCATGTGTAATGTCATGTTCATGATGATGATGAGAACAAGTAATAAGTACGGTGAACATGATTTCATGATAACAATAGTCAAGAGATAATTTTTGCAGCATAACGGCACAAATTATACTTTAGTTCACTCTTTACATTAATGGCTTAAGTCTATATTATAAATCACACTCACGAGAATAAGAGCAGAAAGGAAGTGCACGCTATCTCCAGAGAACTTCAATGGTGCAACCAACTCGGTCTCCACGAGGGAATCCACAGAGTACGGAGAATTACAGAGGTCTTAGCGGAAAGGTCGCTAGTCTACCAATATGGAATGACCGACAGAGAGCTTCCAATCCCCCAAGAAAGGGCTGCCTAGATGTGCAAGTGTGTAGTGATGTACGTATCTCAATCCACATTCCATCGGTTCCAAGCTTGTGGAAAATAATTAACATGCTAACATGAGATGAGACTATGCATTTAACTAAACATGGTTTACAATATTTTAATATAACAATTCTCATTTTTGCAAGATAGAATAGTAAGAAGAGTAAATCACTAGTTGTATGAATGGTCTCTGTAGACACGCGAATTTGGCTCCACCGTGGGCAAATTTTATATTACGCCATAATGCCACAAATGACCCTTATTTTGCCTCGCAAGAGTGTTTTCCCAATATTTCAGGTTCTCACCCTTTCTTTCTCGGTGCTTCCCCAAGGGGGTCGATCGCTAAATTTAATTAAGGCACAGTTTCATTGATTCGCGTCCACTACAGTGGACGCCTTTTAAACGCGACGGTCATAGTGGACGCAAATAGGCCCCTTGACAAGGCGGTCAACACCGACGCATTTAAGGGCCTTTTTTCGTCACATGTTCGAATTAGAAAGGCGTCCGCTAAGGACGACGTGATTAAAATGTCGAAAAGCCTATGGCCGTGCACGTCTTCGAATCATGACCAAATGTCTTAATTGCGTCCACCAAGGACGCCGCGATTAAGAAGTCAAAAGATCTGCTGACAGCGCATTTAAGAGCCCACGCCTAGGATTATGACGAATCTCAGAATCGCGTCCGGAAAGGACGACATGTTTTAAAAACTGTCAAATCAAGATCAATTTCGTCAAAGATACGATTTTATTTTGGAAAACGTGGCGGCCTTGCCAGACGCGATTCAAGGTATGGCCGCACGCCATGGCCACCATGCGCCCGTCCCATCAAGTTGACTTCTTAAATAGCGGCTTCCTTCTCGGACGCGATTCAGGTCTAATAGGCGTCCGCTGCATTGGATGCGATTCAAGAATCTGTTGCCTATAAATAGACCCCCGAGGGTATTGTTTCAAAAGGGTTCCAACGAAGCGGCGAAGCCCTGCCGGATTCTCACCTCGACTCCGACCCACGGGGACCCTCTACTCCGAACAATCCACGCCTTCCTCTTGCAGTGTTCGGAGCAGGCGTCCTCCCCATCGCCCACGTACCCCGGAGCGAGGCGGGCAACATCTTCCTCCTCCTCTTCCTCCCCGCCCTCCCTTCAACCGGCAACGGCCCATCACGCCACATCAACATTTTGGGGAAGCACCCCCCTTCCCTTCCTTCTATCTTCATTTCTCTCCTCCTGGCCCCTCGTGGCCCATTTCATTTTCTTTTACACACATGCATGCATACACTCACACCTACATTTTAGGGGTTTAAAACCACCAATCGGTGAGTCCTCCCCATTTTACTCATTTCATTTATTCATTTGGAATTCGGTACTACACGCCCTATTTGGCTAATCCCCTTATTTTCTTTGTCTTTTGTCAGGGTAATCAAACGAAGAAACGCCCTCTACAGCGGCCGGCCATGTTCGTAGAGGAAGAGAGGACCCACATCATCCTCACGCAATCTCCCCATGCTCCAAAAGGTATGCTCGCGATCACTCTTCCATCTCGCACCCCTTGCCGTGCATCTCCATTCGGCACCCTCGCGTGCCTGGCGATCACGATCTTTTTCTTTTTATTTTATTGCCTTTTCCACTCCATATCACACACCCACATATCCACTATTCACCCCCCCTTCTTCGTGGACCAGAAACGATATTTTTCCACTCCATCTCCACACACACCACGCATATAATCCATTCCCTATTTCGCTTTGTAGAGGAACGCGTCCCTTAAAAAAGGACGAGATCCGTATCTACAAATTGGCGATCACGGTGGGACTTTCTTTTGCATTTTCCCCTTTGATTAACCTCCCTCCTTCGTTCCCCACGTGGCACTTTATTTGGCACTACCGTGTGCCCCTCTCCCTTTTCCTTTTATACATATAAAGCATGCAATGTGTTTAATTTTGTCTTTTCCTTCTTATAGTGTATATTTTCTGATGTCCTGCCTTTTTTTCTTGTCCTCGGGTTGCCATTGTAATCGCATCCACTACAGAGGGCGTGATTCAATTTTGATAACGCGGTCGGTTAGCCGAACAAATTTCTATTTTCTATCGCGGCGGTAGAGGCCGACACGTTTCTGCCAGCAGACCGTCCACAGGGACCAGGCGCGGTGCTGACAACCTTCTGGGGGCTCTTAGTTCCGCGTGGACGTGACTAGACGCGATTTGTGATTCACGGCCGCTGTGCCGGATGTGATTCACAGTGTTGACAGAAACTCACCCCTTCTGCCATTTTTTCTATAAACTGCTGCATACAGGGCATTATGGCATTGGTCAGGGGACCTTCTTCCCTCATATCCTAGGCTCCACGCACCTCTCTTGGTAAGGGCAACCTCTCCTTTGGCCATTTCGTGTCATTGGACTAAGGAACTTTTGCCTAGAGCCCCGTAAGACTCTGTACCCCGTGGATTCCCTCACGGCGGACCGAGCTGGCGGTACCACTCCGTTGACCCGGGTTAGCTATCCTATTGCGTGGTGAGAGGTGATTTTAGTTGTACCGCGAAGTATTCATTTTCTACCCAACTAGAATCTCATCTGGAGTGACACAATATTTTTCAATCCATTAACTAAGTGTCAAACTCCTAAAACAAGCGCTAAGCATCATAACTTGTTTGAACCATATTGTTTGACTAATCTTTGTTCAACCTGTTTGATTGCTTGCTTATAAAAATGGATCCATACTATCATGATGATTCTTATTATGAGGATTATGTCAGTTCTCCATCCTTTCAATCCCTTGTCTGTCCATTTCACCACCGTGAGCGACAACCTTCTACTTCCTTTGATCATGTGCGCACACCGCGCCCTGACCAATTTGATGTCCCCTCACCTTTGCCTCCAATTAAAACTAGGCAAGAGCCTACCCCCCCACCATGATCCTACAGTCCAGTATGTCCTACATTCCATTGATCAGCTCACACCTCAACAACTTGATCTGATCCAATCTTTACTTGAGGGTGTGACTCCTTCTCCCTCTCCATCTCCAAGGAACCCACCTTTGTACATCCCGTCAACTTTGCCACATCCCCTTGTACATTCTTCATCACCTCGCCCCCCTGTCCATTTGCACTCCCGTGCTCCGGTCCGAACAGACCGTCCCTTGGAAAGGCCCACTCATTCAAGGACACCCCCATGTACTCCCTCACATGTCCAGCGGCAATCCCCTACTCCACTCCAGAATGCTCCTCTCCAGAAATTGAACAATCTGGAGGAACAAATAAATAAGCTTTCAAATTCCAATGGTAACCCCGTTGCCGCCATGCCGGCTCTCCCTAAAATCTACATACATCCTTCGGAGATGCCATCATATCGACAATACAATGGCACGGGGAACCCCTACCTTCATGTCAAGGAATTCCTTTATGAGTCTTCTCATTGGCAACATGATCCCATCACATTGGCATATTTATTTAGGAAATCTCTTGACGGCCCTGCACTCGAATGGTACTACTCCCTAGAACCAAGTGAGGCAGGAGACTTCCGCTCTCTGCACAAAAAATTCCTTCAAAGATACAAAGATTGCGTCAGCCCTTATCTCTCTATCACGGACCTAACATCCGAGAAGATGGTAGCCAACGAGGTCTTTGTGCAATTTGCTGACCGTTGGAGGTCAATGGCCACACGCTTACAACATGTGCTCTCAGAGTCAGAGAAAATCAAAATAATCATTTTTAACTCTACTCCGAGGTTCAGGCACCTCTCGGCCATGAACCAAATCGAAACGATGGAAGAGCTCTACGAGCGGGGACGTTACATCTAAACCCATCTAATGGACTCCCCGATCGTAGATCTTTTTGATCAAATTAAATCGAGAGAGAACGGATCAGTGGACGTCATCCACCATCCACCTCACCAACATACAACATCCACATCATATGCGCCTCTGCAAACTCCCATTCACCATGGCATGCCGCCACCCAGGCGTCCACTAATTCGTCCTCTCCGGACTCAGCAACCTCCGACTGGGCCCTACGCTGCCTCTATTTTTAATGAAGGAACTCATGCGCCCTACGTTGCGCCTGCTCTGGCACCCATGCCAATTCCCGTAGCTCCACCACAACAACCTTTACCTCCACCACAGCCTGTTGCTTGGGCCGAAGTTGCCGAGATCCGACTCATCCATGAAACCACTTGGTGCTATGACGATGAACCCTCACAGGTCATGTTCGTGCTCCATTTACCTACACCTCCCACATTGCCACCTGTTATCATCAAACCCTCCACCATTAAGCCAACCATTACACCTCCTATAACGCCAGCACCATTGGCAGCCGAACCAGAGCAACCCCTTGCTATCACACCCATTACACCTCCACTGGCCATACAACCCTCCACTACACCCACCATATCCACCCCCCATCCAACGGAGCGGGTGCACCTCTTTGAGGAGCGACAATCGGCGTCAGCAAAAGAAGGAAGCCTTGGGACCGAGCCTGTTATTCCAATTCCGAGAATACATCCCGTGCATGCCGATCATTGTTTCTATACCGGGCATTTTCATTGAGCGGGAGTCCTCCTCCCCTCCAATCATGGCCGTCAAGACGCCTTCTAATACTATGCCAATCATACCTGCTGCCAACCAGGTTCATTTTAAAATACTCATTGGGAATCTCTCCCTCTAGGCTCTCATGACCCCTCACACCATTGTTGTGAACCTTCCCACTCCAGTGAAGGGGTCAACCATTTAGATTGTGCTTACACATTCCAAAGCCAAATATTTGACACAATCCATTACCCAAGAGGTCGTGCCCCTTTCCATATCACATGCTTTACAAGCTTTGGGCACAGTCCCCCTTTGTTGCTTCCAACTCCACCAGTGGCACTCCCGACCCATTCATTAAACTACATTCCAAGGGAGTTTCCACTGTCATTTGACACTCCGACGGAAGTCAACAATTCTCCAATCATTGAGAGCCATTCAAATCAAAGGAGAAGAGCAAGACATTCCGCCCGCTGAGCCAATTATGTGAGGAAATACCTAAGGGTCAAAGAGCCAACTCCAAAACATAATTCTAAACGCCGGGCAAGGCAAAAGACCAAGGGGCCTCCACCTTCTTCATTTTCTTTCCAATCATCTTTCGTGCTTCTTAGCACCTTCCCATGGGTTCTCCACATTCCCTCCCCACGGGAAGCATTTTATTTTTATCTTTTGTATAATCCTACTCTTGCACTGGGCATCGCGCCCCTTTTTGTATTCCTCATTCTCCCTTCAGTGCCCCACGTAGCACATCTCCTCCAAGTGCCTCACGTGGCACATCTCCTCTCAGTGCCCCACGTGCACATCTCTTCCCCGTGTCCCACGTGGCACATCTCCATCTTGCGCCCTACGCTGCGCACCTCCATCTTGGCCCCTCGCGGCCTGCTTTTTCTTTCCTCTCCTCCGGCTCATCGGATTCTTCCCTTTCAGGGCACCGCGCCCTCCTTCTCCTCCAAACCCCTCCGGCCCCACCGGAGTCTCCAAGGTCTTTCCTCCGCTTCTCCTCTGCATTTTCAATCGGGTCTTTCGACCCTTCTTGCATTGTTTTCGAGGTTTTAGCCCCCACTCGCAGTTTTAATTCAAAATAAAAATGTAAATTCTTGTAGTCCCTGAGTCTCGCCCCAACGCAGGGCATTCGTTCTCCTTTACCCTCCAAAATCTTAACATATTTTAGCAATGTCAGGAAATTCAAAATTCCATAAAAAGATGAATATTTCAGCATTGCCATGCTCTCGCAACATTTTTTGTTATAAAAATTCCGAGCCAGGAGTCTGAAATTTCCTCCCGGATCATTAAGGATTGCCCTTAGCATGGGCACCTGCACACACTTGATGGCGCCTAATGCTGATTGCTCCCGGTAGACACCGTCACCGTCACAGCCACGCCTAAATGGCACAAAATGTCTGTTTCTCTCCTCTTTCGTCCGAAATATAGGTAGTAGAGGTAGTTTGGACGAAGAAACCTTCCCGAAGCACCACCGTCATAAGGGGACATCCTCAAAATGGGCAAAATTAAATGACCAGTAAAAATCCAAGTCAGAATGCATGTCAAGAGCAGCAAAGTCCCCGCGGAGATCCAAATGGACCGTGATGATCAGTCTGCTCCCATGTAAATTAATTACATATTTATTTTGGTGATTAACAAAACAATTACAAAGTCTACTAACATATTTTTCATGAAAATTAAGCACAGGAACAAGAACAAAGAAAAACAGACAAACGGGTAAGTATTTCTTATACTACAACAAAGTAAGTTCATAGCATTATTTTTTGTCTATGTACATAACGATTTCTGTGTAACTATAACGATTTCCTTACATTCATAAAGATTCGGTAAGTGTCTATGAATGCAAAGAAATCGATACCATAACGATTTGATAAAGTGATCGCATAACGATTTCTGTGTAACTATAACGATTTCCTTACATTCATAAAGATTCGCTAAGTGTCTATGAATGCAAAGAAATCGATACCATAACGATTTGATAAGTGATCGAATAACGATTTTCTTCGGAGATCAGAACGATTTGCCTTCGTAACGATTTCTTTAAGTCTTCGTAACGATTTGATTTCACATCGATTTCTTTACAGAATCATAACGATTTGTACATCGTTTCCTTCATATAAATACAATGATTTGTACATCGATTTCTTTAAAGAATCACAACGATTTGTACATTGATTTCTTTAAAGAATCATAACTATTTTCACATCGATTTCTTTACAGAATCATAACGATTTGTACATCGTTTCCTTTATAGAAACACAACGATTTGTACATCGATTTCTTTAAAGAATCACAACGATTTGTACATCGATTTCTTTAAAGAATCATAACGATTTGCACATCGATTTCTTTACAGAATCATAACGATTTGTACATCGTTTCCTTCATAGAAACACAACGGTTTGTGCATCGATTTCTTCATAACTTCACAACGTCTTGTACAACGATTTCATAAGTCATGCAAATAACGATTTCACAGAAAACAACGATTTGTTTTCCAATTACGTTGAAAAGTCAAATATCTTCCTGAATATCTTTTTGACTGCTGTGCATTTATGAAGACTGAACGTATCTGCATGCATGCAGACAATATTTTCCACTTTCGTATTACTCTGGTAATATCTTTTGTAACTGCAAAATGGCTTTACTATTTTGATGAATGTTTGCTCTAACGTGACTGACAACCAGAGACAGCTTAGCTGTCTACTGTTTAAGCTCATAAATGTGTGCAGGTCACTGACAACATATCGTCATACAACGTTGGACCATGTTGAAGCCAAAGGACATCTGAGGAGATCCTATCTCTTTGCGTGCACAAATGGATAACGGACTGTTGACTGGAAGCTTCCAAGTGTCAAGCAGTCTAACGTAAACAAATGCTTAGAGACAACGGACTTCTCAACGTTCAATTTGAAATGAACGTATATATAGAAGATAGAAGCTCCAAAAGAAAAAATGTACACAAAAAGGAAAGACACAACGCTGTTTCTCTAGTCTTCTGCGAGTTGTGAACTGAGCCAAGCTTCATTCCATTAGATTAGCTCTTTTTGCTCTCTGCATTGCCTGTACATCCTGAGAGAGAGCTGTTTTGGTTCTGAGAGTGAGCCTTGATTGTAGATCATCTTCTCTCAGTCCCTTGCTTCAGATCTTGCATTGTATTAGCTTGATCTAGGGGCATCATCTTCTTGATCACATTTCTTGTGGTTGTTCCCTTCTGTAAGAAGGAAGACCTGGTGGGATCCAGGGTGTGTTTCCCTTCGTGTTGAAGGAGGACCTGGTGTGGTATCCAGGGGGTTGTAATTCCCTTCAGGTTGAAGGAAGACCAGCTGCGGCTGGGTGTAAGGGTCCATAAGGGGGACAGTACCTTGGTAGTGAAATCCTGAGAAATTGCTCAGGGACTGGACGTAGGACTCCTAAGGAAAGGAGGTCCGAACCAGGATAAATTTGTGTGTGTGTTGCCTATTGTGTGTTGTTGTTTTATCCTCACTAACTCTAACGACCATCGAAGTGTGTTTGTGTGACTATTTTTGTAATCAGGTTTTCAAGTACTTAAATTTTTTAAGTATCCCATTCACCCCCCCTCTGGGCTAGCTAGCTGGGCAACAAGTGGTATCAGAGCGAGTCTCTTCGACAAAGAAGAAGATCCAACGATCTGAAGAGTAAAGATCCATGGCAGCCCAAGGAAACATAGAAGGTCAGTCCGTAAACCGACCCCCTCTCTTTGACGGTGAAGATTACACATATTGGAAGACCAGGATGGAATATTTCCTGCAAGGTTTCGATTTTCAAATCTGGTTAATCGTAGAAGAAGGTGATTACGTTATCCTAAATACAAAGGATAAATGGACAGACGACGACAAAAAGAAGATCTCTCTCAACTGTAAAGCCAAGAGCATACTGTGTTGTGCTCTCAGTAAAAAGGAGTTCAACCGTGTATCTGCCTGCAAATCCGCAATGGAGATGTGGGAGAAACTAAGAATCACCTATGAAGCACGGACAAAGTTAAAGAAACCAGAATAGACATTCTGGTAACTCAATATGAGAGGTTCCAAATGCAGCCAAGCGAATCAATAACCCAGATGTTCAGCAGATTCACAGATATAACAAATGGGTTAGCTGGTCTTGGGAAGAAGTATGAGAATGGAGACATGGTCAGGAAAATTCTCAGATCTCTTCCATCCTCTTGGACCCCTAAGGTAACAGCAATAGAGGAAGCAAACGATCTGAAACTAATGTCTTTGGAAAAGCTCATTGGGTCCCTTATGGCCCATGAGATCAACATGGAAAGGTTAGGAGAGTCCTCAAGTAGAATGAAGCACACCAACGCTCTCAAAGCAGTAGAAGGCAGCTCTGAGGAACAATCTGAAGATGAAGCCAGTGGTGAAGACAGTGAAGACGAAGAAGCTATGCTGTCTAGAAGACTTCTGAGAATTCTGGACAAAAAGAAAAGGTTTCAGTCTGGTAGAAAATACTTCAAGAACAAGGAGCTTAAGAAGCTAGAAGGAAAAGACTTTAAGAAAGCTGAGCCCATCTGCTACGAGTGTAAGAAACCAGGACACCTCAAGGCAGAGTGTCCCAAGCTAAAGAAATCCGAGTTCAGGAAGAAGGACAGTTCAAGAGAATTCAGAAAATATAAGAAGAAAGCCATGGCAGCTGCTTGGGACAACAGCAGTGACTCAGACAGCGAGTCAAACCCAAGAAGTGAAGAAGAAGAAGCCAATCTAGCTTTCATGGCCAACATAGATGAAAAGGTAACTTCAGATTCATCCTTTGATTCATGCAATGATTCAGATTCTGATAATCTAGAAGAAGCATTCAACGAACTTTATAATAAATATAAGGAAGTTTCTAAACTACTAAAAGCTAGTAAGAAAAATGTTGCTTGCTTAGAAATACTAACTCAGATTTAAAATCAGAAAATGAACAATTAGAAAAGCAAGTTAATGAACTTAAAAGAAGAAATGAGTTGTTGTGTGAAGATTTAAAAGGTAAGAATAAACAAATAGTTAAGCTAGAAAAACAAGAGAGTTCAGACGAACTAAAAACAAAAATTAAAAGATTAACTGAAGAAAATGAAAAACTATCCAGCACATTAGAAAAGTTTACTAATGGTAAAACAAACTTAATATTGAAAGGTGCTAGACGGTCAAGTAAAAAGAAGCATGGGTTAGGTTATACACCCCCAGATAATGAAGACATAATAGTATACCTTAAAACATATCCAACTCCAAAGTTTGTATCTGAACAAGACACAAGGTATAAAGTAAACTTTAAATATTTTGAAAAAGTAACTAAAACTACATGCTGCAGTCATTGTAACAAACTAGGTCACAATAAGAAAACTTGTCCAACTAGACATAAAAAATGGATAATAAAAGGAGAAAATACTGTTACTAACCAACCAAGACCCAAAAGAACTTGGGTACCTAAAGCTTGATGTTTTTATTTCAGGAGAACCTTCGAGCATCCAAATGGTATTTGGACAGTGGGTGCTCAAGGCATATGTCAGGGAATAAAAAGTTGTTCTCTCACCTCAAAGCTGAAGAAGGAACAGTCACCTATGGAGACAATGGAAAAGGGACTGTCATTGGTAGTGGTTCAGTAAACAGCAAAGGAAAAATAGTAATTGATGATGTGCTATGCGTTAAAGGATTAAAGCACAACCTTATCAGTATCAGCCAGTTGTGTGACAAAGGACATCAAATCAGATTCCAAGAATCCAAGTGCAGTATCATGAAGGATGGAGCAGTCATCTTTGAAGCAAACAGAGAAAAGAACTTGTACGTGCTATATCTTGAAGAACTAAAGGAGCAAGATATCTGTTTAACTGCTAGCAAAGAACAGTCTACTGAGCTGTGGCACAGAAGATTGGGCCACTGCAGTTTGGATGGCATAAGGAAGCTATTCAAGAAAGGCCTGGTGGAAGGTCTGCCAAAAGTCAGCACCAGAATGGATGGAGTTTGCAGACCATGTGCTAAAGGAAAACATGCTAAAAGCTCTTCAAGTCAAAGACTGTGGTAACTACCTCTAAACCCTTAGAGCTCCTTCATATGGACCTATTTGGGCCAATGAGGACCACAAGTCTTGGAGGAAAGAATTTTGGATTTGTCATAGTAGATGATTATTCCAGATACACATGGGTCTCATTCTTGGAGCATAAAGATGATACCTTTGATAGCTTTGTGAGCTTCAGCAGAAAGGTACAGAAAGATAAGAGATATTGCATTGTTGGAATTCGATCAGATCATGGAGGAGAGTTCCAGAATGAGAATTTGCAAGATTCTGTGATGATCAAGGGATAGAGCACAACTTCTCAACACCAAGGACACCTCAACAAAATGGAGTTGCTGAGAGAGAAAGAATAGAACTCTTTTGGACATGGCAAGAACCATGCTGTCAGAATATGATTTACCAAGGTATTTCTGGGCTGAAGCAGTGAACACAGCAAGCTACATCATAAATAGAGTAATGATCAGGCCCATACTGAAGAAAATAGCATATGAGTTATATAAAGGGAAAAAGCCGAAGATCAGTCACTTCAGAACTTTTGGATGTCCATGCTTTATTCACAACAACGGCAAAAGAGATATTGGTAAGTTAGATGCCAAGTCAGATGAAGGCATCTTCATGGGTATGCTTCTAAACCTAAAGGCTATAGAGCATTTAATAAACGTACACTATTGATTGAACAAACTGTGCACATTATCTTTGATGAGACTAACCCCTCCTTGAAAAAGGAAGAAAATAATGATAATGATGCAGATGAACTGTCCGAAAAGTTAAAGAATATCATTTGAGGACAAGAAAGATCCACCTCTGGAAGACATGCAAGAAAAGGATATCGAACATGAAAATCTTCCAAAGGAGTGGAGACACAAGAAAGATCACCCACCTGAGAACATCATTGGTGATCCATCTGTAGGGGTAAGAACAAGAGGTAATGTAATCCCTTGTGATTATCTAGCATTTGTTTCTCAAATAGAGCCTAGGACAGTCAATGAAGCTCTTACTGATGAATCTTGGATTATAGCCATGCAAGATGAACTTAATCAGTTCAAGAGAAACCAAGTATGGTCACTTGTTCCTAGACCATCAGATCATCCAGTGATTGGCACCAAATGGGTGTTCAGAAACAAACTAGATGAAACTGGTGTGATCCTAAGAAACAAGGCCAGATTGGTAGCTCAAGGCTATTCACAAGAGGAAGGCATAGATTTCGATGAAACCTATGCACCTGTAGCTAGACTTGAGGCTATTAGAATTCTGCTTGCATATGCATCCGCATTAGATTTGAAATTATTTCAAATGGATGTTAAGTCTGCATTTTTGAATGGTTTTATTAAGGAGGAAGTCTATGTAGAACAACCTCCAGGTTTTGATGATACTGATTTTCCGGATCACGTTTTCAAATTACACAAAGCATTATATGGTTTAAAACAAGCACCTAGAGCCTGGTATGAAAGGCTTAGCTCTTTTCTGTTAGACCATGGTTTCATTAGAGGTCAAGTAGATAGTACACTATTATCAAGTCCAAGGTCAAACATATACTACTTGTGCAAATTTATGTAGATGACATAATTTTTGGGTCTACTGATGAATCTCTTTGCAAGTACTTTGAAAAGCTTATGCAGGGAGAATTCGAGATGAGCATGATGGGAGAGCTAAACTACTTCCTTGGATTGCAAATCAAGCAAGGAAAGGATGGCACCCACATCTGTCAAGCCAAATACATCAAGGAGCTTTTAAAGAAATTTGGATTTGAAGATGCAAAGCCACTGTCAACACCGATGAGTACATCTACAAGAATGGACAGTGATCAAGATGGTAAGAAAGTAGATCAAAAGATCTACAGAGGTATGATAGGCTCATTGCTTTATCTAACAGCAAGTAGACAGATATTATGTTTAGTGTATGCATGTGCGCTAGATATCAAGCAGACCCTAGAGAGTCTCATTTAATTTTTGTCAAAAGAATATTTAGATATTTAGCTAGAACTCATGACTTAGGTTTGTGGTATCCAAAATCATGTGAAATCAATCTAGTAGGATACTCTGATGCTGACTACGCTGGATGCAAGATAGATAGAAAAAGCACCAGTGGTTGTTGTCAATTCCTTGCAGGATCTGATCTCATGGTCCTAAAAGAAACAAAATTCAGTAGCACTGTCTACAGCTGAAGCTGAGTACGTAGCTGCTGGAAGTTGCTGCACACAACTCTTATGGATTAAGCAACAAATTGAGGATTATGGACTCAAGATCAAGACCATTCCCTTGCTGTGCGACAACACCAGTGCCATTAATTTAACCAAGAATCCAGTACAGCATTCAAGGACAAAACACATTGAGGTTAGATACCATTTTATTCGTGATCATGTAGCTAATGGCAATATAGAAATTTCATTTATTGATACAAATAATCAGTTAGCAGATATCTTCACAAAGGCCTTACCCGAAGAGAGATTTACCTCTCTTAGAAGGGAATTAGGCATGTGTAAATTGTGAAAGAATTATCTTTTAAGACTGAAATATTAAATTTCAGAGTTCAATCATTTATCCCTCTTGAATTAAGCAAAAGATTTCAATCGTCTCCTTTGTGTAAATATCCTTGACGGTTCGCTATTTTTTAAAAGGTTTTACTGCCGTCGAACCTATTGTTTTGTCGTTTTCTGCCATTATGACACCTCCGATTTCCTAAAAGCCACTTTTCTTTTATATGTATATCCCGAAATCTGTGTGAGAACGATTCATCTCCCACCTTTTATCTCTTTCTCTCATTCACTTGCCTGAGCCGATACCCTAACGACTCTGCATCAGCTCTTTGAATCATTCTAGCTTCAAACCTCTTCCCGCTAGAAATTTCTTGAGGGCTTTCACATTCCTCTTCATCTCAATCCGTCAGAAACTCTTCCCATCCAAAACCGTGGCCTCTTCTGGTGCATCCAGTAGTGTTGGGGGCTACAGGGCTGAGTTTCTCTCCGCAGAGCAACAGGCAAGGTTCACAACCGTGAAGACGAAGCTGCGTGGTTACAAGGCAGTGGATGTGGCCGACCTGAGGAAGAACGGCATGAGCAGTTTTGTAGAAGCTCTGGACAGATTGAAGTGGACAACGATCGCTACCATCTCTGAAGTAAGTTTTCCGGACCTGGTAAAAGCTTTTTATGTGTGTCTGAAGTCAGAGGCAGACGGGACCTTGACCTCCATGGTTAAGGGAACCCAAGTTAGGGTCTCACATGATCTATTGAAGACTTTGTTTGATGTGACACCTCCGGACACAGTGGAATCCATACTGTGGACATTCAGGCGAAAGGACTAGGGATAGTTGGTCCTGAGTTCAGACTGAAGGATGATAAGCTAGATATAAATCAGATGAATGCGTTCAACCGCCTCCTGCACTTTGTAGTTTGTCAGATTGTGACTCCGAGGAGTGCTACGTTTTCAACCTGCACTAGGGCAGACTCAGATTTGATGTTCTGGGCCATCCAGAATCAAGAAATCAACACAGTAAAGATTATGATTGAAAGGATGAAATTTGCCAGTGCCCAAGTATGGGACACCAAGAGTAAATTGAATGTATCCCTACCGTATGCTCATCTTCTGACCAAGATTTTCAAGCACTTTGGCATAAGTACAGTGGGTGATGTATCTGAGAAAATGGGCCAAGCAATCCGGTCCAGAAATTTGAGAAAAAGTGGTTTCTCCGTGGTCAATGGAGTATGGTCAAAGACCTCAGTGGCTGAGGGTGAAGCCATTATTGGCGAAGCCCAGGAAGCAGTAGCAGAAGCGGAAGAAGAGCCAGTAGAGTTAGCAGCAATGGAAGTTCCAGTGGCACAAGAAGAATCTGTTCAGGCAGAAGCACCGGTAGAAGCAACAGTAGAAGTGCCATCCGAAGAAGCAGCAGCAGCAGGATCCAGCAGAATAGAGGACATTCCTCTAGAGAATATTGAGCCAGTTGGGCACAATGTTGAGGAAGTTGCTCCATCTTCCGAGTTGCCCCAATTCTCTGGAATGTACTGGTATTCCTTCAGAGTTCTTCAAGGGATCCAGTAGTCAATGTGATTCCAGAAGCAGAAGCTGTGGCATCAGGCCACACTGAAGAATTGTTTTGGAGGATGCTCCTGTTCAGGGGGAGCAATCATGGAAGCTGAGGCAGCACAGACTCAGGGGGAGCAAGGAGATGCTCCTGCAGTACCTCAGGGGGAGTATTCTGAAGATGTCCCCATGCAGGAAGGTGTAAACAGTGAAAATGTTGAAACTGGTGAGCCCACTAAAGGGCCAGGGCGAAAGATGAAAAGAATTGCCCGTAGAAGACCGAAGAAGTAGCTAAGGGAGCACCTGAATCCCTTGCTTAAACGGCTAGATGATCAAGCTAAGGTTCTGAGCTCAGTACAATCAGAGGTCAACACAATTTCCATTAATCAGACCTCAGCCACAAAGGAGATGTCTCAAGTAAAAAATGCAGTAAGGTGGTTCAATTAGGAGATGGGAAGCATGAAGTCCATGCTTTCTGAGATTTTGAAGGCAGTTGGAGCCCAAGCTCCTCTTCCTCCACCTCCTACTGCTCAGAGAAGTGAAGCAGGTGTTTCTAGGCCATCAGGGCCTGCTGAGCAAATGGCAGGGCCATCAGGGCCATCAGTAGTGGTACAAGAAGCAGCTGTGGAGTCTTGGCCATCAGGGCCACCTGAAGAAGGGTCTGGGCCAGCAGGGCCAGTAAGGTTTGAGCAATCAGTGGAAGCGGATGTTGCACCTGAGCCCCCTGTTCCTTCACCCATCCTAACTCCAGCCCCTCTTTCTCCACCTTCATCTTCAACTGCTCCACCAGCTCCTCAACCCTTCAAACAACCACAACCTAGAACCATTTCCTCACCTACACCATTTCCATCTCAATCTTCCTTCTCTCCTTCTTCTTCCCAAATCATTCCTCCTCCTCCTGTTATTGAAAATCCTCCAACCTCCTCATCAGCTGGAGCCTCCTCTTCATCTAGTCATTCTACTTCAAAACTTTCTTCCTCTTTCAATTCCAAATCACTTCTTTATCCTTCTACTCCACCTCTTCCATAACCTTCATCCCTAAAAATCCACAGCTTGGCAGCGCGTTTCTCACTCAACTTGAGGATGAGTTTGAACGCTCAACTCTCAAAATTCTGGCAGTTGCCACTCATGTCCACAGGACTGTCTCTTCTAGTCCTCCTCAGAAGAAGAGGAAATTCTCCACCTCTCTCTGTACCTTCTTCTACACCCAAATTCCTCCTCTTTGGTTCTCCCTCACTGCTGAAATTGATAGGAGACCAATCTATCGAGAATATCTGCAGAAATGCATTCTCTCCACCATTTTTGGCATTCCTTTTGAACCTCACTGATCACCTCACCATTGTTCTTCCCTATTGCCACTTGTCCAAAGCCAATCAATCCAAAATCTTTCAATGGCTGAGTGCAAGTCTGAAGACCAGTGGGCCAAAGGGCACAAGACTCTCTACACCAAATACCTCCAGGCCAGGGATGACAGTTTCTAGTCGAGATTACCCACTCTCTCTCTCTGAGTGGTTTGTTTTCACCATCAAACTGTCTGGGGTCAGTTCATCCTTAAAGAAATCAGGATAGCAAGGCACTTTCAGCTCTACATTGATTACTGCTATCTGAATAAGATTCCTGAGGTGCAGTTTGGTCAGTTCCATGAGGCTCTTGCTTTCCTTCAGACAGAGCACCCTGTGAATTGTTCTTTTCAAGTGGATTTCACCTCTCTCAAAATGTCTACAACTATGTTCCTCCCCAAGCTACACTCCTTGGTATTTGATTCTGCTGCTGGCTCTCATGCTTTTGAGCGGTTTGCTAGAATAATGGGCAGACTGTCTGCCAAGAAAGGTAGGCTCCCTTCTTTTCAGAGATTCATCTTCAGAGAATATCATCTTGGACATATCTCCTATGAAGTTCTCACTCCTTTAATCTCTGAGTGTGAAAGGCTTTCTCCCACAGACTGGGAAAAGCACTATAGGCAATCTGCTCTCCAGCTGGAATCAGTCAATAGTTCTTTGTTCAAGGCCGGAAAGCCAAGCTTATCTGTTGAAGCCTTCTTGGATCTAAACTCTATCAATCCAGTTCAGGAACTGTATGTTCAGTGGGCTTCAAGATACTCAGCTTACTTTTCTTTGAAGAAGGCCCTACTTGATCACCAGCTTTTCTATCCCATTACTCTTGATAGATTCCTTCAGCGTGCTAGTTTGGACAGAGTACTTTTTCAGATTCTATATGGATAAGGATCAGTATGCACTATTCCTGGAGGACCAGCGGCAGCTATACATTCAGCGCTTGCTCCCCTCCATGGGTGCTTCTTTCACTATAGCACTTGGTGTCTTCACTCAACTTTTTGAAGACCAAGAGATTAAGGCATGGGAAATTATTTCTCACCATGCCTCTCTTCTTTCTCCTCTCTTCTATCTCCCTGTACCTTCTCAACCTTAATACAATATCCTTGATTGTGTATCTCTTCTTCTTTGTCTCAGTGTATCTTTTTGCTTAATGACAAAAAGGGGGAGAATTATTTTAGCATTTCTGAAATACATTCAAAGGTTAATTA
The DNA here is from genome assembly GCA_014218235.1 of Colocasia esculenta. NCBI lineage: Eukaryota > Viridiplantae > Streptophyta > Magnoliopsida > Alismatales > Araceae > Colocasia > Colocasia esculenta. Next base: position 63,414,756 of record CM024754.1, read on the forward strand.
CATTCAAGGTTTATTTCTGAAATATGCTTAGAATAATTTCAGATCATTCATGCATCTTGTTAAGTTTTGTCATCACCAAAAAGGGGGAGATTGATGATCAGTCTGCTCCCATGTAAATTAATTACATATTTATTTTGGTGATTAACAAAACAATTACAAAGTCTACTAACATATTTTTCATGAGAATTAAGCACAGGAATAAGAACAAATAAAAACAAGACAAACGGGTAAGTATTTCTTATACTACAGCAAAGTAAGTTCATAGCATTATTTTTTGTCTAAGTACATAACGATTTCTGTGTAACTATAACGATTTCCTTACATTCATAAAGATTCGCTAAGTGTCTATGAATGCAAAGAAATCGATACCATAACGATTTGATAAAGTGATCGCATAACGATTTCTGTGTAACTATACGATTCCTTACATTCTAAAGATTCGCTAAGTGTCTATGAATGCAAAGAAATCGATAGCATAACGATTTGATAAGTAATCGCATAATGATTTTCTTTGGAGATCAGAACGATTTGCCTTCGTAACGATTTCTTTAAGTCTTCGTAACGATTGATTTCACATCGATTTCTTTACAGAATCTAACGATTTGTACATCGTTCCCTTCATAGAAACACAACGATTTGTACATCGATTTCTTTAAGAATCCCAACGATTTGTACATTGATTTCTTTAAAGAATCATAACGATTTTCACATCGATTTCTTTACAGAATCATAACGATTTGTACATCATTTCCTTCATAGAACATAACGATTTGTACATCGATTTCTTTAAAGAATCACAACGATTTGTACATCGATTTCTTTAAAGAATCATAACGATTTGCACATCGATTTCTTTCCAGAATCATAACGATTTGTACATCGTTTCCTTCATAGAAACACAACGGTTTGTGCATCGATTTCTTCATAACTTCACAACGTCTTGTACAACGATTTCATAAGTCATGTAAATAATGATTTCACAGAAAACAACGATTTGTTTTCCAATTATGTTGAAAAGTCAAATATCTTCCTGAATATCTTTTTGACTGCTGTGCATTTATGAAGACTGAACGTATCTGCATGCATGCAGACAATATTTTCCACTTTCGTATTACTCTGGTAATATCTTTTGTAACTGCAAAATGGCTTTACTATTTTGATGACTGTTTGCTCTAACGTTGACTGACAACCAGAGACAGCTTAGCTGTCTACTATTTAAGCTCATAAATGTGTGCAGGTCACTGACAACATATCGTCATACAACGTTGGACCATGTTGAAGCCAAAGGACATCTGAGGAGATCCTATCTCTTTGCGTGCACAAATGGATAACAGACTGTTGAGTGGAAGCTTCCAAGTGTCAAGCAGTCTAACATAAACAAATGCTTAGAGACAACTGACTTCTCAACGTTCGAATTTGAAATGAACGTATATATAGAAGATAGAAGCTCCAAAAAGAAAAAATGTACACAAAGAGGAAAGACACAACACTGTTTCTCTACTCTTCTGCGAGTTGTGAACTGAGCCAAGCTTCATTCCATTAGATTAGCTCTTTTTGCTCTCTGCATTGCCTGTACATCCTGAGAGAGAGCTGTTTTGGTTCTGAGAGTGAGCCTTGATTGTAGATCATCTTCTCTCAGTCCCTTGCTTCAGATCTTGCATTGCATTAGCTTGATCTAGGGGCATCATCTTCTTGATCACATTTCTTGTGCTTGTTCCCTTCTGTAAGAAGGAAGACCTGGTGGGATTCAGGGTGTGTTTCCCTTCGTGTTGAAGGAGGACCTGGTGTGGTATCCAGGGGGTTGAAATTCCCTTCAGGTTGAAGGAAGACCAGCTGCGGCTGGGTGTTAGGGTCCTTAAGGGGGACAGTACCCTTGGTACTGAAATCCTGAGAAATTGCTCAGGGACTGGACGTAGGACTCCTAAGGAAAGGAGGTCCGAACCAGGATAATTTCTTGTGTTGTGTGATTGCCTATTGTGTGTTTGTTGTTTTATCCTCACTAACTCTAACGACCATCGAAGTGTGTTTGTGTGACTGTTTTTGTGATCAGGTTTTCAAGTACTTAATATTTTTAAGTATCCCATTCACCCCCCCTCTGGGCTAGCTACCTGGGCAACAGACCCGGTCGTATGCATGCAAAAATCAAAATCAAATGAATCATAATAGAGCATGTCAAGAGGGCAAAGTCCCCGTGTAGATCCAAATGGACCCGGTCGTACGCATGTCCCTACAATCAAATGGTCATCACTCAAGATTCCAAAATAATTGGAAAAGCCCCAGTGCTTAAATGAGACTGAACCTTCTGACGGTTGTGTCAAGGAAGGAAGTCTCGACCCAACCCCTCGAATACCCATACCAAGCTTGTCTTCAAATGTTCTTTCCTTCTCCCTATTTAAGACTTAGTCGCCTATTCAGGCATGGCTTTGATAGTGGCACTGTTAACCACAAGCAATCAGCCCCTGGGCACCACCTTAAACTGCACGCCCTACTCTGGGCTTTCCTTAATGAAACAGGGAGCTAACAAGGACCCCTTCGCCGGTCGATTTTCATAATTTTAATGCCGCCATGGCATGACAATGTTTCAAAACCACAAAAAAAAACAACAACAAAAAATCAAATATTTCCAAAATTCCAAACAAAAAAAATCCAAATATTTTCAAAATAACAAACAAATCCAGATATTTTCAAAATCTACAAAAATCAAATATTTTCAAAATCACAAATAAATTCAAATATTTCCAAAATCAACAAAAAAAACAAATATCTTCAAAATCAACAAAAAAATCAAATATTTCCAATCACAAAAATCAAATATTTCAAAAATCAACAAAAAATCAAACATTTTTACAAAATTCCACAAAAATCAAATATTTCCAAAACCCACAAAATCAAATACTTTTTCAAAAAATCACAAACAAATTTGAATATTTTCCAAAATCCATAAAAAAATTCAAACATCTTTCAAAAACAAAATCCAAAAATTCCCCGATGGTGTTGCACCAGGCAAGCATTGCCTCCTATCTGCGTCAGATCACATCAATTCTTCCAAATCATGGGTTCCTCCCACCTTGCACTCCAATATCTTTGGCCAAGTCCAATTATCCTCATAGTAAAAACAAACAAATTGAATGAACCATGCTTGTTGTTTAACGTTGTATCCATGATGTATGTTCCATGCTATAATGTGTTTTTCCATGATATGTGTTTTCTTGGCTAATGAGTTTTGAGTGAAGGATTCGAGTTACCTCATCTAGCGCTACACCAGGCTGCTGCTGCCTTCACCATCCCTATCTGCATCTACTATATTTTATACCATTGGAGTACACCAAGGACCTTATGGCTTTGAGGAATCTGAGATTTGAGTTCCCCTTCATCAAAAATAATGATTATCCCAGTGGATCCTTAGCCGCACGGATAGGCCGTTACGCTTGGCATGTGAGGACGACGGACCCATGCATAAAACCTCGGTCCTTACTCTCCAGTGTAACAATGTTATCCTTAGTTATTTTCTACTCCTCTTTTTTGAGCTTATTTTTCCTTTAGCCCAGCATACATGCATCTTGAATTCACTGTGGAAAATCACTCTTCCAAGCCAATATAAAGGCCATCCGCGCTAAAACTCAAAAGCAATTTCAAATATTCCATTCCGGGTCGAATACCCAACTCCTTTGTTGTCGCCTCCGGGCTGATTTCCTTAAGAATCCTTTGTTTGGACTCATCCATTTTATTTTTATTTCTCCGAGAGATCCACCTGAGGCAGTGGCATACGCCCCGGATGGTGCAACCTAACAGATTGTGTCCTTAGGTACTTCCCGATGCTGGAAGTTGATCTCTCCTTCTCTCCCAAAGATCCACCTGAGGTAGTGGCAGACGCCCCCGATGGTGAAACCTAACGGATTGTGTCCTTAGGTACTTCCCCGAGGCTAGAAGTTGGTCTTTTCCTTTCTTGTCCTTTCCCTTTGTCCAAGCATTTGTTTCTTTAGGTCTTCTTCTTGGTGTTGACTTCCTTGGGTATTGGTGAAAGACTCTTATCAGGTGGCAGTCACCATTGATCAAATGCATGTCTATTTTTCACCTTGGCATCTACTTTTCAGTCCGCTCCCGCTTCACTCCACTTCGCTACGCTTCATTTCTTTTCATTCCATTTCATTCCACTTCACTCCATTACACTTCACTTCGTGTCGCTTCGCTTCGCTCCTCTGCAAAGCAGACGCCAAGGCGTGGCATCTGTAGACACGCGAATTTGGCTCCACCGCGGGCAAATTTCATATTGCACCATAACGCCACAAATGACCCTTATTTTGCCTCGCAAGAGTATTTTCCCAATATTTCAGGATCTCACCCTTTCTTTCTCGGTGCTTCCACAAGGGGGTCGGTCGCTAAATTTGATTAAAGCACACTTTCATTGATTCGCGTCCAATACAGTGGACGCCTTTTAAACGCGACGGTCATAGTGGACGCAAATAGTTCCCTTGACGTAGCGGTTAACACTGACACGTTTAAGGGCCTTTTTCCATCACATGTTCGAATTAGAAAGGCGTCCGCTAAGGACGACGCGATTAAAATGTCAAAAAGCCTATGGCCGCGCACGTCTTCGAATCATGACCAAATGTCTTAATTGCGTCCACCAAGGACGCCGCGATTAAGAAGTCAAAAGATCTGCTGACAGCGCATTTAAGAGCCCACGCCTGGTATTATGATGAATCTCAGAATCGCATCCGGAAAGGACAACGCGTTTTAAAAACTGTCAAATCAAGATCAATTTCGTCAAAGATACGATTTTATTTTGGAAAACGCGGCAGCCTTGCCGAATGCGATTCAAGGTATGGCCGCACGCCATGGCCGTCATGCGCCCGTCCCATCAAGTTGACTTCTTAAATAGCGGCTTCCTTCCCAGACGCGATTCAGGTCTAATAGGCATCCGCTGCATTAGACGCGATTCAAGAATCTGTTGCCTATAAATAGACCCCCGAGGGTATTGTTTCAAAAGGGTTCCAACGAAGAGGCGAAGACCTTCCGGATTCTCACCTCGACTCCGACCCACGGGGACCCTCTACTACGAGCAATCCACGCCTTCCTTCCGCGGTGTTCGGAGTCGGCGTCCTCCCCATCGCCCATGTACCCTGGAGCGAGGCGGGCAACGTCTTCCTCCTCCTCTTCCTTCCCATCCTCCCTTCAACCGGCAACGTCCCGTCACGCCGCATCAACATTTTGGGGAAGCACCCACCTTCCCTTCCTTCTATTTTCATTTCTCTCCTCCCGGCCCCTCGTGGCCCATTTCATTTTCTTTTACCCACATGCATGCATACAAACACACCTACATTTTAGGGGTTTAAAACCACCAACCGGTGAGTCCTCCCGATTTTACTCATTTCATTTATTCATTTGGGATTTGGTACTACACGCCCTATTTGTCTAGTCCCCTTATTTTCTTTGACTTTTGTCAGGGTAATCAAACGAGGAAATGCCCTCTACCGCGGCCGGCCGTGTTCGTAGAGGAAGAGAGGACCCACATCTTCCCCACGCAATCTCCCCATGCTCCAAAAGGTACACTCGCGATCACTCTTCCATCTCGCACCCCTTGCCATGCATCTCTATTCGGCACCCTCGGGTGCCTGGCGATCACGATCTTTTTCTTTTTATTTTATTACCTTTTCCACTCCATATCAAACACCCACATATCCACTATTCACCCCCCCTTCTTCGTGGACCGGAAATGGTATTTTTCCACTCCATCTCCAAACACACCACACATATAATCCATTCCCTATTCTCTTTGTAGAGGAATGCGTCCTTAAAAAAGGACGAGATCCGTATCTACGGTCACATCATTAACGAGCAATTAGAATAACATTCATGAAATTATAGCTTTTAATGGGTTAATTACTTTTAAGCTATTAAACATACCTCATGAAATGATCAGAACTAAGACATGCAAATCATGCACTTAATACCATGTAAAACGGGCCTCGGGTAGGCCTTGAAATGTGCATCTGACACAATGGACACATTTCCTAACGATGGTACAGTCGATACCTGGCTTAATGTGAAGAGGCTAAATCGCGTCCACCTATGTGGTCGCCTTTTACATTGAATCGTGTCGGGGTATCCCGACGCGTTCATGAAATTTGTTTAAAATAAAAATATAAAAATCACCAAAATTCTCGGGCAGGAAAACCGGCTGAATCGCGGCGGCCTTACCCGTCGCGTTTCAGGGGTCTTCTGATAGGTCAACGGCCCATAGTTTGGGGCATGGGTCGAGCCCACATCACGTCGCCATGGGAAGATGCATTGAAGGTAATGGAGGCGGCAAAATCTGACGCGATACCAGCCCCATGAATTGCGTCGTCTGGACAAGATGCGATTCAACATTTAATCCGAAAACGCAGAAAACAAGTGCTCGATCCATGAAACGCTTATAACTTCTATTCTAGGGCTTTTGGGACAACAATGTCAAAATGAAACTTGTTGGGAACATGGAATAGGAGAGAACTATGCTTTTGGAATTATTTAAAACAGCCTCAGAATGCAAGAGAAATCCACACGAATATAAAACACAATTAACATGCGCGACTTTGGCAAAACATTTATAACTCGAGATATACTAAATGATATTCGATGAAATCACTTGGACAAGAAAGTAGACCCGATGATCTACACATTGGTATAAGATTTATTAAGATTTGGCACGAGATCACCTACCTTTTGGGTTGAAGAATTCACGTTTTTCCAGAAAACCCTTGTTCAGACCACCTTCAGGAGATGCTTACTGCACCCGATCTACTGAATGAAAAATAGTCAAACCAGTGGGATTATTAACTAGACTCGACCCTCGTTCTTGGGGTATAAGCCTTGAATGGTTTGGTTAGGGTTTTGCCTACCTTTGGTCGACTTCAAAATGAGCTATCTGCACAGGTTGATGCAGAGCACAACAGGGAAGAAGCTCCGAGTTGGGGGCGATTTCCTCCTCCTTGAGTGCTCAAGAACAGTCTCCCATGACCCCAACAATGTGTATTTTCGTCCCTAGGGTTTCATAGCATGTATATATGCATCTAGTGTGTTTTCGAAGTCCCTTTGGTTGAAGGAAAAGCAAGGTGTGGTTCTAGCATTCCACCTTCCTTATTTTGAGGATTTCTCACCCCAATAGGGTGTGTGAGGCTTCAGGAAACCTCCCACCATGGTTAAGAACAAATTTGGGTTTCCAAGAAAGGCTAATTGCCTTGGGGTTTGCCCTAATTACCCCCTTCTATTTTCAGCTTAATTAGGGTTGCGAATTTCTTGTATTTTTCTTGATCAATTTTGTTCTTGGGCCAAAAGTGATCCATTGGCCCAATTTCAATAATGGGTCATCAATATATGATGTTGTAAGACTCTCCAACATGTTTATTCAATTTATGATCGTGTTAAATTTTTGTGTTAATGGTTTTCCGACTTAGTTTCCTAATTTGGATAATCAGTCACATTGCGACGTACACTTGGTCAATCGAATTTTTTGTTGTACGAATTTCTTCATGGAACACTTAGGGATAATGTTTGGGGTTGATTTATAATGTTTACGGAATTTTCTGATGACATCTCTTTCGTACGATAGTGGTACGAAAGTTCTACCATTTCGATAATACAAAAATTATTTATTTCCATTTATTTAAAAGTTTAACTTACTAAATTTTCCGGGGTGCTACACCCTCCCCCACTTAAGAGAATTTGGTCCCCAAGTTCATTGATCATTAATTGGCTCTCGATATTTGTGATCCTTGAGGTTATTTAGATTTAATTCCTCCAACTTGTTTCAACATTCTAGCTCATGGATGCTAATTCATCATCTACACCTATGGCTACCATATTATCCATTTGGTTCCTTCCACTCCTATTTTCTTCCACGGTTGTTATAACTCCATCTTAATCCACCAGATGAACTATGGTATAACCACTAGATTATTCCTTTACAATTTCTCCTTAATGATCTCCCCCACTTAGAAATGTACTAATATGAAGAGCATCATAAGATCAGTCTAGGGGTTTAACAATAATACCTCCTTCCGGGAGCTCCGCTTTCGTTATTGCATTCACGCGTCCTTGACACTTTACCACTCTATGGTTCCTTCCAACTTGGTCTTTTAGCATGGGACAGTTCGGTATATGATGTTCATGACTCCCACATCGCAGGCAAGCCCTGACCTTCTTCCAGCACTTGTCAGCTTGGTGCCCAGGCTTGTCGCAAAATTTACAATATTCCATCGTCATTGTTTCTTCTACTTTGATCTTTTTCTCCATGCCGTAGTCCTTCCCATTGGTTGGCCTTTTGTTCTTGTTGTAGTTGTTATTGTTGTTGTGGAAAGTTCTAGTTGTATCGACTGATCCTCTTTTTATAAAGGTCGGCTTTGAGATGTCTTTCCCCCTTATGCCTTCCACTTTAGCCATAGTGTCTTCTACCAGCTGAGCTCTTTGGACCATCTCAGTGTAGGTTTGAATCTTGTGAGGTCCGAGCTTCTCGATAAACATGGGCTTGAGCCCATCCATGAACCTATTAGCCTTCAATCTTTCTGTGCCCACCAAGTGTTGAGCATACACCGCCAGACGAGCGAACTGAGCTTCATACTCAGCCACAGACATGTTCTTTTGTTTCAATACGGCAAACTCCGCCGCCTTCTTTTCCTTAACCCTCTCCGAGAAATACTTTTCCCGGAATATCTCCAAGAATCTGGCCCACTCCAGTTCAGCAACATTAGGCAGATGGGCCGATGTGGCCTTCCACCATGCTCGGGCATCCTTAGTAAATTGAAAAGTGGCCAGTACCACCATATCCCTATTGGTGCATTGCATAACTTGGAAGATCCTTTCTATTTCCTCCTGCCAGTTCTCCGCCTCATCTGGGTTAGGGGATCCCGAGAAACGAGGAGGGTTCAAACTCCTAAAGTTGCGTTGTAAATAACCGGCTGCCTTCCTAGCTGCGGCAGCCTGATTGCCATCCTGAACCACATTTTGTAACGCTTGGGTCAATCCAGCTACTATTTCTTGCATAGCATCCCACTGATTTCGAGCCATTGCATTTGAATGAGAAAGTTATGAGGTTCTTAAGAAAAGGATAGAAACCAATTAATGTCTCTAGGTACATTATAAGAGTTAATGGGTAGGGGTATGTTGTTTATTATAACATATTCCTAGTCTCTACCATTTCTTGCCAGGTACTATATTTAATTTCCATGATCTAGGTTCATAGGTATCTCTAATCCTAAGACATATATCCTATTTGGTTTTCCTAGGCTCTGATAACACTAAACTGTCATGTCTCAAGAATTACGCAGCGGATAATAATTTGGATAATTCGAGTCGTTATCCGAGACGTGAACAGTCAGCAAATAAGCCTCTAGCTAGCAAGCACTAATTGTATATCAACGCAATATCATAATAGGGCCCAAATAACAAACTCAATGGAAATTGTATTCAAATCTCATCTCAATGTATTGACGGTAACTAATACAGGACTAAGACTCAATAAAAGGAAAAGTACATTATTCCTCACTACCTACTACATGAATCTAACACTCCAGAAAAATTAACTATAGATAGACTCAAGTGTGGGGACGCATTCCCATCCTTGACTTGCTCCTCTTCTTGTATTTCATAGTCACCTATAATGGTTAAAAGTAGGGAATGAGGAAACTAGCCCAGTAGGATTTATATCTCAAAGTGCGGGCAATGATATAAGTGATTAGCAATTTAGAACTAGGTAAGCACGATTGGATGTCATGATATGCAAGTACGAATAAAACTCATTAAAACATTATACATGAAATAAGCTAGATAGAGTGATGATGATAGAGCAAGATCTAGAACGATATAACGAGCAAGATGGTATCAATAGTGTGGCACATAACAAACACTCAAGATATCACTTTAAATTGCAATAATTACAGGATGGCCATATCACACAAGCATGCAAGCACGATCACGAGCACGATCATGTAACACTAACCAAGCACGAAGACACTAATGTACACCAAGGAAAGATCCACCTTGAAATGCACACTAGGACACGTGTATGTGGTTATTGCATCTAGCATTCAACACACAAGTACTCCCAGCGCAGATGCAACGCCAGTAATCATTATACCCTGTGGTTAACAGTATATTTATGACTCTCCGTCATTGGGGCTAGATTGGAGCCCTTGGACACTCTCCGTGCCCGGTCAGCATCTCACTATTTTTAAATTTAGATACCCATAGTCATTAATGGCCAATAAGAGTTTCAAGATGTAAGCATATGTAATGTCATGTTCATGATGATGATGAGAACAAGTAATAAGTACGGTGAACATGATTTCATGATAACAATAGTCAAGAGATAATTTTGGCAGCATAACGACGCAAATTATACTTTAGTTCAATCTTCACATTAATGGCGTAAGTCTAGATTATAAATCACACACACGAGAACAAGAAGAGAAAGGAAGTGCACACTATCTCCAGGGAACTTCAATGGTACAACCAACTTGGTCTCCATGAGGGAATCCATGCAGTACGGAGAATTACAGAGGTCTTAGAGGAAGGGTCACTAGTCTGCCAATACGGAATGACCGATAGAGAGCTTCCAATCCCCCAAGAAAGGGCTGCCTAGATGTGCAAGTGTGCAGTGATGTACGTATCTCAATCCACATTCCATCGGTTCCAAGCTTGCGGAAAACAATTAACATGCTAACATGAGATGAGACTATGCAATTAACTAAACATGGTTTGCCATATTTTAATATAACAATTCTCATTTTTGCAAGATAGAATAGTAAGAAGAGTAAATCACTAGTTGTATGAATGGTCACATCATTAACGAGCAATTAGAATAACATTCATGTAATTATAACTTTTAATGGGTTAATTACTTTTAAGCTATTAAACAAACCTCATGAAATGATCAGAACTAAGACATGCAAATCATGCACTTATTACCATGTAAAACAGGCCTCGGGTGGGCCTTGAAATACGCATCTGACATAATGGACACATTTCCTAACGATGGTACAGTCGATACCTAGCTTAATGTGAAGAGGCTAAATCGCGTCCACCTATGTGGTCGCCTTTTACATTGAATCGCATCGGGGTATCCCGATGCGTTCATGAAATTTGTTTAAAATAGCAATATAAAAATCGCTGAAATTCTTGGGCGGGAAAACCGGCTGAATCGCGGCGGCCTTACATGTCGCGTTTCAGGGGTCTTCTGACAGGTCAATGACTCACAGTTTGAGGCACGGGTCATGCCCAAATCACGTCGCCATGGGCAGACGCATTGAAGGTAATCGCGGAGGCAAAATCCGACGCAATACCAGCCCCATGAATCGCGTCATCTGGACAGGATGCGATTCATTCAACCCCAACCAAACAACCGAAAAAACGCAAAAATAGGTGCTCGATCCATGCAATGCTTATAACTTCTATTCTAGGGCTTTAGAGACAACAGTGTCAACATGAAACTTGTTGGGAACATGGAATAAGAGATAACTATGGATTTTGAATTATTTAAAACGGCCTCGGATGCGTAAGAAATCCACACAAACATAAAACGTGATTAACATGCGCGACTTTGGAAAAACACTTATAACTTGAGATATACTCAATGAAATTAGATGAAACCACTTGGAAATGAAAGTAGACTCGATGCTCTACACATTTCTATAGGATTTATTAAGATTTGGTCTGAGATCTCCTACCTTTTGGGTTGAAGAAGTCACATTTTTCAAAGAAAGCCGGTGTTCAGATCACTTGCAAGGGAACACTTACTGCACTCGATCTACTGAATGCAAAATAGTCAGACCAGTGGGATTAGGAACTAGACTCGACCCTCTTTCCAGGGGTAGAAGCCTTGCATGGTTTGGCCTACCTTTGGTCGAATCCAATATGAGCTATCTGCACAGGTTGATGTAGAGCGCAGTAGGGAAGAAGCTCCGAGTTGGGGGCGATTTCCTCCTCCTTGGGTGCTCAAGAACAGCCTCCCACGACCCCAACAATGTGTATTTTTGTCCCCTAGGATTTCATAGCATGTATATATGCATCTAGTGTGTTTTGGAAGTCCCTTTGGGTGAAGGAAAGGCAAGGTGCGGTTCTAGCATTCCACCTTCCTTATTTTGAAGATTTCTCACCCCAATAGGGTGTGTGAGGCTTTAGGAAACCTCCCACCATGGTTAAGCATGAATTTGGGTTTCCATGAAAGGCTAATTGCCTTGGGGTTTGCCCTAATTACCCCCTTCTATTTTCAGCTTAATTAGGGTTGCAAATTTCTGGTATTTTTCTTGCTCCATTTTGTTCTTGGGCCAAAAGTGATCCATTGGCCCAATTGTGATAATGGGTCATCAATATATGATGTTGTAATTCTCTCCAACATGTTTATTGAATTTATGATCGTGTTAAATTTCCACGTTAATGGTTTTCCGACATAGTTTCCTAATTTGAATTATCAGTCGCATTGCGACGTACACTTGGTCAATCGGGTTTTTCGTTGCATGAATTTTTTCATGTAACACTTAGGGATAATGTTTGGGGTTCATTTATAATTTTTACGGAATTTTACGATGAGTTCTCTTACGTACGATAGTGGTACGTAAGTTCTACCATTTCGATAATACGTAAATTATTTATTTCCATTTATTTAAAATTTTAACTTACTAAATTTTTCGGGGTGCTACACTAAGAGAGTGGACTGAAGAGTTTTGAATTTCATAAGGCCACTCAAAGTAAAGACTTCTATACAATCAGTAGAGGTTGGAAGTCAAAGCTTGAGAACAACAAGCTCTCTTCAAATCTTGAGCTCTTCTCTTTTCTTTTCTATGGAAGGTGAGGTTGTGTGGTTGTATCTTCTAGTGTCTAAGTCTATCCTACTTGCTTCTTGTTCTCACATACTTGACATGTTGTTCAAACTTCAGCTCCCATATATAAACATCAGAGATTGAGCTTCCCATTTGAAACTGAACGTTGGAAAGTAGCCGTTTAAATCATAGGTAATGAGACTATGAGCTTCTTAGTTGTCCATTAGATCTTCAGCTCTTGAGGTCTCAACGGCTTCAAGTGATGTTGATAGCTTTAAGGCTTCAAAGACAGCTTCAGTAAATGTTCTGTAGACACCATACCATGACTGAAGGCTTAACATGCTTCAGTGGGTAGCTGCATACCTGGGAGGACAGAAAAGACATTAGTCATGGTTATATCATCTAGGAAACATTGAACAAATCTAATGAGTTTAACCTAACCCACTTGAATAACTCCCTTGTGGATGATCATGTTTCTAAAGTGGATTGATAAGTAAGACGGTTGTTGAACTTAATGATTTTACGTGGCCTTTGACTTTACATAACCTTTGACCTTGATTTTAAAAAAAAAAAGAAGAAGAAAAGCTACCTATTTCTAAACAAAAAAAAAAATCAAATAAAGTTCATATGCAATGGCCAAAGGTAGAGCAATGATGAACATCCCTGAGTAACCGGGGACATGGGCATGAGAAATGTCTGTCTTCGTGTCAAAAAGGTTCTTACATTATCTCTGCATAATGGTATGATGGTCACACACACTGAGTAACTAGGGGTACGGGCATCACAAAGGTCTACCTTCACGTTCAAAGGTGTACGTGATCCTAATTACCACTTTACCCACATTAACTTAAAAACAAAATCTTGTACCATTGCAAGAAATAGAGTGAAGCCTCCAAAACATTTATATTAAGGGCAAGGGGTGTTTATTGTCAATTGTTCATGTAGACATTACCTTCATTTATCAACTGAACATCACCCATTCAAGAATATGTTTTTCTTCAATGGTTCTATTCAAAGGGGTTATCTTGGGTTCATATGTGTTTGAACGGTGTTTTCTAAATGCTAAAACTTAAGATTCCCTCAGTATTATCTCTTAACCATTGTAGAATTTTGATGTGTCTTGATACTAGTATTTATGACTCTTTGTAAAGGGTATAGACCTATTCTCAACCTTAAAATTCCATGTGTATACTCATATCCCACAGAAAATTCACAAAATCTTATTATGGGACACATCTGCCATGTAGCTGTCGACAACTAGCTGGGCGCCTGTCGACAACCGGCGGCCTGGGCGGTTCAGAAGCCCAACCGGCGCGACCTTTGGACGGATTTTGTGGGCCCCTTTCCTTTCAAACTTCTTCCAAACTTCTTTAAAAAGGAACCCACGTCTCTTTCCCCCTTCCACCTCTTCTAAAAAGCCTTTCTTCCCTCTCTCAACCCTAACCCTCCTCTATCCAGGGTGACCACCTCAGATTCTGCCCCTTCTGCTTTTTCTTCCTTCTCCTGTCTTCTTCCTCTCCTCAGTGTTTCTCACCCCTCCGACTTAACCATCTCCATGGCTCCCAAGGTTAAACGACTGGTGTATCGTCGACATCCCACTTCTTATGTAGTTGGCGAAGGCACCGAGGCTCTCGCCGAGCACCGAAGCAAGCACCGGGATGGCCGGCTGCCGGAGCTCATTGTCTCTCCCAACCGCCAAACTTCTAAGGTCCAGGGCTCCTTCACCAAGTTCGTCTAGCCACGGTTCATGGATTTCGAGTATCTAGAGGACATGTTCCCTAGTCTCCAACTCCTATTTGACACCCAGGGTTGGACGACCTTTCTGTACTACCACAAGCGGTACTCCCTAGTCGTTGTGACAAAGTTTTACAACAAACTAGAGTTCTCTGTCCAAGGTGATGAGCTTTACACCACGGTATAGGGTACCACTTTTCAAATCTCTCCAACCCTCCTTTGCCATGCATTTCAAATTCAAAACTCAGGGGCAAATATTCTCGTAAATTCTCCTTCTGCCTCTGACTTCTACACCCTCATCACTCACCAGATCTATCATCCCTCCACTGAATCGTCTCATTCATCACATTTCACCACTTTGGTCGTTCCTAAGGACACAAGCAGGGAACTTGTCACTACAGTCCATAAGTCCCTCTTCTACTATTTCCTTAGGACTGATCAAATTAATCTCCCTCTCCTTATGGTTGACCTCATCAAACAGTGCTTTACCAATTCCAAGAGGTCTATGCCATATGCCTACCCTATCACATCTCTCCTTTCCTTCATTGGCTTTCCCATCTCTGATTCTGAGTGTAAAACTCTCTCATCCCGCAGCTCCTTTGATCTCACTGCGGTACATAGGATGGGCTACAAGATTGTAGATGGGAGAGTCCTAAGGACTCTCAAGGGTCAGACGCCGAGGTTGCCCTAGAGTCTGATACAGATGGTGACGATGCTGGTGATGATGAAGACTCCCAAGCAGAGTCAATGGATGCTCAGGGAGAAGATGAAGATGCTGCTGAAGACCAAGCACCACAGGGTCCAGCACCATCTGTTAGAGATTTTATTTCTGGTCAGATGGCCCAACTGTAGAATCAACTCACTATGGGCTTTGACCATCTCAATGCTCGTCTTGATCATGTTGATACAAGGATGGATGCACTGGCCGATACTCATGTGCAAATTCAGCACTGGCTTACCAGGCTCTCTACAGAGTTTCATGAGTTCCGTCATCCCCCTGCTCTTGGGAATGACGATGTTTAGAGAGTGTAGGATTCAGTTTGGGAAATGTAGTTTTTCTATTCACTACGTTTGGGTCATGTGTCTGGTGTCTTAGCATTTCTGAGTTTCTTAGCTTGTTGTGTTCATCATGTAATTTCCCTTCATATCATGCAAATATTTTGTAACTGTGTGTACTTCAAATTCCATCAATGAAATCACAGTTCTTTGTTTCACTTTTGTCCGTGGGTGCATGGTTTGTCTTTTTGGCTCCATGTTTGGACACCCATATATAAAGGTCATATGGAGCTATTTTCACACAGAGAAGCCACCATACCAAAATCCTAAGTAAAACCCAAGAGAGAAAGCTTCTCCCTGCTGTTTTACATCAACCCTCCATCCAGAGAAAAGAAGATTCATCTTCCGAACGTAGTTGAAGTTGGTTCGTCCATGGTTCAAGCTTCTCCATCATCTGAGAGTCATCAAGTTGAAGCTTGGAGTTCCTCTGGACGACCAGTGACAAGAGTTCTTCATTTGGATTTGTTTCTTCATCTCAGAACTCTTGTCCTTTCATATCTTTCACATATCTGTGTGTGTGGTTGTGACTCAAGCGACCCTTATGCTTGATTCACGTGTGGTTTATTGTCTTCATTGCGTGTTTGCATCAGACAACGTGTGTGTGTGTGAGTTGTAGAGTTGAACTTGCTCATAAGAAGTTGTTTCTGCATGTGTGTGTGGACGGTGGACGTAGGATACACAAGTTGTGTACTCCGAACCACCTTAAATCTTCGTGTCCTATGGTTTGAACGTCTTCACGATAGATGTTTGGTAGGCCCGTTGATTACTCACACGCTAGATAGATTGTTTGTTGTTCTACTCACAATTAGCACACACATCGTAGTCCAAATTCCGTACAAATCTATTTGATATTTCAACAAGTCAGTGTTATCATTCAAAGAAAGGTCACAATGATTTTTAATTGGTAGTAATCTATTCAAGCCCCCTTCTAGATTACTATCTTAGGTGATTCCGCCACCTTTCAGTAACTTGATGGATGAAATATGGGAGAAACATGGGCTTGGGATACTGGTTTCATGGACTATCTATGAACGAGATTACTTAGATTTGTGCTTGAGAGATTACCTACCTATGGAGGTTCCTAAGAAAAGACTTCTGCACAACGAAGCAGAATGGGTCTGGGGAAGAAAGCTCTAGTTGGGCGATTGCCTCCTTCTTTGGTGCTCTAAGTAGACCAAGGGCTTATGACGAGTATTTATAGATTTAGGTTGTCAAGAGTCCTATTGTAACTGGAAACTGGAGTTACAGTTTTAGCTTGATCCCTTCTGTGCTTGGAGGATTCTCGTCCCAATTGTAGTGGGAAATCTTTAGAAACTCTCTCTCGATGGGGCATGAATTTGGATTATTATGGAAGTCTAATGATGGTTAAATCTCTGTGTTCGCAGTTGCCTAACTCTTGGCAGGAGTCCTATTATGTTCCATAACATTCATAGGAATCATTTTCGTAACAGGTGTTCCTTTTTGGTTTAGTTCTTGGGATTAGGTTCGAAAACCACTATTGGATTTAGTCACGTTTCTATGGTCCATACATCCCTGTTTATCTTAACTAACTCTTTTTTATTATTAGGTATAAAATTAACACGTATTTTATAGTTTAAAAATGACCAGTAACTTCATCATACACGATTTAGTCATTGATAGTCGAAGCTAACTTCATCATTTACGAAGTTCCACTTTGTCATATACCAAATCCACTTCGTTTTGGTTCTGATCAGTCAAAGCTTAACTTCATCATATACAAAGTCCACTTCGTCCTATCCAAAGTCCAACTTTTTCATATACGAAGTTTACTTCATTTTTGGTCATGATCACTCGAAGCTAACTTTGTCATATACGAAGTCCACTTCGTCATATCTGAAGTCCAACTTCGTCATATAGGAAGTTCACTTCATTTTGGTCATGATTGGTCAAAGCTAACATCGTCATATCCGAAGTCCAACTTCGTTATATACGAAGTTCACTTCATTTTGTTCATGATCAGTCGAAGGTAACATCGTCATATACGAAGTCCACTTCGTTTTGGTTTTGATCAGTCGAAGGTAACTTCGTCATATATGAAGTCCACTTCGTTTTGGTCGTGATCTGTCAAAGCTGACATATCAATTGCCCTTCTAAACATCGATTACTAAAGAAAACATCGATTGCGGACCCACAACGATTGTCCTTAAACATTGATTGCGAACGAACATCGATTACTACTAAACACCGATTGTGGACCAACATCGATTGCGGACCAACATTGATTACTACTTAAACATCGATTGTGAACCAACATCGATTGCCTCTTTAAACATCGATTGTTACCTAACATCGATTGCTCCTTTAAACATTGATTTTTAACTAACATCGATTACCTCTTTAAACATCGATTGTTAACTAACATCGATTGCTTTTTTAAACATCGATTGCTCCTTTAAATATCGATTGTTAACTAACTCATAACGATTATTGATTGTTTTATCCATTGCTCCCTCATTTGGTGTGCCTTTAATCACACCTATCCACAAATTTATTAATATTTTTATATTCCTATTTATTTAGGATTTTAAAATCTAGATTGTTACACCTTCTTCCAGGTAGGGATTTCTCCTCATGAAGTGCCCTCGAATGCAGTACGCCCTCTCATGTGAGTAAACTGATTTTATTTTAATTTGTCAGCTCTAACTATCAATTTTTAAAAAACTAAGTTTAAAAATGAAGAACTCAAGTAAGGGAAGAACAAAATGAGATTAGTTTCAAACCATCGGAACTCGGGTTTGGGGGCCCAAATTTAGAAATAATATTCTGATCGACCTCCAGCTTGTTTCAATATGGTCAGGACGATGAGAATGACTTGTGGAAACTGACGAAGTTCAAATCGGATTTCCAATTTGAGCTTGACGCTCAAATACACAATCAACAAATTAGTTTAGATTCAAATCTTTATAACTCAGGTTTGGGAGTCCAAAATTAGAACTATTAATCTGATCGGCCTCCGATTTGTTCCATACGGCCGAGGCGATGAGAATAACTTATGGAAACTGACGATGTTCAAATCAGCTATCCAGTTTGAGCTCAACACTCAAATACACATTCACCAAATTAGTTTAGTTTCAAATAATCATAACTCGGGTTTGTGGGTCCAAAATTAGAAATACTAATCTGATTGTTCTCCAGATTGTTCCAACACGGCCTGGGCGATGAGAATGACTTGTGGAAACTGACGTAGTTCAAATCAGATTTCCAATTTGAGCTTGACTCTTAAATACACAATCACCAAATTAGTTTAGTTTCCAACCTTCAAAACTCGAGTTTGGGGGTCCAAAATGATAAATACTAATCTGATCGGCCTCTTGTTTGTTCCAACACGGCTGGGGCAATAAGAATGACTTGTGGAAATTGATAGAGTTCAAATCAAACTTCTAGTTTGAGCTCGACACTCAAATACAGATTCACCAAATTAGTGTAATTTCAAACCATCAGAACTCGAGTTTGGGGGTTTAAATTTAGAAATACTAATCCGATTGGCCTCTGGCTTGTTCCAATATGCCTGAGGCGATGAGAATGACTTATGGAAACTGATAAAGTTTAAATAGGACTTCCAATTTGAGCTCGACGCTCAAACACACAATCACTAAATTAGTTTAGTTTCAAACCTTCCGAACTTGGGTTTGGAGGTCCAAATTTAAAAATACTAATCTGATAGGCCTCTGGATAGTTCCAACATGGTCGGGGCAATGAAAATGACTTGTGGAAGTTGACGAAATTCAAATCGGACTTCCAATTTTAGCTCGATGCTCAAATATACATTCACCAAATTAGTTTGGTTTCAAATAACCAGAACTCGGGTTTGAGGCTCTAAAATTAGAAATATTAATCCGATCGACCTTTGGCTTGTTCCAACACAACCGGGACAATGAGAATTACTTGTGGAAATTGACGGAGTTCGAATTAGACTTTAATTTAAGCTCGATGCTCAAATACACATTCTCTAATTTAGTTTAATTTCAAACTATCAGAACTTGGGTTTAGGGGTCCAAAATTAGAAATACTAATCTGATCGGCCTCCGCTTGTTCCAACACGACTAAATTGATGAGAATGACTTGTGAAAACTGACGGAGTTCAAATCAAACTTCTAGTTTGAGCTTGATGCTTAAATACACATCATCAAATTAGTTTAGTTTAAAAGTGAGTGAATTTATATGAAAAATAAACTCTAAAAATTAGATGATTTATTTATTTTAGTATTTAATTTTAATTTATTATTTTTATATATCTATTGTAAGTTCCTTCATCGAGTGGCGTCGAAGGAGACGAGGAGGATGTGGACACCGAAGATCCATGATATATTTCTTTTTATTATTGTGGGCATTTATGTATTTTTTTACTTTAATGATTGAGTGGTTTTTATTTTTTTATGTCTGTTGTAAAATATAGTATTTTTAATTTTTTATATTTATTTTTTACAAAATTAAATAATCAGAGACCGATTAGAGACCGAAATCTTCGTTCATAGATTTGGTCACTAATTAGCGACTGAATCTGTGACCAATGTTTACGGTTGCTAACCTGGCCAATTGTGATCGAGCGTTTTCAATCACAATTTTGGTAATTAGTGACTGAATCTGTAACCGAACACATTCGGTCGCTACATAGAAATCTGTTACTGAATGTGTTTGGTCATAGATTCGGTCATGAAATAGTGATAGAAATTGTGACGAAAATCATTCGGTCAAAGTTTTATTCGATCGTTGCTTTAGAGACCGAATAGAGATCGATACTTTTGGGTCTCAATATAGCGACTGAATAGAGACCGAAAAAATTCGGTCACAAAATTATAGCCAATATATTTTCACTGGTATTTTCGATCACTATTTCATTTCTTATTAGTCGTTGATCAAAACATCGACCGATCAACCACCAAAATGTCAGTCCCTATCAACGTTTTTTGTTGTGTTGTACGGACTTGAGTATCATAGTGTCTCTCCACCAAACCCCCTCCATGGTTCTGCATGTCTTGACAATAAGTCGGACAAGACCTCTCGTCTACAATACAGACACCTCGGCCCAGGCCGACAACAAGAGATCAACTGCAACAGTAACTATAGCTAATAAAAGGGTGCTTCATGTCTCTATTAACTTGTTAGGGCAACAATAACTCTACTAGGCACAAAAATTTCCTTACTGTGTAAACAAGATTAAACAATATATATCTGTCCATTATTTCATTTTTTCTAATGAAAATTAACCATGTTAAGACGCATTAACTAAACAAGATTTCTGTGAAACACAGTTTAGTTGGTCGACCGGTGGAAGTGGACAGGAAAGGACGACGACAAATGCCAATAAGGTAGAGACTGATAAGTGAAGCCGAGGAACATCAGATGGCGTACGTCTTGCTCTGCGAGGTGCCCTGCAATCCACAGGAAGAAAAAAAGTGTGAAGAGAGACGTTGGATATAAGTGAAAACACCACCTGATCATCCCCTTCCTTTACATGATTGAAACTGTTGAGACCAGATGGCCCATTTATGGAAGGGGCAATGTTCTTTCACTCCTGCCCTTACAGTACTATGATTGGGAGCCCTCCCCCCCCCCCAGTCGACCAGATCATATGCCATCTGATGCAACCATCTTTAGAGATCAAGGGAAGATAAGTTTATTTCTATACAAATGGAGCCTTAAGATCTTGGAAGGAGAGAGAAATAAGGGGAAAGAAAAGCGTTAGCAGTGGGAGAGTTCATGACTCCAATTTGGCCATGCCCTCGCCACCTTTTATCCTTGTTCAGCTTTCAGCCCAAATTCCAAAACATTCCCTCTTCCCTCGTCGCTTTGCACACCTCTTTCTCTCTCCAATTTTCTGTTGGTGGTCTGTGTATTTATCTCATCTGATGTCTCTGGTGACCTTTTTGTCTATCATTATTGTGGCCAAACATAAAGCGTGGACATCCTTTGTCCCAGTCCTCATGCTCAGACGTATATATGTCCCTTCAGGATCATAGCTTTCTCTTTATCTTCGCGTATTTTTTTGGAAAGGATGTATTCCTAATTTTATTTATCTTTTATGTATCAAAATTATGAAAATAAACATAAGTAGAGGGATGCTACACATAAATATAATTAAGCTTTTGGTTGTGTATGCAAGGAAAAGTTCTTTCAAAGTAACTTCTTCAAATTAGCTGCTTTTCAGAGAGTGGCGCATGTGAAGATGAGCGTTCTAATAGGAGATATAGTGTACATCGTTCCGAGCGCAATGAGCACCTTTTGATGCAAATCGGAGGCTTAATTTGCATCCAGGGTGGATGCAAACTAACCCTGGATGCAAACTAAACCTCCATTGGGGGTGGGCACAACTCTTGGGGTGTGCCCACCCCAATGATGTCACCCCACCCAATGGGTGGGTGGGTTTGTTGCAAACCCCCACCGTGGCGGTTTGCAACAAGACATTCCCTTCGTTGTGATTGAAACCTACGATGCAGAGCGTGGAGATGCGCTTCCCATTGATGGAGACCAAAAGAAAGCGAAAAGGCATGTTGGAAGCGTCATACTTCTGAAGTAGATTCTTGCTAGTGTGAACTCATCTCCACAAACGACCGCCCTATACCAAAAAATCAAACTTTTCTTATTGATTAGTTATAAAAATATTATGTAAAAATGACAGTAAGAAATTTACACCAATGGTGATAGATGAGCCGTCCGCCTATCCAATGGTCTTTTGCCAGGGTGTAAAAGACATGTTTATAGATGCTGTCCGGAAATAGCATCAAATAAGGGCAGTATAACATCAATGATGGCATCATCAACCGTTTGCCCTTGCAGCATTCAGTTTCGTACAGACGTTATTTTTCTTTCTTTTTTGATAGGCATTGTGGGTGCATAGATTTTTAAATCATTGTCATTAAGATGTATTTGAACGACTTCAAGGAAAATAACATATCCTCCGTAACCTATATATTAAGTTTTATACCATTAATTTCATGAAAATTAGACAAGTTTTTATCTCTATAGCTAATATACTATTAGAATTGGAAGAATATTTTGCTATCATTCGAATAGAATCATTAAAAAAGGTTAAAAAGATCAAAATATATTTATTAAAGAAGAGAGAGAGAGAGAGAGTTTAATTATATGTGGTAATATAGTCTTTTTGTCTTCTTAACTCATTTTGATTGAGTTAAATGGATGAACTTAAATTCTAGTAACCCAAGTAATTTAATAAAAGAATTATAGTTGATTAAACTCTAAAGAATAAAAAGGTTAAATTAAAACCTAAAAATAAAAACTCGATAATGGGTTTAACTAATGGTTTATTACAAAATTATTAGGCCAAAATATGAGTTAGAATAATAGACTAATAAGAAATTATTATTAAATTTAAAATGTTCATTATCTCCTATTTAAAATGGGTAAGATTATAAGCTTAAATAAGCATCGTAACTATGTAAGCTTCAGTCTTATCACTACCCTAACATGATAGCTACATTTTTCCATGCCTATCCCAACCTAGTTATAGGTTGGAAGGGTAGAAGAAATATGTTAACTTGATATTAAGAAGGGTTAGAGTTGTGTTAGGAATTAAAAAAATAATCTATATAAATAGCTTCCAAATCCTCTCATGGCCAACTCTATTGTTGTTTAAAAACTTTCTAAAATGTGAAGGGAAGACCATAGAAGGAGGAATTTGTGGAGATGAAGAGCACATAGTGTTTTTCATCAAGTTCTTCATGCTCGAGACCTAAAGTCTCAAATTCGACTAAGGATAGGCATTCTTTCAACCAAAATCTAATTAAATCCCTCCATAGGTTAATCTTGATGACAGAAATATGGCCCCCATGTTTTCCGCAATTTTTAGTACATATGTTGTGAGTATTTTACGTTTAAAGTTCATGATTTTTCGTGCACCCAATTGTATGTTCTTACTCTTAAATCTTCTTCAATCCAAGTCCAAGTTTCAATTCTTGATTTATGTACGTTTAGAAGCATGTTAGCTTTATCTTGAAACTGGTTTGAAAATTTTTCATGCTTCTTGTGATGAGTTTTAAGTGTTTTATTATGTCTATCATCCTAGGTTCACTGTGTAAAGAACGCAGTGAACACAGAGCCCACCTCTTTAACGTGGTCATACGATAGTCTGTCGCCCTTATTCCTCGCGTTAACTAAAGGTTATCGTCATAAACCCCAAGACCGCCTTCTTAACGCGGGCCATGCCTTGATCGCGTTAAGATTGTCAGTCAAGAAAACCTAATCTTCATCTAAATAGTGTTTCAAATACATGATTTAATTATTGTTAAACCTCTATTAACTCTTAAAGCACTAATAGAAGATTATTTTACTATTAAATGTGTACTTAACCTTTAAAAGTGATGTCTATATGATCTCTCTTATACACCATGATTTCTCTCCAATTGTAAACTCTAACATGCCCTTAAATTAAAAAATTGTCATAAAATGTCTCATAAAATATTTGGTTAATTGAATCAAAATTTACATGACACCCTAATGATTAAAGAACTTAATTTCATTTCTATTGCAATTTGAAGCATCTTTACCACTACTCTGTTGTTCTAGAAGTCTTCTAGAACACTGAGCAATTGTTTCCCCACCCTTCTTGATGTTGTGAGAACCCTACCCTCCGTCGGGTATTCCTCTTGTCGAACTGGAAGTCCCTAGCCATGACCTACGTAAGTGTCCATGAGTCGAGAATTTACCTAGGACATCGAACTGATTGTACCATTAACACCTATACACCCTAAGGGACCATGCTGGATGTGTATGGCATTATCTAATTGGCCTTTAGATTCTCTCTATGAGTGAGTCCTACCTATTGTCCGCCATGTTAATACGGTCAATAGAAGGACCACGATTTCTCTAGATATTGTGCACAACCCTTGGAATGCATTCTTTTGTTATCTAGGAGGTAGACTGCATTCTATACCATGCTGTTAGTGCTAGGAATTGTCATGGAGGCATTAAATGCACAGTAGAAGAAAATTTAAAAACAAATACGATTCCAAAACGCCTTCTTATCGGACTAGGAAACCACATACAATCCATTCAAGGTTGAGACATTCTCACCAGGGGAGTTCCTAGATCCCCTGATGTGTAGAAGTTGGCTTGTCGGAAGGAAGAAGCTCTCGTGAACTCCTCTCTAGCAGTATTTGTTGTCTCCATGTGCATGATGTTTTGAAGTTCACAAAATCAGTTTAAGTTGAAGCATATGATTATGAGTATTTTTTGGATTTTATGTAAATTTTTGTAAGGTATTCATAATCAATAAACCTTGGTTAATTTCATATGCTAATGAATTCTACAAGGTTGTCACAATGGTAGAGTTCATACACAAAAGGCCAATGTAAGTGTTTAATTATTTCAAGTGTTAGAATCCGGACTGACTTCATTTCTGCACTTTTGCAGGGAATCGATCGACTGAAATAGGCTAATCGGTTCACCGACCTATCCAGAAGCTTTGGCAGTGGGACAGTCAAAAAATCAGACGACTGACTTGAGGAAATCGGTCCACTGATCTGCCATCCGAAGTAAATTACTTTGTATATTCATGTTGTATTTCTGCCATACGAAGCATCTTGACTTCGGATGTCACGATTTACACTTGGCTAGTTGAAGTGTTGGTACTTCGGATGTTCACCTAATAACTATTCCAGCCGAAGCATCGGTCGAAACTAAATCCAAAGTCGACCGACAAAAATCTAGAATCGAGTGATCGAACGTTCAGTTGATGTTCCAGCAGAAGTCCCAGTCGAAGCAATGTTGATATTGGATGACCGATACAAAGAATTTGGTCGACCGATTTCGGAGAACTAGTTTCCATCTTGGACAAGACTTTTCGTCAACTTGGATTTTGCACGAGCTTATCTTTTCATCTATGTCCAAGTAGGAGTCTTTTGGTCATGGGTCTCAAGGTAGAACTTTATCCTTGTGAGATGTATATATTCACATCTTTGGACGAATAGGGATCTACACGAAGCAATGTTATAGAAGCACAGGTGAACCAAAACTTCTTCACGGCTTTCTTCTTCAATTTTGCTGATACAAGTTCAAGCGTTTGGACGACCAGTGTGATCTGCATCCAGAAGTGCATCGTCCAAGGAAGCCAGAGCAATTGCTTGCCTTCTACTTCAACATTCTCTCAACATCTTAGACAAGAGAATTCTGAAACTCTATTTTATCTTTTTATTGTTCTCTTGTTTCCTGTGTTGAGAAAAACCTCACAACACTTAATTATGTGTGTGTGAAAGTTTGTGCTCATGGTTTAAGAGCAGGTGTGTGTGTGAGTTTTTGACAACAAGGCCTTGTTACTGTTGAAAGATGTGTGTGTGTTTCTATGTGTGTGGAGGGGTTGTACTTTGTATCTCTGGCCAAGTACAGAGTAGTGTGTTGCCACCTCACGTCTATGAAGGTGGACGTAGGCGGACAATCCTTGTGTGACCTAACCACCTAAATAAACTGCATACTATATGGTTTGCTCCTTTTCTTCTACCTCTTCTACGTACGTGGTTAGTTTGTGGTAGCGAGTCTGGTGCGATAGTTTTGTTTGTCATAACAAATTAGATTAAATTTTAATTTGGTAGTCAACCAATTCATCCCTCCCCTATTGGCTGTACATTGCACACGTTTACTTCAAATGGTATGAGAGCAGATTCTCTTTTTCTAAAAGAGAGATCCTTGTGTGCAATGGCTAAGAAAGGGTCTATCATTGAAGGCCACTCGATCTGTAGTAACCCGATTTTTCGAGAAATTAAAAAATAAAAAATTTACATAATATTAAAATCTTGATAATTGGAAAATCAAATAAAAGAAAACTAATTAATTAGAAAATCAAAGAAAAGAGAATTAAATAAAACCCATCAAATGAACATAAGTAATGGGCCTTGTTAAATGGGCCCAATAGAAAAGAGTGGGCTAAAATAGAGGTTTTAAAAAGGGGAATAATAGAAAAATATCCAAAATTCGTTACTAAAATACTACTTAAATCAAAAGAGGGTATTTAATACATTTAAATAAGTGGTTTAAGTTGGATTTGGAATCCTAAACCTACCTCAATTGCTTGGCCACGAAATCCCCTCTCTCTCAACCCCATTAGGAGATCTCTTGCTTTAAATGGGGAGAGGAAAATAGGAAACTCGGAATTAAATAGGAATTAGACTTAAGCTAGGAAAGGGAAAGAGGAGAAGCTTAAATACTCTCATAATCCTCTCATGGCCGGCCCTAGCTCGTGCCAAGAGGTTGTTGGACCAAGAATAAAGGCCAAGAGGAGGAGAATTCATGGAGAAGAGGGATCTTCCAAGTTCTTCCCCGAGTTCTTCAAGTTCTTGCCCTAGAGAAAAGGAACGACTAATGGTAGGCATTATCACGAGCATAAACCATGAAAATTTTTCTATAGGATGTCGTCTTTCAGGAAGAAAAGCCCTTTGGTTTCATATTTTTCCATCGAGCAAATGTCTAGTTCTAAATTTTCAAAGTTCGGTGAACTTCATGACCCCGAACCCTCTTCTTAAATTCATATCTTCATGTGTACTTGTCCTCATGCCATGAGATTTTTACTGTAAGGACTGATGGATGTTAGGCTTCTTTAGCCCCTGAAAGCCCTAAATTCCATCCACCATGTCTTGCAAATTAAATCTTGCATCTCAACTGTTTCCAGTATTCTATCCTCCATGTTTGATCTGATTAAACCATGTCGAAACCATGACTGTTGACCAATTCCTAATTACTGGGAATACTATTGCATGTCTGGATTCGTTTGCAACTTGTTTCATGATTTTTCCTCACTTGTACAATTAGTTCTATATTTTTGAATCCCTCTGTGTCAAGAAGGAAAACTCTTGGACCACAATCCAAGACATATTTGCTTCCTATCGGACTCAGGCACAAACCACCAGAACGCAACGGCCTGATAGGCCGCGTTCAATGGTATGGTTGCGACAGTCTACCAGTCGCATCCTGAACGCGACAGGCATCGCTGTCGCGATCGATGTGCCTGGCCAGACCGACTCGTCGCGACCCATACATGCCCCTGTCGCGTTCTGACTACCTGTCATGACCGACCCGTCGCGATCCATCTAAGCACTTGTCACAATCTACCCTGTACCCGTCGCGAGCCTTACTGGGTTGCGTCGCGTTCACAGGATTTTGCAGAATTTCACTTAATATACATTGAACATTTCTATGTGATTTAAAATACATACACACGACTAATTTCCATCTATGATTTCATGTCACGTGCACACACTTTGAAACCATCGAAATATAGCCTAACGGGCGTGAACATGTTACATAATATATCATGTAATTTATGTAATTAAATTGCCTCATGCTTAATTTCTACGTGTGTATGTTTTCCCGCGATGTTTTGGAACACCTATCTTGATGCTCCATTGTTCTAGAACTCCTCTAGAACGTCGAGCACTTGTTTCTATATATACACACTCTCTTGACTTGGACGAACTCTCTGTCGGATATTCCTTCTGTCAGACTAGTGAGTCTTTGTTCAAGACCTCCGTAAGTCTCCTCTGCCCATGAGTTCCCACATGGTCGACGAGCCGGTTGTACCCTAACACCTATGATACCCCTTTATGGATCGATATGATCTAAATGGCTATTAGAAGCTCGCTCTTATCTTGAATCAGGCTGGACCTCTGGACCTGTGCTTAACATGGCCAGTGGTAGGGTCGTGAATTGCACCTGACTGCCAACACCGAGTGTGCGTGTTGTGCAACTGTTACTATCACCTGTTTACTCGACATGTTACGTGCAATGTCCACTAGCTCTCGTCTATACTCTCCTCGCTCATCTATTCACATTCACTCCACTATCTCATCTATTCATCTAGTGCTCTCATCTAATTCTTGGTACTCTATATTGGCCATTGACTGATTGTCTAAAGATAAATAATATAACCAATGCTCGCACAATGAGGCCCGATCTAGTCCTGGGGAGAGCGCCCAAAAGTGCCCATGGGAGTTAAATGATTAGGATGTCGACATTACATCCAAGTGCCATACTATCTAGATTAATCTAATGACAATCAAAAGTGCTATATTCTCTCGTTGTCTGTTGACAACAAAAGTGCTATGCTATACTCGTTGTGCTATTGCTATACTTTGTGCTATTGTGCTATGGCCATCTTACTATTCGTGCTATAATTGACGTTCGTGCTATATTTGGAATGTTGTGCTATTTTGTTCACGTGCTATCCTACTATCTTTTACTTGACTCTCTCGCTCTATCATTAGTTACTCGGCCTTTTAACACATTAATCATTTAAAGCCTGCTTGACTATTGAGATTTAAGTCCTACTAGGCGTTATCGCTCACCCTGCGTTATTTGTTGTGGTGTTCTCAGGTGAGACCGAGGATGAACTATACACTCAAGAGGATAGGAACGACCAGGAGTGACGGCACGAGTGCCCTAGCATCCTAGTACTATGATAGAGTCCTAGTTTAGTCCTTTGCCTTATTTCAATGTAATTGGGCCCATATTGGCTCTGATATTAGTGGTTGTAACTAGACATTTGAAAGATTATTAATAAAATATTTGTTTTAGTATTTATTCTTGTTCAATGGTTTGATGTCTAGTCCTCGCTCTATACCCGTTTACTTGCAACTGCCTCACGTTCCGATATTATGCGTCGAGGCGTGACAGTTTTGTGGTATCAGAGCCTAGGTTATTCTTAAGTATAGGATGATCTAGGTTAACCTGCCTCGATTAGAGTCAATTATCCTACCTATGTGAGAGGTGGTTAGAGCCAAGGGTAACTATCTAAAATAAACTCACGCACGCACAAATTAAATCTCACATCGATATTATGACAATAAATATTCTTTTGTAGGAACTAAGCAATCAAGATGACTGATGAACGCGCTCAAATTAGGGGCATGCAACAAACCATCCAAGAGTTGACTCGTGCCATCACGCAAGCTACCCAAGGCGGGGGTAATCGTGCCGGTGCAGGCGATCTGCATCGTAACTTCAAAAGTCTTAACCTGCCTAGGTTCAGTGGATCCACGGATCCGGATGAAGCCGAACACTGGCTGAAAGAAACGGAAAGGATTTTCCGTGTCATGCAATACGCAACGGGAGATAAGCTACTGCTAGCCACTTTTCAACTGGAGAAGGACGCCCGCGCTTGGTGGGAGTCAGTGGAAGCAACTAGGCAACAGTCAATTCACCTGGACCAAATTTAAAGAAGCTTTCAACCCTAAGTACTTCTCGGAGTGTGTCCAAGAAAGGAATGCTGCGGAATTCGCTGCTATGAAATAGAGCAGCCTGACTGTGGCTGAATACGAGGCCCAATTCTCTAGGCTGGCAAGGTATGCGACACACCTGGTAGCTACTGAAAGAATGAAGGCTAAGCGCTTCCTCAATGGCCTTAAGCCACAATACATCACCCAACTTGCACCTCTCGACATCCAGACCTACGCCGAGATGGTAAAGAAAGCTCAGCTACTAGAAGATGCTACAGACTTCACCGACCGTATAAAAGGGAAGTTCGTGAAAAAGGAAATGACCTCGGGTCAATCATCTGCTAAGCCTAACAATGGCAAGAAGTGTCCCTTCAACATCACGGAGGGATCCAGCCAAGAAAGAAAACCAAAGGTCTTTGTACCCAACACTCCGGCCAAGAGCAACTGCAAGCATTGTGACAAGCCAGGTCACACCGCTGACGAGTGCTGGAGGAAAGTCGGTACGTGTCTGCGCTGCGGAAGTCGCGAGCACTGCATCCCCGAGTGCCCGCTACTGAAAGAGAATGAGAGGCGCCCTAATGCGCCTATGAAACAGGGCCGACTGCAAGCCCTGCATGATGAGGAACCTTCTATGGAAGGTGGCGTGGTAGAAGGTACCCTTCAATTTTTCTCATTATCAGATTTTGTTTTATTTGATACTGGAGTCACTCATTCATTTATATCCCAAAACTTTGCTGATACTGTGAATGCGAAACCTATATCCATGGGTTGTGAGTTCTCTGTCACAACGCCACTAGGGGAAAAGGAGAAATTGAACAAATACTTTCCCTCTGCCGATGTAATGATCGGAAACCATAACTTAAAAGCCGACCTGGTGTGTATGCCCATGGAAGGCTATGATGTAATTTTGGGAGCCGACTAGTTGTCCGCATATAGGGCAAGTGTCGACTGTAAGAAAGGGGAGGTTACCTTTAGTGACTTTCCTAAATTGGCATTATCTGGGATTAGACATAAGAAACGGATGTCTCTAGTCTCCGCCATAAAGGCCCACAACATGATGAGGAAAGGTTGTATTGCTTTCCTAGCAGTCGTAGTTGTGGAAAAGAAGGGTGCTAAGATAGAAGACATTCACATAGTGCAGGATTACCCCGATGTGTTTCTGGAAGATCTGCCAGGGATTCCCCTAGAACGTGATTTCAACTTCGCCATAGAGTTGATCCCTGGAGCTGCCCCGTATCGTGTCAACTGTACTGGATGTCACCTGCCGGCTAAAGGAGTTGAAGACGCAACTAATGGAGCTATTAGAAAAAGGTTCATCAGACCAAGTACTTCCCCATGGGAGCGCCTGTGCTGTTCGTCAAGAAGAAGGATGGATCGATGAGGCTCTTTATCGACTATCGACAACTCAACCAGCTCACCATCAAGAATAAATACCCACTGCCTAGGTCGATGAACTATTCGACCAAATATCTGGAGCTCAATACTTCTCTAAGATCGATCTTCGATCTGGCTATCATCAAATGAGGATCAAGGATGACGATATCTTCAAGACGGCTTTCAGGAGCAGGTATGGGAACTATGAATTCGTTGTTATGCCTTTTGGTCTAACCAATGCTCCTGCAGCCTTTATGCAACTGATGAACAACATATATCGGCCATACCTTGACAAGTTCGTGGTCGTCTTCATCGGCGACATCCTCATTTATTCAAAGACCAAAGAAGAGCATGAAGAACACCAGAAGATTTCACTACAAGTCTTGCGAGACAAGAGACTATACGCAAAGCTTAGCAAGTGTGAATTCTGGCTCGAAGAAGTGTCCTTCTTGGGCCATGTCATCTCTATAGACGGCATCTCCGTTGATCCCTCCAAAGTCGAAGCTATACTCATCTGGGAGAGACCAACCAATGTCACAGAAATCAGAAGTTTCTTGGGGCTGGCTGGCCATTACAGGCGGTTCATCAAGGACTTCTCAAAGAGCGTCGTTCCTCTCACGCGTCTGACACGAAAGGAGAATCCATACTCCTGGAGTAAAGAGTGTGAAAAAAGTTTCCAAACTCTCAAAGACTGCCTTACCTCAGCACCTGCTCTTGCTCTGCCAATAGAGGGAGGAGGGTTCTCTGTCTACACTGATGCCTCAGGAATCAGGCTAGGTTGTGTACTAACGCAAAAGGAGAAGGTCATTGCCTATTCTTCCAGACAACTGAAGACACATGAAGTCAACTACCCTGTGCATGATCTGGAGTTGGCAGCCGTGGTCTTCGCCCTAAAGACCTAGAGACACTACTTGTATGGAGAGAAGTTCACTGTCTACTCAGACCATAAAAGTCTAAAGTACTTGTTCTCCTAGAAAGAACTCAACATGAGACAAAGAAGATGGCTAAATATCTGAAAGATTTCGACTTCAACATCCAATACCATCCAGGCAAGGGAAATGCCATGGTTGATGCTCTTAGTAGAAAGCCAATGGCGTCTGTCTCAAGTCTAGTCCTTGGCGAGATGCAACTACTAGAACAATTCGCAAGGTTAGACTTAAGAATTGAACATAGAGATGATCGAGTCTTGGTTGCCAATATCAAGATTCAATCTGATCTGCTAGAGGAGATCAAAGCTTAACAAGATGATGCTCCATTTTTAGTTCACGTCAAAGAAACTATAACGGAAAGATCGGACTTTGCAATGACTGAAGACGGAAGGCTTGTCTTTCAAGGAAGGACATGTGTTCCCGACAATGAAGAACTAAAGAGAAGACTAATGGATGAAGCTCACAAGACAATGTATACTATTCATCCAGGAGGTACCAAAATGTATCAAGATATGAAAAGAACGTTTTGGTGGCCGAACATGAAAAGAGAAGTAGCTGAACATGTCGCTCACTGCCTTACTTGCCAACAAGTAAAAGCGGAACACCTATGCCCTACTGGTGTACTCAGACTGCTAGATATTCCGGAATGGAAATGGGAAAGCATTGGCATGGATTTTATCATGGGGTTTGTAAGGCCCTCGAATTTTGTTGCATTATTGTATTGCATGTAAATAATTCATGTTGTGTATGTACGTATGTAAATATCTACATAAGTACTAGTTAGTATACTATTGCATACATGTGTATAAACTAGATGTAAATAGTGTATGAATGGTATGATGGTAGTGTGTACATGATAACGTATACATATGGCATATATAGGTATAAGATGTACATGGTTTCTGCATGTTTTAGAGTTATGGCCGAAGGCCAGATTGGCGTCAATATCAACAGACGTCGATGTGGTGTCGGCGTCAACCATATGGACGCCAACACTAACCCCAGTGTCCAGCGACGTGGACGCCAACTTCTCTGACCTGCATGCGTTGTAGAGCCGAAAATTTCGGAAGCAAGCCACCCCAACCATTGGGGAGCTGTCCCCAACGGTCTGAAAGGCCATCTTGTCACCCCTGCGTGATAGGAGAACCCCCTCTCCTATATACAAACCCATTTTTACAACCCTAAGCCTTCTCTTTGCCCCTTTGCCAGAGAGGAAGAAGAGAAAGGAGTGAAACCCTATTTTCGGACTGTGAGAAACCCTCACCTTTGCAACCCAAAATCTGAAGTTCTGAAGCCTGATCCGGCCACCTGCTGTATCAAGGAGCTTGCTGGATCATCGAGGAAGGCATCCCCGACCTCGGATTGCTCTGGAGCTTGCTCAAGAACCCGGAGGAAGGCCATCTTGGAGGCTGGTTGGGAACTTCTTGGGACAGCCCAAGGAGACCTTCACCAAGCCTTTTGATCCCTTTGGAGTATATCTAAAAGGCAAGTAACCCTCACCCTCCGTCCATGTAGATGTCAAGTAGGGTTTTAATAATTTTATGTATTTTTCCTCGTGTCCTAGATCCCCCTTTTCACCTTTGCATTTGAGTTCGGTCTGTGTTTCTGCACAGAGAGGAACTTGGCGTCAATGCCCTTGACGCCGAGATCTAGGTGTGCGTCCAGCGATCTTGTCGTCCACTCCTGGAACGGCCAGAGACCGCCGCCAAGTTCGTTTGGACAGAACAGTGAACTGTTCTGCCCTTCTATATGATTAATTTCGACGTGTTTTGCGATGAGGATATAATGTAACTCTTATATGCTATGTACACGAGCTAATGTGATGAATGCGAGAATGAATGTACATCTATTTTATGAGTGGTTGAGTTTAATTGTTTATCTAATGTGTATGTGAAAAATGGCCATGTGTATTCACCATGATCCAAATGATCCGTGGCAAAGTTTTGTTGCCCAAATTTGTTAGACCATGTATACATGATCCTCTCTATGTTCTGAGTTTCTGACATTTTTCCCCTGCTTGTATGGTTATTTAAAATTTCTGTTTAGGCAAATAGAAATCATGCGTAGGTCATGTTAAATTTCCAATAAATTGCATATTGCTCAGTAAATTCGGGAATAAATTCCGTGAGCCTGTGCATGCTAGGGTACAGACAGTGTGCTGTTAAAATTTGTGATCTTGTTCAACTCCATGTTAATTTGCATTATGAATAATAATGTGAAATCGATGTTAAATTTTCTATAACTTCATTTTGAGTTAGAAAAATCTGAAAATTTTCATGTGGAGTCATAAACCTGAGATCAGCATGTGGTTAAATTTTTGAGTCGTTTGGACAACTATACCATGCAATATGAATTTTCCATGCAAAAATGGGTAATTAGAGCATGCCATTGTGAAATAGTTTAATTTATGTGTAACCCAATCTGATTGGTGAAATTTCTTGAATGATAAATTCTGTCATCTGTAGTGGCATGATTAGGAAAAACAGAGCCCTTGTGTGAGTGAGAAAAAAAATGAGAGGCAAGTGACATGTGTAAAGATATGTGTGTAAAAACTGATGTGTAATGTGTAAAACTGTGCCAGGTGTGATACTGCTTCCATAGACGGCTGTGGAACCGTACCATGGAAAAGTCCCTATGGGAAGGTTCAATGTGTTGTGATCCTAAGGGCATTAGGATGAAATCTTGGAGGTGGACAAGTACCACTGGTTAGAGTAGAGACTTGTTCTCCCGGTCTGCGTAGTCCAAGAGTCGCCGCTGTGTTGCCTAGGTGGCGTCTATGTGTATGTGATGTGATGTCCTTCTTACGTGGTTTGGACTATGTGTCACGGCACTAAAGTGTAAAATGTGAAATGTGAAATGTGATTGTGATCATGTGCAAATTGTGTAGTGTGAACAATGTGTAATGTGAATGTGTAAATGTGCAATGTGTAAAGTGTGAAATATGTGAATAGAAATTGTAAAATGCGAAACCAAAATGTGAGGATGTGAAATTGAAAACCCATGATATGATGATCTGAAATCATGTTAGAACAGCAACATAAATGTGGTTATGATTTTGTGCTACATGTGTACAACGCATAGAACCCATGCTAGGGACAATCCTTACTTATGTGTAAACCATTCCATATGTGTATGCTCTCACGTTGTGGTTCGAATGAGAATGTAGCTTTCATGTGTTAGATTGTAAAGTGTTAAACCACATCAAAACAGCAAGCTTAAAACATGTAAAATGGTTATGTGCATGTGTATGAATGAGTAGTAACCATGTTAGCAATGTTTCCTTTCATGTATGTAAGCTAGTCTTGCTAGATTGCTCTCATGTTTTAGTTTAATTGAAAGTAGAACTTTCATGTGTTGGAATGATTAGAGAGCCTGTGATAGGAGATTTTAATTTAGAAAATCTGAAAGCATGAATCATGTGTTTAACTAGTAGAACTACCATGATAGGTAGTTAATTTCAATGACAAGCATGCTATATGTTGTGTCTTGTAAATGTGTATGTAAAACCTGCTATGATATGTACATGTATGATATGTGTAGAGTTATTTGCTGAGTCTTTTAGACTCATTACTTGCTTCGGCATACAGGAGTAGTAGGTGACACACCTTTGGAGGAGACCGTGGAAAGCGACTTTGAGCGCGGGGAGTAGCTAGTTTGGTGGAGCTTGTTGTGACTTTTGGAATTTTGATGTATGTAATTGAAACATTATATTAGCACTATCATGGAAAAATGTTTAAGTGTGGACAATTATGTATTTGATTTTCAGCAATGTAATTATGTGCACTTTTAGTTATTTAAATGTTATCAAATCATGTATGTTAAATGTTGATGATGAATGAAATGAAGACAGTGGTTCTTTTGTTTCCGCTACTCTGTTCTTATATTCACGTGTATCTCAGCTGAATGTTATTGTTGGGTAAATGTCCCACTATGGCAACGTTCACTATATCGACGTGGGTTGGTGTAAATGTACCGATATAATGAGGGTCGCTACAGAGATTGGTATCAGAGCAACCGGTTGAGATTGCACATGAAGATACATAAGTCATCATCTTCATTACATGCTAAGTCTACATAGGAATGTCCACATGTGTAGAATTGATTAATAATGAATGAAAAATAGATAAGAAGATGGTTAGAAAACTTAGTAACCTAGCTCTAATGGTGGCTGAAATTTATTACAGCCATGGCTTCGAGAGGTAGGCGTGGCGGAGCGCCGGCCCGTGAGGACGAGTCGAGACGTGACGAGCGGGCGGAGCAGTAGGCCCCGGCACTGCAAGGTTCTGTACTTCCCCCACCGCGCCTGTGGATTATGGAGTATTCATGCAAGGTCTGGTGCAAGCCATGCAGATGCAGGCTCATACCCAGGCAGCACTCCAGGCACAGTTGGAGGCTCAGGTTAGACTAATAAAATGATTAATAGTCTGCTTTATTTAATTATGTGATATTGTGTTGATTGTGTATTGCTTGCTGTGTACTGTAGCAGGCTCAAGTACCAACTCAGGACCATGGTGGACCTTCTACCATGGAGAGATTCAAGAGGATGCTGCCACCCTCTTTTAAGGGGGAGAGCGACCCATTGTTGGCTGAAAGCTGGATGAGGGAGATAGAAAAGATCTTCCGAGCCATCAGGTGTGCAGATGGGGATAAGGTCACATTAGCCACCTACATGCTACAGGAAAGAGCTGATGTATGGTGGGCTTCATTGCTGCGTAACTGGTTTGAGGACGGAGCTGTTGATGTTGCGTGGGACGAGTTCGTGAGGCTCTTTCGGGCCAAGTTCGTCCCCGAGCACGTGCAAGATCGAATGGAGCAAGAATTCCTATCTTTGACTCAAGGCTCCATGACCGTGCTGGAATATGAGGCAAGATTTTTGAACTCTCTAAATATGTACCTCATATCGTGAAGACGAGCGCAGAAAGACAAAGAAGTTCGTGATGGGACTCAAGCCATCACTGCGGACGAGACTCATGGAATTTGACCACGCACGTTGGACGAGGCCCTCAGTGCTGCTTGTAGGCAGGAGGGAGAGATGGAGCAATACCTGGAAGAAAGAAAGCTTCGCAGAAGAGACCTGCAGCCACGTTCCAGCGGCAGGACAAGAAGAAAGCGGTGTACCCGACACAGCAGCGACCAGTAGCAGTCGACAGTACTCAGGTACCTTCTGTACATTCCCCTAGTGTGAAGAAAGAGTGTCCCCACTGTGGGAGGACACATGGTGGTTCCGAGTGTTGGATGATTACGGGCAAGTGCTTGAAGTGCGGAAGCAGCGACCACAAGATCAAGGATTGCCCAAGACTTCAGCAGGGAGTCCAGCGCGGAGCGCCAGCCCCAGCAGCAGTAGCGGTAGCGGCGCCAGCTACAAGAAGACCAGGAAGGCCTCGAATCCCAGCTCGAGTGTTTACTTTAGCTCGTGAGGACGCCGAGCAGGCAGAGCATGTCACCGTAGGTATGGTTTTACTTCTAGGTGTGCACGCTCGGGTTTTGTTTGATACGGGTGCTACTCACTCGTTAATTTCCGAGCGGTTCGCTAGGTAGTTAGCCCTAGAATCAGGCATAGAGTCTGAGGATTTAGAGGTCCCTTTGTCTATACACACCCCTGCGGGTACGGTATCGACTAGGAAGTGCATTCCGTCGTTACCTGTGTGCATTGAGGATAAAATCCTAGATTGGTGTTTCTTCTTGCTAAAGATGAAGGACTATGATGCTATTCTTGGTCTGGATTGGCTAGAGGAGCACTATGCATTAGTAGATTGTCGTCGTAAGAGGATTGTTTTCCGCATTCCTGGTGAGGACGAGTTTTCTCATCCCTTGCCAAGGAACTTGGCAGGAAAGATGGTCATCTCTGGCATGAAGGCGATGCGCATGGTAAACAAGGGTTGTGACGCTTTTCTTCCCAGCGTGGTGTTAGTACCAGAGGCTGATGAGTCACCTACTCTTGCGGAGATTGAGGTAGTGCAGGATTTTCCAGATGACTTGACTGGATTGCCACCGGATAGAGAGATAGAGTTTACCATAGAGTTGCTTCCGGGCATCTGTCCTATCTCGAAGGCTCCATATCGGATGGCACCTGTGGAGTTAGCCAAGTTAAGGAGGCAGTTGCAAGAATTGCTTCATAAGGGATTTATTCGCCCTAGTGTTTCCCCTTGGGGCGCACCTGTATTGTTCGTCAAGAAGAAAGACGGGTCACTTAGGTTATGCATTGACTATAGGAAGTTGAACCAAGTGACTGTGAAGAATAGGTATCCCTTACCTTGTATTGATGATTTGTTTGACCAGTTGAGAGATGCATCAGTCTTTTCTAAGATTGACTTGCGATCTGGTTATCATCAGTTGAGGATTCGGAGTGAGGATGTGTCCAAGACGGTGTTTAGAACTCATTATGGACATTATGAGTTTTTGGTCCTTCCTTTCGGATTGACCAATGCCCCTGCAACGTTCATGGATCTCATGAACAGGGTGTTTAGGCCTTACCTATATAACTTTGTCGTAGTGTTTATTGATGATGTGTTGGTCTACTCTCCGGATGTGGCCACGCACCGTCAGCATTTGAGGGTAGTGTTAGAGGTTCTTCGTGAGCACAAGCTGTATGCTAAGTTCAGCAAGTGCGATTTTTGGTTGCACGAGGTTCATTTCCTCGGGCATGTTATCTCTGGTGCTGGTGTTGCAGTTGATCTAGCGAAGGTCCAGGCAGTTATGGATTGGGAGATTCCCAAGACCCCTTCGGAGATTCGTAGTTTTATTGGTTTAGCTGGCTACTGTCAGTGATTTATTGAGGGATTTTCATCCATCGTCGCCCCCTTGACTCAGCTTACCAGAAAGGGAGTGAAGTTTGTTTGGTCCGAGATGTGTGAGAGTAGTTTTCAATTGTTGAAGACTAAGCTCACGACAGCCCCGGTGTTAGTCTTACCGAGCGGTGTAGAGGGTTTTGCTATCTACACAGATGCGTCTCGGATTGGTTTAGGCTGTGTGCTAATGCAGTAGGAAAGGGTAGTGGCTTATGCTTCTCGTCAGTTAAAGGAGCATGAGAAGAACTATCCGACTCATGACTTGGAGCTCGCAGCAGTGGTTCATGCACTAAAGATCTGGAGGCACTATCTTTATGGTGTCAGATTTGAGGTGTTTACCGACCACAAGAGCTTGAAGTATCTTTTCTCCCAAAGGAATTAACCTGAGGCAGAGAAGATGGGTTGAGTTCTTGAAGGACTATGACTTCGACCTTCAGTATCACCCTGGAAAGGCGAATGTCGTAGCGGATGCTCTGAGTAGAAAGAGGCCATCTCTCCAGCAAGATTGGAAGATGTTGGAAGATACGGCTTGCGCGTTGACTGAGTTAGAGCCATCGCTATGCCAGTCTTTTATAGCTCAGTTATCCCTTAGGTCCTCGGTTTTGGATGAGGTGATCGAGCAACAGGAAGCCAACCCTAGACTCTTAGAGTTAGTGGGCAAGGCAGGCATTGCTCAAGATGAGGACGGTGTGATTAGATTTCAACATCGTGTTTGTGTCCCTGATTTGGTAGATATCCGTGAGCATGTGTTAGAGGAGGCTCATAGATCGCGATTCTCTATTCATCCGGGTAACACTAAGATGTATTAGGATCTGAAGAGATCATTTTGGTGGTCCGGTATGAAGAAGGATGTAGCGGATTATGTGTCTAGGTGTTTGGTGTGTCAGCAAGTGAAGGCCGAGCGACAGCGACCATCTGGCCTTATGCAAAGGATGGACATCCCAGTGTGGAAGTGGGAAGCTATCACTATGGACTTTGTTTCGGGTTTGCCTTGATCTAGGAGGGGCAATGACTCGATTTGGGTAGTTGTAGATAGATTCTCGAAGACTGCTCATTTCTTACCTATGAAGAAGAAGCAGTCAGTAGAGAGTTTAGCTAGATTGTATGTTAGTAGTATCATTAGATTGCATGGTGTGCCGAAGTTGATCATTTCGGATCGAGATCCGAGGTTTACTTCGAGGTTGTGGAAGGGTCTTCAGGATGCTTTAGGTTCGGAGCTGAAGCTCAGTTCAGCATTTCATCCCCAGAATGATGGACAGTCCGAGAGGACTATCCAGACGCTCGAGGATACGTTGAGGGCGTGTGTTCTGGATTGGAAGGATGATTGGGAGCGCCATTTACCTCTTGTGGAGTTCGCATACAACAACAACTTTCATGCGAGTATTGGTATGGCTCCATTTGAGGCATTGTATGGTAGGCCCTGCAGATCTCCTTTATGTTGGGAGGAGACTGGTGATAGGCAGTTGATCGGACCGGAGTTAGTTCAGGAAACATCGGATAAGATCCAGCTGATTAGAAAGAGGCTTGTTGCGGCACAGGATAGGCAGAAGAGTTATGCCGACAACAGGAGAAAGGATTTGGAGTTCGAGGTTGGCGATCATGTCTTCTTGAAGATATCGCCTACTCGA
The DNA here is from genome assembly GCA_014218235.1 of Colocasia esculenta. Taxonomy (NCBI): domain Eukaryota; kingdom Viridiplantae; phylum Streptophyta; class Magnoliopsida; order Alismatales; family Araceae; genus Colocasia; species Colocasia esculenta. Next base: position 63,455,242 of record CM024754.1, read on the forward strand.
GGAGTCGTCAGATTTGGCAGGCATAGTAAGTTGAGCCCTAGGTTCATTGGCCCATATGAGATTCTCAGACGATTGGGCAGCGTGGCATATGAGCTAGCATTACCCCCATCTTTGGCTAGTGTTCATCCCATTTTCCACGTTTCGATGCTCAGGAAGTATGTCCGAGATCTGTCTCATGTGATTAGTCATGAGTCAGTGGAGATTCAGCCAGATCTTTCGTATGTCGAGCAACCAGTAGCTATTCTTGATCGGAAGGTTCAGCATCTCCGGAACAAGAGTATTGCGTCGGTGAAAGTTCTATGGCAGAACTTCTCATGAGAGGAGGCTACTTGGGAGCTTGAGAATGCGATGAAGAAGAAGTATCCCCTTTTCTTTGAGTAGCATCGTTCTAACTTCGAGGATGAAGTTTCTTTTAAGGGGGAGAGGGTGTAAGGCCCTCGAATTTTGTTGCATTATTGTATTGCATGTAAATAATTCATGTTGTGTATGTACGTATGTAAATATCTACGTAAGTACTAGTTAGTATACTATTGCATGCATGTGTATAAACTAGATGTAAATAGTGTGTGAATGATATGATGGTAGTGTGTACATGATAACATTTACATATGGCATATATAGGTATAAGATGTACATGGTTTCTGCATGTTTTAGAGTTCTGGCCGATGTCCAGATTGGCGTCAATATCAACAGACGTCGATGTGGTGTCGGCGTCAACGCTATGGACGCCAACACTAACCCCAGCGTCCAGCGATGTAGACGCCAACTTCTCTGACCTGCATGCGTTGCAGAGCCGGAAATTCCGGAAGCAAGCCACCCCAACCATTGGGGAGCTGTCCCCAACGGTCTGAAAGGCCATCTTGTCACCCCTGCGTGATAGGAGAACCCCCTCTCCTATATACAAACACATTTTTACAACCCTAAGCCTTCTCTTTGCCCCTTTGCAAGAGAGGAAGAAGAGAAAGGAGTGAAACCCTATTTTCAGACTGTGAGAAACCCTCACCATTGCAACCCAAAATCTGAAGTTCTGAAGCTTGATCCGGCCACCTGCTGCATCAAGGAGCTTGCTGGATCATCGAGGAAGGCATCCCCGACCTCGGATTGCTCTGGAGCTTGCTCAAGAACCCGAAGGAAGGCCATCTTGGAGGCTGGTTGGGAACTTCTTAGGACAGCCCAAGGAGAGCTTCACCAAGCCTTTTGATCCCTTTGGAGTATATCTAAAAGGCAAGTAACCATCACCCTCCGTCCAAGTAGGGTTTTAATAATTTTATGTATTTTTCCTCGTGTCCTAGATCCCCCTTTTCACCTTTGCATTTTAGTTTGGTCTGTGTTTCTGCACAGAGAGGAACTTGGCGTCAATGCCCTTGACGCCGAGATCCAGGTGTGCGTCCAGCGATCTTGCCGTCCACTCCTGGAACGGCCAGAGACCGCCACCAAGTTCGTCTGGACAGAACAGTGAACTGTTCTGCCCTTCTATATGATTAATTTCGACGTGTTTTGCGATGAGGATATAATGTAACTCTTATATGCTATGTACATGAGCTAATGTGATGAATGGGAGAATGAATGTACATCTATTTTGTGAGTGGTTGAGTTTAATTGTTTATCTAATGTGTATGCGAAAAGAATGGCCATGTGTATTCACCATGATCCAAATGATCCGTGGCAAAGTTTTGTTGCCCAAATTTGTTAGACCATGTATACATGATCCTATCTGTGCTCTGAGTTTCTGACATTTTTCCCCTGCTTGTATGGTTATTTAAAATTTCTGTTTAGGGAAATAGAAATCATGCGTAGGTCAGGTTAAATTTCCAGTAAATTGTGTATTGCTCCGTAAATTCGGGAATAAATTCTGTGAGCCTGTGCATGCTAGGGTGCAGACAGTGAGCTGTTAAAATTTGTGATCTTGTTCAACTCCATGTTAATTTGCATTATGAATAATAATGTGAAATCGATGTTAAATTTTCTGTAACTTCATTTTGAGTCAGAAAAATCTGAAAATTTTCAAGTGGAGTCATAACCTGAGATCTGCATGTGGTTAAATTTTCGAGTCGTTTGGACAACTATACCATGCAATATGAATTTTCCATGCAAAAATGGGTAATTAATGCATGCCATTGTGAAATAGTTTAATTTATGTGTAACCCAATCTGCTTGGTGAAATTTCTTGAATGATAAATTCTGTCATCTGTAGTGGCATGATTAGGAAAACAGAGCCCTTGTGTGAGTGAGAAAAAGAATGAGACGCAAGTGACATGTGTAAAGATATGTGTGTAAAAACCGATATGTGTAATGTGTAAAACTGTGCCAGGTGTGATACTGCTTCCATAGAGGGCTGTGGAACCGTACCATGGAAAAGTCCCCATGGGAAGGTTCAATGTGTTGTGATCCTAAGGGCATTAGGATGAAATCCTGGAGGTGGACAAGTACCACTGGTTAGGGTGGAGACTTGTTCTCCCGGTCTACGTAGTCCAAGAGTCGCCGCTGTGTTGCCTAGGTGGCGTCTATGTGTATGTGATGTGATGTGTCCTTCTTATGGTGGTTGGACTATGTGTCACGGCACTAAAGTGTAAAATGTGAAATGTGATTGTGATCATGTGCAAATTGTGTAGTGTGAACAATGTGTAAATGTGCAATGTGTAAAGTGTGAAATATGTGAATAAGAAATTGTGTAAAATGCGAAACCAAAATGTGAGGATGTGAAATTGAAAACCCATGATATGATGATCTGAAATCATGTTAGAACAGCAACATAAATGTGGTTATGATTTTGTGCTACATGTGTACAACGCATAGAACCCATGCTAGGGACAATCCTTACTTATGTGTAAACCATTCCATATGTGTATGCTCTCACGTTGTGGTTCGAATGAGAATGTAGCTTTAATGTGTTAGATTGTAAAGTGTTAAACCACATCAAAACAGGAAGCTTAAAACATGTAAAATGGTTATGTGCATGTGTATGAATGAGTAGTAACCATGTTAGCAATGTTTCCTTTCATGTATGTAAGTTAGTCATGCTAGATTGCTCTCATGTTTTAGTTTAATTGAAAGTAGAACTTTCATGTGTTGGAATGATTAGAGAGCATGTGATAGGAGATTTTAATTTAGAAAATCTGAAAGCATGAATCATGTGTTTAACTAGTAGAACTACCATGATATGTAGTTAATTTCAATGACAAGCATGCTATATGTTGTGTCTTGTAAATGTGTATGTAAAACCTGCTATGATATGTACATGTATGATATGTGTAGAGTTATTTGCTGAGTCTTTTAGACTCATTACTTGCTTCGGCGTATAGGAGTAGTAGGTGACACACCTTGGAGGAGACCGTGGAAAGCGACTCCGAGCGCGGGGAGTAGCTAGTTTGGTGGAGCTTGTTGTGACTTTTGGAATTTTGATGTATGTAATTGAAACATTATATTAGCACTATCATGGAAAAATGTTTAAGTGTGGACAATTATGTATTTGATTTTCAGCAATGTAATTATGTGGACTTTTAGTTATTTAAATGTTATCAAATCATGTATGTTAAATGTTGATGATGAATGAAATGAAGACAGTGGTTCTTTTGTTTCCGCTACTCTGTTCTTATATTCACGTGTATCTCAGCTGAATATTATTGTTGGGTAAATGTCCCACTATGGCAACGTTCACTATATCGACGTGGGTTGTTGTAACCGTACCGATATAATGAGGGTCGCTACAGGGTTACCCAAGACTCGTGCTGGACTTGATGCAATATGGGTCATTGTTGACCGGCTAACCAAATCTGCCCACTTCCTAGACATAAAAAGTAAGTGGTCAGTGGAGGTACTAGCTGCCTTATATATCAAGGAGATTGTAAGACTACATGGCATTCCATCATCTATTGTTTCGGATCGAGATCCAAGATTTACATCTCATTTTTAGAAAGGATTGCAAGGTGCATTGGGTACTAAACTCAACTTTAGTACCGCGTTCCATCCACAAACTGATGGGCAAACTGAAAGAACCAACCAGATAGTGGAAGACATGTTGAGAGCTTGCACTATAGACTTCCAAGGATATTGGAACGGACATCTATCTCTTATTGAGTTCGCCTATAACAACAGTTACCATGAAAGTATCAAGATGGCACCGTTCGAAGCACTCTACGGAAGGAATTGTAGATCTCCTGCATGCTGGAATGAGGTTGGAGAACAGTAATGTCTAGGCCCAGACATGGTGCAACGTACCACGAAGGACATACAAGTAATTAGAGACCGACTTAAGACTGCTCAGTCAAGAAAAAAGAGCTATGCTGACAAAAGAAGGCGGGACTTAGAATTTCAAGTCAGTGATCATGTGTTCTTAAAGGTGTCACCTACACGTGGCATCCAAAGATTTGGAGTGAAAGAAAAACTCAGTCCTAGATTCATTGGTCCTTTTGAAGTACTCGAAAGGATTGGTGAGGTTGCATACCGACTGGCATTGCCACCGGATCTAGCATGTGTACACAATGTGTTCCATGTCTCCATGCTCAGGAAGTATGTCTAATACCCTACCCACATCATTCACCACGAGAAGCTCGTGCTGAACAAAGATGTGACGTACGAAGAGAAGCCAGTCAAGATACTGGAACGAAAGGTTCAATAGCTCAGGAACCATCCCATCCATGTGGTTAAAGTCTTATGTGATGTTTAGTCTGTCCCCATGTAATTTTAATTAATTACATGATTATTTTGGTGATTAACAAAACCAAACAAAACCCTATCAAAAAGTTCTAACACATACTTCATAAGTCTTAAGTACAGGAAATATACCAAGGTCAACCAAGCCAATATTGGTAAGTATTACATTTCTGAAGCTTTAATCATCTCAAGATCATATTTCTATAAGTCCACATCGACTCCTATTGAAAGTCACAACGATTTCCTTATGTGTGTATAGATTTCAATAGAGCTATAATGATTTCTTTATAAGACTGAAATATCATGGTGTTACAAACAAGTCGATCCCGTAACGATTCCTTAAGTTATCGCAACGATTCCTTTAGAACTCGTAACAACTTGCCCGTTATAACGATTTCTTAAGTTATCACAACGATTCCTTTAGAACTCGTAACGACTTGCCCGTCATAATGATTTCTTAAGTTATCGCAACGATTTCTTTAGAACTCGTAACGACTTGCCTGTCATAACGATTTCATAAGTTATCACAACGATTTCTTTAGAACTCGTAACGACTTGCCCGTCGTAATGATTCCTTAAGTTATCGCAACGATTTCTTTAGAACTCGTAACGACTTGCCCGTCATAACGATTTCTTAAGTTATCGCAACGATTCCTTTACAACTCGTAACGACTTGCCCGTCATAACAATTTCTTAAGTTATCGCAACGATTTCTTTAGAACTCGTAACGACTTGCCCGTCGTAACGATTCCTTAAGTTATCGCAACGATTTCTTTAGAACTTGTAACGACTTGCCCATCGTAACGATTCCTTATGTTATCACAACGATTTCTTTAGTGCTCATAACGATTTGCCTTGCGAAACGATTTCTTTAGAGCTCATAACGATTTGCTTCGTGCAATGATTTCTTTAGCGCTCATAACGATTTGCCTTGCGTAACGATTTCTTTAGAGCTCATAACGATTTGCTTCGCGTAACGATTTCTTTAGCGCTCATAACGATTTGCCTTGCGCAACGATTTCTTAAGTGTTCATAATGATTTCTTCGTTGAACACATCAACTTGCTTTCCATAACGATTTGTTAAGTGTTCATAATGATTTCTTCGTTGAACACATCAACTAGCTTTATACAACGATTTCCTCTCTATAACGACTTGTTGGTACTCATAACGATTCCTTTAATGAATACAACAATTTTCTCTCTATAATGACTTGTTGGTATTCATAATGATTTCTTCAGTAAACACTTGATCATAATGATTTCATAAGTCATATAAACAATGACTTTATGGTTTATATCGACTTGATATTTATCTTATCTCTTAAAGCGTTGAATAGTCAAAATCTTCTCTTATCTGTCTGACTGCTGTGCATTTAATGAAGACAGAACATATCTCTGCATGCATGCAGATGATATCTTTTCATTATCGTGCATATTCTGTTAACATCTTTTAAAACAAGCTATTTGGCATTGCTATTTTGGTGAATATTCACATCAACGTTTACTGACAACAAGAGATAGCCTAGCTGTCTACTGTTCTAGCATTTAATATGTGCAGGGTCCTAAAGATATCTTGTTGTACAACGTTGGACCATATAGACGCCAGAAGACCTTATCTCTTTGCGTGCTCAATTGGATAAAGGATTGTTGACTAGAAGCTTCCAAATGTCAAGCAGTCTAACGTCTACCAATCTAAGAGACAACAGTTACTTCAATGACCATATTTCAAATGGAGATATAAATACAAGACAGACGATCAGAAGAATACAAGGAATGATCAACGTACAAGCAACTAAAATCTTCTGATAGAATTCTAGAGCCAAGAACTTCACTCCTTCTTGTTTTTTCTCTTTGCTCTCCACACTGTAGTGAAAATCTTGAGAGAGCTCGTGTAGTTCTAAGAGTCTACTGTGTTTTTAGATTTTCTAATCTCAGTCCTACTTGCTTCAGATCTTAGCTTGTTGAAGCTTGATCTAGGGGCTTGTTTTTACTGCTTACCTTTGATGTGGTTGTTCCCCTCTGTGTTGAAAGAAGACTTGGTAGAGCTTCCAGGGTGTTGTTGTTCCCTTCTATTGTGACGGAAGACCTGGTGGGGTATCCAGGGTGGTATAATTCCCTTCGTGTGAAGGAAGACCAGCTGAGCTGGGTGTTGTAGTGTCCATAGGGGGACTATACCCTAGTTAGTGGAATCATGAGTTGTTGCTCAGGGACTGGACGTAGGACTCCTAAGGAGAGGAGGTCCGAACCAGGATAATTTCTTGTGTTGTGTGGTTGTTTTTCTTGTGTGATTGCTCCTTGAACTAACTGTTACTAACCTTCATCGAAGAACGTCTTTGTGTGAATGTTTTAAGTACAGGTACTAATCAAATATTTTTAAAGACCCATTCACCCCCCCCCCTCTGGGCTTGTCAACTGGGCAACAAGTGGTATCAGAGCGAGTCTCTTCGACAAAGAAGAAAGATCCAATGATCTGAAGAGTAAAGATCCATGGCAGCCCAAGGTAACATCGAAGGTCAGTCTGTCAACCGACCCCCTCTCTTTGATGGTGAAGATTATGCTTATTGGAAGACCAGAATGGAGTACTTTCTTCAAGGTCACGATTATCAGATATGGTCAATAGTAGAAGAAGGTGATCTCCTGGTCACAAATGAGAAAGCTCAGTGGACAGATGATGATAGGAAAAAGATCTCCTTAAACTGTAAGGCTAAGAGTATTCTGTGCTGTGCACTAAGCAAAAAGGAATTCAACAAAGTTTCAACCTACGAATTCGCAATGGAGATGTGGGAAAAGCTTAGAATTGCCTATGAAGGCACAAACAAGGTGAATGAGACAAGAATTGATATTCTTGTTACTCAATATGAATGATTTCAGATGCAATCAGGTGAGTCCATAACTCAAATGTTCAGTCGATTCACAGATATTACAAATGGATTGGCTGGACTTGGGAAAACCTATGAGATTGGAGACATGGTGAGGAAAATTCTTAGATCCTTACCATCCTCGTGGACCCCAAAGGTGACAGCTATTGAGGAAGCTAATGATCTGAAAAGGATGTCTTTGGAAAAGCTCATTGGGTCCCTTATGGCCCATGAGATCAATATGGAAAGACTAGGAGAGTCCTTAAGTAGAAAGAAGCACTACAATGCTTTAAAAGCTGAAGAAGACTCATCAGAAGCAAGCTCATATGAAAAAGAAAGTATTGAGGACAGTGAAAATGAAGAAGCAATGCTATCAAGAAGACTGCAGTGGATTTTAGCCAAGAAAAAGAAATTTCAATCTGGCAGAAGATTCTTTAAGAAAACAAAGAGTTTAAGAAGTCAGAAGGAAAGATCTGAAGAAAGGAGAACCAATATGCTATTGTGTGCAAGAAACCTGAACATATCAAAGCTGAATGTCCAAAGCTCAAGAAGCCTGAATTCAGAAAAAGATAGAGCTCCAAAAATTCAGGAAATATAAGAAAAAGGCAATGGCAGCCGCTTGGGAAAATACAGTGACTCAAATAGTGAATCAAGCTCGAGCAGTGATAAGAAAAGCCAACCTGGCGTTCATGGCAAATACCAGATGATAAGGTAACATCTGACTCCTCCTTTGATTCCTGCAATATTCTGATTCGGATAATTTAAGGAAGCATTCAATGAACTATCAATAATATAGAGAAGTAACCAAACTATTAAAAGTAAGTAAGAAAAATAATGCTTGTCTAGAAAACACAAACTCAGATCTAAAATCAGAAAATGAACAATTAGAAAGCCAAATAACTGAACTTAAAAGAAGAAATGAACTGTTATGTGAAGATCTAAAAGCTAAGAATAACAAATAACTAATTAGAAAAACAAGTAAGTTCAGATGAACTGAAAACTGAAATTAAGACATTAATAGAAGAAAATATACAGTTATCTAGCACATTGGAAAATTTTACTAATGGTAAAAACTCTCTAATATTAAAAGGTGCTAGAAGATCAGGTAAGAAGAAAAATGGATTAGGATATACACTCCCAGATAATGAGAAACCATAGTTTATCCTAAAATATATCCAACGCCTAAATTTGTACCTGACCAAGACATTGCATATAAGGCAGATTTCAAATATATAGAAAAAATAACAAAATTATTCTGCTGCAGTCACTGTAACAAGTTAGGACATATCATAAAACATGCCCAACAAGACTTAAGAAATGGATAATCAAAGGTAAAATCAATGATACTAACCAATCAGGACCCAAAAGAATTTGGGTACCTAAACTTGATGATTTTTTTTCAGGTAACACTCGAGCATCCAAATGGTATTTGGACAGTGGGTGCTCAAGGCACATGTCAGGTAATCGAAAGCTATTCTCTCATCTTCAAGATGAAGAAGGAACTGTTACATATGGAGATAACGGAAAAGGAACAGTGTTAGGCAGTGGTTCTGTGAACAAAAAGGAAAGATAGTCATTGAAGATGTATTACTTGTCAAAGGGCTGAAGCACAATCTCATCAGTATCAGCCAGCTTTGTGACAGAGGTCATCAGATTCAGTTTCAATAGTCAAAGTGCAGCATATTGAAGGATGGAGCAGTAATTTTCGAAGCCAATAGAGAGAAGACCTATATGCACCATCTTGAAGAACTCAAGGATCAAGATGTCTGTTTGGCAGCAAACAAGGATCAATCAAATGAAGTGTGGCACAGAGACTGGACATTGCAGCATAGATGGTATGAGAACTGCTAAAGAAATCTTGTGGAAGGTCTGCCAAAGGTCAGCACAAATTGGATGGCGTCTGCAGACCTTGTGCCAAGGAAAACATGTTAAGAATTCATTCAAGTCAAAGACTGTGGTGACAACCTCAAAACCCTTAGAACTCCTTCATATGGATTTATTTGGCCAATGAGAACCACCAGTCTTGGAGAAAAGAATTTCGGATTTGTTATAGTGATGATTACTCCAGATTCACTTGGGTGTCATTTCTAGAACATAAAGATGATACATTTGAAAGCTTTATCAGCTTTAGCAAGAAGGTTCAGAAAGACAAGAAATTCAGTATTATTAGTATTCGATCAGATCATGGAGGTGAATTTCAGAATGAGAAATTTACAAAGTTTTGTGAAAATGAAGGGATTGAACACAATTCTCAGCACCAAGGACACCACAACAAATGGAGTTACTGAGAGGAAGAATAGAACTCTATTGGACATGGAAAGAACAATGTTGTCAGAATATAATTTGCCAAGATACTTTTGGGCTGAAGCAGTGAACACAGCAAGCTATATTATCAACAAGTAATGATCAGGCCAATCCTAAAGAAGACTGCATACGACTGTTTAAAGGAAAGAAGCCAAAGATCAGCCACTTTATAGACATTTGGATGTCCTTGCTTCATTCACAATAATGGAAAAAGGGACATTGGTAAGTTGGATGCCAAATCAGATGAAGGTATCTTCATGGGGTATGCTTCTAAACCCAAAGGTTATAGATTATTTAAAAAATATACCTTATTAATTGAACAGTCTGTGCATTTTTTTTGATGAGACTAACCCTTCCTAAGAAAGGAAGAAGATAGTGACAATGATGATGCAGACGAACTGTCCAAGAAACTAAAGGATACCTCAATTGAAGAAGGGATGATCCACCCTCGGAAGACTTGCAACAACAAGATATTTCACATAAAATCTTCCAATGGAGTGGAGATACAAGAAAGATCACCCACCTGAGAACATTATTGGTGATCCATCTGTAGGGGTAAGAACAAGAGGTAATGTAATACCTTGTGATTATCTAGCATTTGTCTCTCAAATAGAGCCTAAGACAGTCAATGAAGCTCTCACTGATGAATCCTGGATTATGCCAGCCAGAAGATGAACTTAACCAGTTCAAGAGAAACCAAGTATGATCACTTATTCCCAAACCATCAGACCCTCCAGTTATTGGCACCAAGTGGGTGGTCAGAAACAAATTGGATGAGGCTGGTGTGATTTTAAGAAACAAGGCTAGGCTGGTAGCTCAAGGCTATTCCCAAGAGGAAGGCATTGATTTCAATGAAACCTATGCTCCTGTAGCTAGACTTGAGGCTATTAGGATATTACTTGTATACGCATCGTCTCTGATTTAAAACTATTTCAAATCGATGTTAAATCTGCATTTTTGAATGGTTTTATTAAATAGGAAGCTTTTGTAGAACAACCTACAGGTTTTGATGATTTAGAATTTCCAAATTATGTTTTTAAACTTCACAAGGCTCTATATGGCTTAAAGCAAGCACCTAGAGCCTGGTATGAAAGTCTTAGTTCTTTTCTTCTAAGCCATGGTTTCAATAGAGGTCAAGTAGATAGTCTCTTTTTATAATGTCAAAAGTCAAGCACATACTACTAGTTTAAATTTATGTAGATGACATTATTTTTTGTTCTACTGATGAATCCCTTTGCAAGTATTTTGAAAGGTTGATGCAGGAGAGTTTGAGATGAGCATGATGGGGGAGCTCATTATTTCTTAGATTACAAATCAGCAGCAGGAAAAGATGGCACCCACATCTGTCAAGCAAAATACACCAAAGAGCTTTTGAAGAAATTTGGTTTTGAGAACACAAAGCCACTCTCAACACCAATGAGTACATCTTCAGGATGGATAGTGACAAGGATGGTAAGAAAGTAGATCAAAAGATCTACAGAGGTATGATTGGTTCATTACTTTACTTAACGGCCAGTAGACCTGATATTCTATTCAGTGTATGCATGTGTGCTAGGTATCAAGCAGATCCTAGAGAATCTCATTTAATCTCTGTAAAAAGAATATTTAGATATTAGCTAGAACTCATGATTTAGGTTTGTGGTCCAAAATCTCTATGAAATAATTTAGTAGGATATTCTGATGCTGACTATGCTGGATGCAAAGTAGATAGTAAAGCACTAGTGGTTGTTGTCATTTATATGCAGGGTGTTTGATATCCTGGTCCTCAAAGAAATAAAATTCAGTGGCACTGTCTACAGCTGAAGCTGAGTACGTGGCTGCTGGAAGTTGTTGTACACAACTCCTATGGAAAAAGCAACAACTTGAGGATTTCAGACTAAATATCAAATCAATTTCACTACTGTGTGACAACACCAGTGCTATCAATCTCACCAAAAATCCAGTCCAGATTTAAGAACCAAACATATTGAGGTTAGATATCATTTTATCGTGATCATGTAGCAAATGGTAACATGAAATATCTTTTATTGACACAAATGGTCAGATAGCATATATTTTCACAAAAGCCTTACCCTAGGAGAGATTTACGTCTCTTAGAAGGGAATTGGGCATGTGTAATTTGTGAAGAGATTCTGTTTAAACTGGCATATAATTTTCAGAATTAAGTAATCTTTCCCTCCATGGCTTTAAGCAAAAGTAATTTAAATTATCTTTCTGGCCGCTCTCTTTATAAAGTCTGTTGAGTTGGTCAAACTCATTTGTCGTTTTCTGCCACCTATTGGCGCCTCACTTTTATAAGCATTATTTAATTCCAAAATCGATGTGGGAACGATTCATCTCCTATCTTCTACCTTTCCCTCTTTCGTCTGGTTGCCTGAGTCGATGCCCTAACGACTTCTACATCGACTCTCTGCAAATTTGAAGCCCTTCACCTCTTCCCGCGAAGAATTTCTTGAGGGCTTTCACTTCTGCTGCCACCATCTCCTCCGTTCTGAAACCCCCTCCACTCAAATCCATGGCCACACCAGTTGTTTCTGGCAGTCTTAGGGGCTACAACACTGAGTACCTCTCTCCTGAGGCAGCAGGAAAGGTTCACGTTCGTGAAGACGAAGCTTTGTGGCAACAAAGTAGTGGATGTAGCTGATCTGAGAAGAACGGCATGCACAGCATAGTGGCCGCAGTGAGAAGAATGCAGTGGACAATCATTTCGACCTTCTCTAAGGTAAGCTATCCGGACCTTGTGAAGGCGTTCTACGTTTGCTTGAAATCAGAGGCAGATGGGTCCCTAACATCTTCAGTCAAGGTAACCACGATCAAGATTGATCACAATCTTTTGAAGACTCTTTTAATGTAAGCACGATTGGTCACAGTGGAATCCACACTGTGGATACCCAGGTCAAGGCTCAGAATCATTGGTCTTGAATTCCGTTTGAGAGATGGGAAAATAGATATCAATCAGTTGAATGCATTCAACCGTCTTCTGCACTTTATTGTTTGTCAATTCTAGTTCCTAGAAGTGCAACTTTTTCAACTATAACAAGGCAGATTCGAATGATGTCTGGGCCATACAGAACAAGGAGATTAACATGGCCGAAGTGATGATAGAGAGGATGAAGTTTGCTCGTTATCAATTTGGGACACCAAGAGTAAGCTTAATGTATCTCTGCCTTATGCTCACTTGCTCACCAAGGATTTCAAACACTTTGGTGTTGACCTGTCTGGGCAAGTAATTGAGAAGATGGGCCAGAGCATTAGGTCCAAAAATCTTAGAAAAAGTGTTTCTCAATCAATAAATGGTGTATGGACCAAGACTTAGTGGCTGAGGGTAAGGCTATAATGGCGAAGCCCCTGAAGTCCAGCCAGAGGAAGTGGTAGCAGCAGCAGCAGTGACACCAGATGCACCAGAATCAACTACACCTAAGCAGCAGTTTTTGAGCCAGAATTTTCAGCAGAACTAGCAGCAGGAGCACCAGCTGAAGTTGCATCCGTAGCAGAAGAGGCACCAGAATCATCAGTTGCAGTAGAATTGGAAAGAAAACTGCAGAGGAAGCCTCAGTGGCACCAGCAGGAGTTGTAGTGGAAGAAGCTGTGACATCCGGCCACTTGAAGAAGCAGCTGTAGAAGATGCTCCAAGCATAAGGAGCAAAATGTTAGTGAGCCTCAAATATCAGAATTTGTGAAGTGGGCCACAATGTTGAAGTATTTGTGGATGAAGCTCCCATTCAGAAGGAGCAAACAACTGTTCCCGATGACACTGTGATGGAAGAAGCTCCCATTCAGGGGGAGCAAGGAAGTGTTGCAGAAGATGCTCCTATTAAGGGGGAGCAGTCTGTCAGCCCAAATATCCCAGAAGAAACCTTTGTACCAATGGCAGATACCTCCAGTTTAGGCACTTCACTAGAAGGAAATGAAGGCATACCTCAGGGGGAGAGCACTGAAAACCCCCCAGAAGAACATTTCCGAGATGGGGAAACGGCTAGCTCCTCAGAATTTGATGAGGATGTCAATATTGATGAAGTACAGGCTCCTTTGAACCAAGCCAAGGAGAAAGGGAAGGAAGTTGCTTCAAAACTTCCTCCTCTTGCAGATGCTCCATTTCAAAGGACCAAGAGGCAGAAGATTGTGATACACCTGAAGCCTGTCATAGAAAGACTAGATGTTCAAGGAGAAATCCTGTGCTCTTTGCAGTCCGATGTAAATTCAATTTTCATGAGCCAAGCCTCCACCTCAAAAGAGATGTTACAAGAAGGAATGCAATGAAATGGTTTAATAAGGAAATGGGATTCATAAAGGCCTTACTTTCAGAAGTTCTGCAAGACATAAAAGCTCAAGCACCTCCATCTTCTGTGCCTCCTACATCAGCTGCAGAAATGGAAGGGCCATCTGTGGTTTCAGACGAAGTACTTTTGGAGTCAGGGCCATCCGGGTCCTCAGTTCAGGAGCAAGGGCCATCAGGGCCTCCAGCTGAAGGGTCAGGACCATCCGAGCCGGCAGGGAACAAGCAGATTCCAGCAGAAGAACCTATTGTAGATCCAGTGCCCCCAATTTCTTCTTCCTCTCAAACCCCTACTCCTCCATCCCCTCCTTCAGCCTCCACTGCTCCACCTGCACCTCCAACCTTTAAGTAACCACACCCTAGAATCATCTCCTCACCAGCACCTTTTTCCTCTCAATCCACCTCACCTCCTGCATCTTCAACTCCTTTCCTCTGCCTCCTCCTATCATTGAGGTTCCCAGCCTCATCATCAGCTAGAGCCTCCTCCTCTGGTCCCTCATCATCAGCTGGACCATCTCCTCACACTCTTCTCATCCACCATCCTTCTTCATCCTCATCTCCTCCCTCCTTCATCACCATCATCCCAGAAGGAGCTCAACTGATGGTCCCTCTCTGAGCCCCATCAAAGACGTTTGAGGACACCATTCTTGGCTCTGTTCTCAAAGTTGGCCAGCATATTCATGTCTCTGATCCTTCCTGTCCTCCTCTAAGAAAAGAAAACCTCCTCTTCATCTTTCAATCCGTTGTATCCTCCCTTGTGGTTTTCTCTCACAGAGGTCACTAAAAACAGGCCTCTCTACAGGGAATACCTCACAAGGTTGTCTTTGCCACCCTCTCAATCTTCCTTTCCTAAACCTTTCTGACCATCTTCAAACCATCCTACCTTACACCTCTCTTACCAAGGTTGTCAAGACCAAGATCTTCTCTTCTGCCCAATTCTTATCTGAAGACGAATGGGCACGCTCAAATAAAGTCCTCTACAACAAGTTTCTCACTACCAGATCTGAAGTTTTTCCTCCCAGGGATCACTCTCGCACCTTGACAGAATGGTTTCTGGTCCACCATACCAACACCTGGGCTCCCTTCATTCAGAAAGAGATCAAGATGATCAGGCAATTCAAGTTGTTTAATGATTATAGGTATCTTCATCGTTTACCTAAAGTCCAGCTCAGTCAGTTCAGGCAAGCCATCCGAAATCTTAGACTTGAGCGTGCACTGCAGCAATTCAAGTGGACTTTGCTACTCTTCAGCTGCCAGAGGCTACATATCTTCCTCCCCTTCACTCTTTGCTCATGGATACACCAGTGGGCTCAAGTTATTTTTGATCGTTTTGCACGAGTGATGGGCAGAATCAATGTTCAGAAGGGCAGTGTGGTAGCTTTCCACAGATTTATCTTTAGGGAGTACCACCTAGGCCACATCCGTGCTGAGATTCTAGCCCCTGCCTTGTCAGAATGTGAAGACTGACACCTGCAGGTTGGCCAAGTTCTATCCTTATCTGCTCAGCAATTGTCGGACACAAATGCAACCTTAGCAGGGAAGGCTGCCCTCCAATCTCAGCTGCAACCTTTCTGGACATGAATTTCTTCCACCTTGTAAATGATCCTCTTCAAACTTGGGTGGAAAGGTACAAAGTCTATGTCGCCATACGCCAAGAATTGAATCATAGGCAGATCTTCTATCATGTTTCCATTATTCAGTTTCTTGGTTGTGCTAGCCTTGGAAAAGTCACGCACTACAGGTATCCTTGGACAGAGATCCGTACCATGATTTTCTTGAAGCTCAGTTGGTCCTTCACCTAAAAAGAATGGCTCCCTCTATGGGACCAAATTATTCTGTTGGCCCTGGACCCTTCAAGACTTACTTTGAGAGTAGGAAGAGCAGGCCTGGGAGATTATTTCTCATTTTGCTTCTCTTTTATCTCCTGCTTATTACTTACATGTACCTCCTCAGAATGAATGAACTACATTTTCTTGTCTCTGCTTATTTTTTCTCTTCATTCTTGTCTCAGATTATCTTTTTGCTTAATGACAAAAAGGGGGAGAAAAATACTTAGCATGTCGGAAATACATTCTACAAATATTCAGATTCTTTATTCATGCTTATTGTTAAGTTTTGTCATCACCAAAAAGGGGGGATTGATGTTCAGTCTGTCCCCATGTAATTTTAATTATTACATTTTATTTTGGTGATTAACAAAACCAAACAAAACCCTATCAAAAAGTTCTCAACACATACTTCATAAGTCTTAAGTACAAAGAATATACCAAGGTCAACCAAGCCAATATGGTAAGTATTACCTTTCTGAAGCTTTAATCATATCAAGATCATATTTCTCTAAGTCCACATCGACTCCTCTTGAAAGTCACAACGATTTCCTTATGTGTGTATAGATTTCAGTAGAGCTATAACGATTTCTTTATAAGACTGAAATATCATGGTGTTACACAAGTCGTTCCCGTTACGTTCCTTAAGTTATCGCAACGATTCCTTTAGAACTCGTAACGACTCTCCCGTCATAACGATTTCTTAAGTTATCGCAATGAATCCTTTAGAACTCGTAACGACTTGCCCGTCATAACAATTTCTTTAGTTATCGCAACGATTTCTTTAGAACTCGTAACGACTTGCCCGTCATAACGATTTCTTAAGTTATCGCAACGATTTCTTTAGAACTCATAACGACTTGTCCGTCGTAATGATTCCTTAGTTATCACAACGATTTCTTTAGAACTCGTAACGACTTGCCTGTCATAACGATTTCTTAAGTTATCGCAACGATTCCTTTAGAACTCGTAACGACCTGCCCGTCATAACGATTTCTTAAGTTATCGTAACGATTTCTTAGAACTCGTAACGACTTGCCCGTCGTAACGATTCCTTAAGTTATCGCAACGATTTCTTTAGAACTCGTAACGACTTGCCCTTCGTAACGATTACTTATGTTATCGCAATGATTTCTTTAGCGCTCATAACGATTTGCCTTGCGCAACAATTTCTTTAGAGCTCCTAACGATTTGCTTCGCGCAACGATTTCTTTAGCGCTCATAACGTTGCCTTGCGCAACGATTTCTTAGTGTTCATAAACTTTTCTTCGTTGAACACATCAACTTGCTTTCCATAACGTTTGTTAAGTGTTCATAACGATTTCTTCGTTGAACACATCAACTTGCTTTCCATAACGATTTGTTAAGTGTTCATAATGATTTCTTCATTGAACACATCAACTTGCTTTATACAACAATTTGCTCTCTATAACGACTTGTTGGTACTCATAACGATTCCTTTAATGAATACAACGATTTGCTCTCTATAATGACTTGTTGGTATTCATAACGACTTCTTCAGTAAACACTTGATCATAACGATTTCATAAGTCATATAGACAACGACTTTATGGTTTATATCGACTTGATATTTATCTTATCTCTTAAAGCGTTGAATAGTCAAAATCTTCTCTTATCTATATGACTGTTGTGCATTTAATGAAGACAGAACATATCTCTGTATGCATGCAGTTGATATCTTTCCATTATCGTGCATATTCTGTCAACATCTTTTAAAACAAGCTATTTGGCATTGCTATTTTGTTGTATATTCACATCAACGTTTACTAACAACAAGAGACAACCTAGCTGTCTATTGTTCTAGCATTTAATATGTGCAGGATCCTAAAGATATCTTGTTGTACAACGCTGGACGATATAGATGCCAGAAGACCTTATCTCTTTGTGTGCTCAATTGGATAAAAAATTGTTGACTAGAAGCTTCCAAATGTCAAGCAGTCTAACGTCTACCAATCTAAGAGACAACGGTTACTTCAACGGCCATATTTCAAATGGAGATATAAATACTAGACAAAAGATCAGAAGAATACAAGGAATGATCAACGTACAAGCAACTAAAATCTTCTGATAGAATTCTAGAGCCAAGAACTTCACTCCTTCTTGTTTTTGCTCTTTGCTCTCCATACTGTAGTGAAAATCTTGATAGAGCTCGTGTAGTTCTGAGAGTCTACTGTGTTTTTAGATCTTCTACTCTCAGTCCTGCTTGCTTCAGATCTTAGCTTATTGATGCATGATCTAGGGGCTTGTTTTTACTGCTTACCTTTGTTGTAGTTGTTCCCCTCTGTGTTGAAGGAAGACCTGGTAGAGCTTCCAGGGTGTTGTTGTTCCCTTCTGTTGTGAAGGAAGACCTGGTGGGGTATCCAGGGTGGTATAATTCCCTTCGTGTGAAGGAAGACCAGCTGAGCTGGGTGTTGTAGTGTCCATAGGGGGACTATACCCTAGTTAGTGGAATCATGAGTTGTTGCTCAGGGACTGGACGTAGGACTCCTAAGGAGAGGAGGTCCGAACCAGGATAATTTCTTGTGTTGTGTGGTTGTTTTTCTTGTGTGATTGCTCCTTGAACTAACTGTTACTAACCTTCATCGAAGAACGTCTTTGTGTGAATGTTTTAAGTACAGGTACTAATCAAATATTTTTAAATACCCATTCACCCCCCCCTCTGGGCTTGTCAACTGGGCAACATTATGGAATAACCGCGGAGTGGAAGAAGCCACATGGGAACCGGAAGGAGTCATCAGACGGAATTACCCCGATCTTTTTGGTAAGACAATTCCTCCCTTATGAATTTGGGGACAAATTCTTTTTAAGAGGGGGAGGATGTAGTAACCCGATTTTTTGATAAATTAATTTTTTTTACATAATATTAAAATCTTGATAATTGGAAAATCAAATAAAAGAAAACTAATTAATTAGAAAATCAAAGAAAAGAGAATTAAATAAAACCCATCAAATGAACATATGTAATGGGCCTTGTTAAATGGGCCCAATAGAAAGTAGTGGGCTAAAATAGAGGTTTTAAAAAGGGGAATAAAAGAAAAATATCTAAAATTCGTAAATAAAATATTACTTAAATCAAAAGAGGGTATTTAATGCATTTAAATAAGTGGTTTGAGTAGGATTTGGAATCCTAAACCTACCTCAATTGCTTGGCAACGAAATCCCCTCTCTCTCAACCCAATTAGGAGATCTCTTGCTTTAAATGGGGAGAGGAAAATAGGAAACTCGGAATTAAATAGGAATTAGACTTAAGCTAGAAAAGGGAAAGAGGAGAAGCTTAAATACTCTCCTAAACCTCTCATGGCTGGCCCTAGCTCATGCCAAGAGGTTGCTGGACCAAGAATAAAGGCCAAGAGGAGGAGAATTCATGGAGAAGAGGGATCTTCAGTTCTTCCCCGAGTTTTTGAAGTTCTTGCCCTAGAAAAAAGGAATGACTAAAGGTAGGCATTCTCACGAGCATAAACCATGAAATTTTTTTTGTAGGATGTCTCATTTGTCAAGAAGAAAATCTCTTTGGTTTCATATTTTTCCATCGAGCAAATCTCTAGTTCTAAATTTTCAATGTTCGGTGAACATCCTGACCCCGAACCCTCTTCTTAAATTCATATCTTCATGTATACTCGTCCTCATGCCATGAGATTTTTACTGTAAGGACTGAGGGATGTTAGGCTTCTTTAGCCCCTGAAAGCCCTAAATTCCATCTACCATGTCTTGCGAATTAAATCTTGCATCTCAACTATTTCTAGTATTCTTTCCCCCATGTTTGATCTGATTAAACCATGTCAAAACCATGACTGTTTACCAATTCCTAATTACTGGGAATACTATTGCATGTCTAGATTTGTTTGATACTTGTTTCATGATTTTTCGTCACTTGTACAATTGGTTCTATATTTTTGAATCCCTCTGTGTCAAGAAGGAAAACTCTTGGACCGCAATCCAAGACATGTTTGCTTCCTGTTGGACTCAGGCACAGACCACCAGAACGTGACGGCCCAATAGGCCACGTTCAGTGGTCTGGTTGCGACAGTCTGCCAGTCGTATCCTGAACGCGACAGGCATCGCCATTGGGATCGTTGTGCCTGGCTTGACCGACTCTTCGTGACCCATACATGCCCCTATCGCGTTCTTACTACCTGTCATGACTGACCCATCGCGATCCATCTAAACACCTATCACGATCTACCCTCTACCCGTCGCGAGCCTTACTGGGCTGTGTCGCGTTCATAGGATTTTGTAGAAAAACCCCTGATTTGAAATGCTCTAATTGTCTATTGTGCTTATACCCTTTAATCCCAGTTATACCCGCAATAATTTCACTTAATATACATTGAACATTTCTATGCAATTTAAAATACTTACACACGACTAATTTCCATCTATGATTTCATGTCACATGCACACACTTTGAAACCATCAAAATATGGCCTAATGGGCGTGAACATGTTACATAATATATCAGGTAATTTATGTAATTAAATTGCCTCATGCTTAATTTCGACGTGTGTACGTTTTCCCGCGATGTTTTGGAACACCTATCTTGACGCTCCACTATTCTAGAACTCCTCTAGAACGTCGAGCACTTGTTTCTATATATACACACTCTCTCGACTTTGACGAACACTCCGTCGGATATTCCTTCTGCCGGACTAGTGAGTCTTTGTTCAAGACCTCCGTAATCTCTTCTGTCCATGGGTTCCCACGTGGTCGACGAGCTGGTTGTACACTAACACCAATGATACACCTTTAGGAATCGATATGATTCAAACGACTATTAGAAGCTCGCTCTTATCTTGAATCACACTGGACCTCTGGACCTGTGCTTAACTTGGCTAGTGGTAGGGTCGTGAATTCCACCTAACTGCCAACACCGAGTGCGCGTGTTGTGCAACTGTTACTATCGCCTGTTTACTCGACATGTTACGTGCAATGTCCACTAGCTCTCGTCTATACTCTCCTCGCTCATCTATTCACATTCACTCTGCTATCTCGTCTATTCATCTAGTGCTCTCATCTAATTCTTGGTACTCTATATTGACCATTGACTGATTGTCTAAAGATAAACAATATAACCAATGCTAGCGCAATGGGGCCCGATCTAGTCCTGGGGAGAGCGCCTGAAAGCGCCATTTGCCCAGGGAAGTTAAATGATCAGGATGTCGGCATTACATCCAAGTGCCATACTGTCTAGATTAATATAATGGCAATCAAAAGTGCTATATTCTCTCGTTGTTTGTTGACAACAAAAGTGCTATGCTATACTTTGTGCTATTGTGCTATGGCCATCTTAATATTCGTGCTATAATGACGTTCATGATATATTGGGAATGTTGTGCTATTTCGTTCACGTGCTATCCTGCTATCTTTTACTTGACTCTCTTGCTCTATCATTAGTTACTCGGCTTTTTAACACATTAATCATTTAAAGCCTGCTTGACTATTGAGATTTAAGTCCTACTGGGCGTTATCGCTCACCCTGCGTTATTTGTTGTGGTGTTCTCAGGTGAGACCGAGGATGAACTATACACTCAAGGGGACGGGAACGACCAGGAGTGACGTCACGAGTGCCCTAGCGTCCTAGTACTATGATAGAGTCCTAGTTTAGTCCTTTGATTTATTTCAATGTAATTGGGCCCAATAGATTGGCTCTAATATTAGTGGTTGTAACTAGACATTTGAAAGATTATTAATGAATGAATTTATTTTTGTATTTATTCTTGTTCAATGGTTTGATGTCTAGTCCTCGCTCTATACCCGTTTACTTGCAACTGCCTCGCGTTCCGATATTCTGCGTCGGGGCATGACACGATCAACCATCCACCATACATTGATGGTAATAACTATACGTATTGGAAGAACCAGATGTTTGTCTTGCTTAGAACTCAGGACAATCAGGTCTGGAAAGTTGTAAGGAACGGTCCATACATTTTACCAAAGGAAAAAGAGTAGTGGACGGAAGATCAAATTAAGAAATCTAAGATTAATTATAGTGCTATGGATATTATGTAGTGTGCAATTCATCCTAATGAATACTCACGTGTCTCCATGTGCAGCTCTGCTAAAGGTATGTGGGACAACCTCAAACTGATTTATGATGGCACCTCGGAAGTTAAAGAAACCAAGGCAAATATTATGGTCTTCGAATACGAGTTGTTTTGGATGAAATTAGAAGAAACAATCTCTGAGATGTTTGCAAGGTTTTTAGCCATAACAAATGGCCTAAAGGCTCTTGGAAAAGACTATACCAATTCTGAGTTAGTCTGAAAAATCCTTAGGTCACTACCTCCGGCTTGGCATACTAAGGCAACTGTTATTGAGGACTACAAAAACATGGCAACTCTCTCACTCGAGTAGTTAATTGGATCTTTGATGACATATGAGCTAAACATGATAAGAAATGAGCCTGAAATAAAGAAAGGGAAAGCAATTGCTCTTAAGGGTGCATTAGTCCATCAAGAATGTAGCACTGATGAAGATAGTGACATGGACAAAGAAGAGGAAGAGCTAGCAATGCTGATCAGAAAAATGCAAAACTTCTTCTGCAGGAAAAAGTCCTTCCAGATCAATCCAAAGAGGCTAGCCATGAAGTCATTCCCACAAAAATATGAGAGCAACAAAGAGAAGGAGGTTATCTGCTATGAATGTAAGAAACTGGGGCATATGAGAGGTGAGTGTCTTGAATTGCAAAAGAAATTCAAAAATGGCAACTTCATGAAGACTAAAGCCATGGTGGCTACCTGGAGCGATGAGGATTCAGCCACCTCATCCTCTGATCCTGAAGAAAACACAAAAAATCTATGTCTCATGGCTCATGGCAAGAAAGCTGAAGAGGTAAATGAGGAAACCAAAAACATTTCTTCAGAACAATGGGAATTAGTCTATACCTCTTTATTTGAAAAACTCAAGAAAGTGAAATTTGAAAACAAAATACTGAAGAATAAAATTGAGTCCATTATTCATGGTGAAACACCTTCCCAACATGCATAGCATTAAAGAGTGAATATAAAATCTTGAAAGAATCTCATGAAAATTTACTTGCTAAGCTTGCTCTATATCAAGATGAAATTAAGTGCTTGAACAGTGAAAAGGGCACTGTGAAAATTCTTCAAATTGAGAAAGAAAACGCAAAACATAAAACTGAGATAGCCAAATTGAAAACTAAACTGAACACATTTGATAAAGAAGTCTCTAAACAAAAGGGTGCTATTTCTAGGCTAATGTAGGGTAAACATAGTTTAGATGAGCTCCTCTAAATCCTAGGAATTTTCAGAGAGAGGGACTCAGTTATAAACCTGACAAGAAAAAGGCTTTCCAGTCTAAGACTAAAACCTCATTTGTCAAAGAAACTGGTAATCTAAAATTTTCTAAGCCCAACCATGCTAAATATAATCAATCTAATGAGAAAACTAAGGTTCACAGGACCAAGTATGTTTGTGAGGCCCCGAATTTTTGTGCATTTAATAATGTTTATTTGGAGCATATTACAAATATTTACTCACTTATGTGCATGAGTATAATGCATGTTATTCTTGTGTGTGCATATTGTATTTATTATTATGTGCATAGTGTATTTAAATAATGTAGTGTATGTTGTATTTAAGTAATGATGTGCATGTGATAGGTAAGTATTGATATATAGATATCTTGTAAGTGCACATAAGATTATTTTGTACATGTATATATATATAAATGTGCATGCATTATCTAACTATCGATGTACATGTTGTACTTATTTAAACCATGCATGTGTATGTAATTATGTTATGTACATATATATATATATATGAGAGCAACAAAGAGAAGGAGGTTATCTGCTATGAATGTAAGAAACTGGGGCATATGAGAGGTGAGTGTCTTGAATTGCAAAAGAAATTCAAAAATGGCAACTTCATGAAGACTAAAGCCATGGTGGCTACCTAGAGCAATCAGGATTCAGCCACTCATCCTCTGATCCTGAAGAAAACACAAAAAATCTATGTATCATGGCTCATGGCAAGAAAGCTGAAGAGGTAAATGAGGAAACCAAAAACATTTCTTCAGAACAATGGGAATTAGTCTATACCTCTTTATTTGAAAAACTCAAGAAAGTGAAATTTGAAAACAAAATACTGAAGAATAAAATTGAGTCCACTATTCATGGTGAAACACCTTCCCAACATGCATAGCATTAAAGAGTGATATAAAATCTTGAAAGAATCTCATGAGTATAATATATATATATGTATATGTTTGACTTTGTGTATATGATATCTACTTGTTTCAGTAACCATTAAACTGTTTATGATGTATGAATACATTAGTTTGGATGTGTATTTGTTTTCTGGTCGAATTGCAGGTTGGCGGCCAGAGTCTGGCCACTGACTGCATGGCCAGGTGTTGGCGTCCAGATCGATGGACGCCAATCATCCTGTTGGCGGCACAAGATGTGGATGCCTACTTCTCCAGCTGTGTGCGTTTCCAGATCTAAAAACGGTAGCGATTTTTCCGAGTTCTTATTTAGGAAACCTTCCCAACGGCTGGGTAACCTACCCCAATGCGTGCCCAACCCCTTATGTTCTATAAAAGCACCCCTTTTGGCCGGAATAGACCCTTTTTGGCTGTGATCAAAACCCTAGAAGTTTTGTGCGAAAAAAACCAACTTGGAGAGCTTTGATCTGGCGTTTGTGTGCATCTCCGGGCATTCTTCTTCGACTGGGAGCTGGACCTTGGATAGAAGTATCATCCCCGACGCTAGAGTACGGCCTACATCGACAGGAGGATCGGATCACAACGGATTTAGATCACCTTCTTGGCACTGGACGAGGAGGGCTTCTCTGACCAAAACATCTCTCCATTGATTTATTTGAAGGCAAGTAGCTTGAGGGTTCACTCCATAGACTTGTCTATTAGGGTTTTGACAATTTTTTGAATTTTTATTCCATGCTTGGACCCCCTAAAATTCTGTGTTTTTGTGTTTCGGTCTGCACTTTGTCCAGGCAGGAAGTTGGCGGCCACTATGTTGCCGCCAAGCTCCTATGTAAATGGCAATAGATCATGTCGTCTACTGTGCTGGCGTCCATACCCTGGATGCCAAGTTCCTTTTGTTTTTCCAGAACAGATGTTGACTGCATGTGATGTGATTTTTGGCAAAATTTGTGAATGCATGCATATGTTTAGTTACTGTGGTCCTACCTATTATGTTTAGTGGACCATGCCATGAGATAGTGATGATTTTTAAATGATAATTGTTGTTTATAATATTTCTGTTAAGATGAAAAATGCATGATTTGATAGAGTTCGATGCGGGAAAATTAGAATTGATGCAGGTTATGAATTCAAAAAATTAGCATGAACTCAGTATCATTCTATGCATGTTTTAGGACTATTAGAACAGGTAGTTCACTGCCTTTCCTGTTAAAATGAATTACCTTGTTAAATTTCATGAAATCTGTGAGAACTATAAAAAAAATTGTTTCACTGCTCTGAAAATTGTGAAAAATTACAGATATGTTCTTTGTGTTATAATTAAATTGCAGTTAAAATTTCATATGATTCTTAGTACTGTGCACATTGTTATAAATTTCTAAAGCTTTCTATACCATGTTTATATGGAATCTCAATTATGTTTAGAATGTGATTAACATCATGATTTAATTAATATTTATGACTGATTGAGAGTCTGAATGTGATAAGTTATGTATCATAACGCATGTGCGTGTATGTGCATGGGAAGTGAGAGAATAAATGCATGTGTGGGTGAAATGTGTAATGTGATAAGATAATTAAATTGTGCCCGTAAGACACTGCCACCCTAGATGCTTGGAGCTGTACTATAGTAGTGCATCTATGGGAAAGCTCAAACATGTTATGTAATACCCTGGACAAGGGTCTTGATAAATTGTAATACCCTGGACAATGGTCTTGATAAATTGTAATACCCTGGAGAAGGGTCTTGATAAATTGTGATACCCTGGGCAAGGGTCTTGTGAAATCCTAGAGGTGGACAGGTTCCACTGGTAATGTCATGAGAAAAATATAAAGTGTAAATGTTAATATTGTTAAATTGATATACTGTCTAGTACTATGTATAAATGTGTGTTATCGTACCTATGAATTAGATCATTCCTTGGTGTGCATGTGTTAATATGATACTTGTCAAATGATAAAAGTGATATTATGTTAGTACCAAGTGTAAGTACATGTTTTCATATCCATGAATTATAACTACTTGATGAACATGTGTTTGGTATTATGTTGTGTAGTCTAATGCGATCTATATGCAACTATCATGTAATTGTGATAAATTTTCTATAAAAACGGCAAGCTAAATGTAGAGTAAAATGTTATATTGCATGTGAAGTGAGTTAGAGATTATGCTGGGAGTATTACTTACATTTTACATGTTTCCATGATTAAATGTGTAGAATTGCGCAATGATTAAAATAAAGTATGCAAGCATGTGATTGTATGTCATGCCCCAATGCGGAATATCGAAGTGCGAAGGCAGTTGCAAGAAAAGGTATAGAGCGTATACTAGACATCAACCATTGCACACTGAATAATACTAAAGCAAATCTTTCTCTTTAATAATTTTCCAATGTCTAGTTACAACCACTAATATCAGAGTCATTCTACAGGGCCCAATTACATTGCAATAAAAGGAAATAACTAACTACAACTCTAAGATAACATAATGACTCAAGGGTACTCCTGCTTCACTCTTGGTCATTCCCTTCCTCGTGAGTGTATGTGTCATCCTCGGTCTCACCTGAGAACACAACATCAAATAACGTAGGGTGAGCGATACGCCCAGTAGGACTTAAGTCTCAGGCTCAAGCAGGCTTTAAATAATAGTGCATTAAATGGCTGAGTAACTAAAGATAGAGAGAGTTATGTAAAGTCGAGAAAGTAAGAGCACAAGTAACATGGTTCAAATAGCAGATGAATCAAGTATAGTACAACGAATAAGATCGAGTCACGATATAAAGCAACACAACACACGGTGGCAATAACGTCAACATCAAGCGATAACAAGCAACATGTATAGCAGGAGAGAGAAAGTAGTTGGCCATATAGAGAGTAAATTGCACTTTGATTGATTTTCTTATCAATCGAAATAGTCTGGCACTTTTGATTAACTTTCGTCAATCAAGATAGTAATTGCACTTTGGTATATCCGAAGATAGCCGGGAGAGAGTATAGCACTTGTTTGTCAAAAGACAACGAGAGAATATAGCACTTGTGTTGATTGTCTTAGATTAATCTTGATAGTATGGCACTTGGATGTAATGCCGACATCCTGATCATTTAACTCCCGTAGGCAAATGGCACTTTCGGGCGCTCCTCCCAGGACTTGATCGGCCCTATTGCGCTTGCATTGGTTATATTGTTTATCTTTAGACAATCATTTAATGGCCAATTTGAGAGTACCAAGAAATAGATAAAGCAATAGATGAATAGATGAGATAGAGTGAACGTGATAGTGAGCAAGTAGAGTGTAGATGAGAGCTAGTGGACAATTGCACGTAACACGATGAGTAAACAGGCGATAGTAACAGTTGCACAACACGCGCACATCGTATTGGCAGTCAGGTGGAATTCACGATCTTCCCGCTGGCCATGTTATGCACAAGTCCAGAGGTCCGACGTGATTCAAGGTAAGAGTGAACTTCTAATAGCCGTTTAGATCATATCGATCCCTAAAGGGTAATGGGTGTTGGGGTACAACCGGCTCGTCGACCATGTGGGAATCCATGATCAGAGGAGACTTACGGAGGCCTTGTGTAAGGGTTCACTAGTCCGGCGAAAGGAATATCCGACGGAGAGTTCACCACAAGCCAAGAAAAGTGTGTATATAAAAGGTGCTCGACGTTCTAGAGGAATTCTAGAACATGGAGCGTCGATATCGGTGTATATACAACGCGAGAAACGAATACAAGTCCTTTAAAATAGGGCAATTAATATTCTTTATTTCAATAATTACCAGATACATTATGAGATATTTTATCCAAATTTCAGCCATATATGGATGGTTCATGTGTTGCATGTGTAAGAAATCATAGATAGAATAAAGTCGTGAATATGTATTTTAAAACATTCAATATAGCTCCATTTTTAGGCAAGGTTTTTACTAGGGGTATAACGGTAACAAAGCGTATAACGTAGAAAGCGATAGAATATTTTTATGGGTTTTTCACCAAAATTTTTGTAAGGCGACATAGTTGTAAGGATCGCGACAGGTACCAGGTAGAACGCGACAGGAGCATGTAAGGGTCGCGACATGGCTTGCAGATCGGGTTCTGAGAATGCGACGGATCACATGTCGCCTTCTTGAATGCGACAGGTAGGCTGTCGCAATTGGAGCCCAGAAAGCGACATGTCGAGGCGTCGCCTTCTGGTTGTCTGCGCCTGACTCTGACAGGAGTCAGACCAGACATTGGATTGCGGACCAGGGATTTCAAATTTTGATACAAGGTTGTTCAGAAATCCATAACTAATTATATACACGATGAAAATCATGAAATCAGGGCAAATGAAACTAGACATGCGAGGGTACTTCCAGTAAATAGAATTCGAGAGAGAGCATGGTTTGAATATGGTTTGAGAACGAACAAGAACAAGTAACATAGAACATGACACAGGGAGTAAGATGGATTCAATTCAAGTAACATGCTCAACAGAAATTAGGGCTTTTAGGCAACGATGCCTAACATGCATCAGTTCCTACAGTAAAAATCTTGTAGCATGGGGTTGAGTATACAAGGAGATCAAGAGTTAAGAAGAGGATTCGGGGTCATGTAAGTTGCAGAACTTCTAAATTCAAGAAGAAAATATTGGCTCGATAGAAAATTATAAGACTTGAGGGTTTTGTTCCTGATGCATGGAACAATCTACAGACGAAAATTAGGATTTTAACTTGTGAGAATGCCTACTCTTGACTCGGTTTGTCTTCTAAAGCTTCAACTTGAAGAACAAGGGAAGAAGCTTCAAGCACTCTTCTCTCCACGAAATCCTCTCCTCCTTAGCCTCTTCTCCACGTCCAGCAACTCTTGGCAACGAGGTAGGCTGCCCAAGAGAGTTTAAGAGGTGTATTTATGCAAGTATGTATTTCTATTCCTACTACTACTCTAATTCCTCTTAATTACGAAATTTCCTTACTCCCACCTTCCTTCCTTGCTTTCCAATCTCTATTTAGACTTGGAAGAGATCCAAATTCGTGACAACCCATATGGGGTAGGTTTAGGAATCCAACTCCTACTCTAATTGCTTGATTAATACATTAAATATCTTTTTCCAATTATGATATAATTAAACTCCGAATTTAGAGTATTTTCTTATTATTCTCCCCTTGCAAATTCATATTTTTGACCATAGAAGATCCATTAAGCAAAGCCCATTATTCTTTTCCATTTAATGGGTTTTATTTAATGCTCTATTTAAATATCCATTTAGCTAGGTTTTAATTCTTTATTTAAATTTTTATTTTTTCGCAAAAAATTAGGTTGCTACATTATATGTTTGTACTCATGTTAATGATACCATGTTATTAGTATCCATGTTTAGATTATTGTTCTACATGTGTCAGGTTAATTGTTTAATACGATTCCATGTTTCTTCTTTTATGTTATAGCATGAGCATGTATGAATTTAATTGCTGAAATTTTAATAAGTTTAGTAGTGTTAAATTGTTAGAAAGCATGTATGATAAGTGCATGGTTTGAATTTTAAGTTAATTGCTGAGTCTATTGTGTAGACTCACCCTTGCTAAACATTTCAGGAACTTTTTAAGCCGAGCAGATAGCAAGATCCGGTGAGGAGTGTGGAATATAGTTGAAGACTTGTAATTATTTTTCGTAGTATGTAATGCCACACCTGTAATTTGAACTTTGATCATATGTACTTGGAGTTGGCTATGTGTTTAGAGAACATTGTGTTTATGTTATTTCTTATTGGACTATATAGACTGTGGTATGTGGATTAAAAGTTGATGGAATAAGATTTATTTAAATTCCGTTGCATTATTCATTTT
Source organism: Colocasia esculenta (assembly GCA_014218235.1). Taxonomy (NCBI): domain Eukaryota; kingdom Viridiplantae; phylum Streptophyta; class Magnoliopsida; order Alismatales; family Araceae; genus Colocasia; species Colocasia esculenta. The sequence continues at coordinate 63,485,186 of CM024754.1, forward strand.
ATTCGTGTATATCTCAGCTCACTTGTATATCATTCGGGTTTTCTCTCCTGTAGCGGCTTGCTCTCATCCGATGTGGGTTGGTGTAACCGTACCGGGTGGGTCGTTACAATGTTGTTCATAACTGTAGTTATTTTTCAAGACCATCACCACATATGTCCAAAATTACCTGTTTTTATTGTGGTGGTAATGGTCATACCAATGTAATTTGCCCCTTCAAAAGAAATCCTCAAAATATCAAACGGCTATGGATCAAAAAGGATTTTATATCATCTTTGACTAACACCAGTGGACCCAAGAGGATTTGGGTACCAAAATCTAACTAGAATTTATTTTTTTATCCTTACAGGTATGTCTTGGAGCCGAAAGTGATAAATGATATTGGGACAGTGACTGCACAAGACATATGATTGGAGAAAAAATAAAATTCACAGAGCTTCAACTAAAAGAAGGAGGAAAGATAACCTTTAAAGGTAAGGGAAAAGGTAAGATCATCGAAATAGGTAAAATTAGAAATCATGTGGAAAATGTACTTCTTGCCCAAGGCTTAAACCGTAATCTTTTGGGTATAAGCCAATTGTGTGTTGAAAAATCTCATTGTGCTATAATGGACAAGAATCTAGTGAATTAAAATTCATAGATCAAAGAGCAAACAATGTTTATACTGTTGATTTGGGCCTAATGGAATCTGAAAATCTTTGCCTTTTGGATAATGATAATGAGAATGCAAGGTTATGGCACCGTCGCTTGGGTCATGCTAGTTTTGGAGTTATATCCAAGTTGTCTAGAATGGACCTTGTAAGTGGGTTGCCTAAAAGAAAATTTGAACTAATAAAGTCTCTGATGCATGTGCTGAAGGAAAACAAATAAGAGCTTCTTTCAAAAATAAAAATATTGTGAGTAGCACACGTCCACTTGAACTCATATATTTATATCTTTTTGACCCAACCAGAACATCTAGTTTAGCTGGGAAATCTTATGGTTTTGTGATTGTTGATGATTTCTCATGCTTTACTTGAGTATTATTTCTAGCCAATAAAAAAGATGCATTAATAGAATTTCATGTGTGGTATAGGAAACTACAACATGACAAAATATTTGTCATTACCACTGTAGTGACACGATCATTTCAGATCCGTGTTTAGTGGTTCTAGTGTGGTGCTCTTGACCAAGAGGTGGTCATTGGGCCATAGTTGTGGTTTTTGTACTTTGTGTGGGTGTTGTGTGCTGGAGGTTCTATCCCAAACAGCTCGTTGGTTCACTGGTTATGAACGCGACAGAGGAAGTCGTTGTGATTTGAAACGTGACGGTTTACAGCGTCACGATTCACAGAACCACCTTTGCGTTGAGCGGCGCTTTGGGCTTCGATTGGCGATGGTTAGGGTCGTCACGTTTAAATCTTAAACACGACATCTGACTACGTCATGATATTGAACCGTGGTTTAAATGCTCTATTTCGCCCAGACAGAACATAGGTGCTTTGTCTAGGTGAAGGGGGAGCTGCTGAGGGGATTTCTCTGGTGTTTCGGCCTTCTAGCAACTTGTGCGGCGTGGGTTCCACGCGAGGTTGGCATCCGGAGCGTGGATGTGCCAGCGACGTGGAGTTTCTGGTGTTCTTCGAACTCATTCAGTGGTAGACTACCATTTTTGTTTTAGTTTAATTTAAATTGTTTAATGGGTGGAAAACATGTTTGGGCGGTTTGTTATGATATGAAGATCATGTTTACTGCTTTAGCTTAGTGTTCGTATCGCATATGTGTGGGTTTTCCCGGTGATGAAGGCGGGTTCGGCCTGTGAGCTGAATTCACTGTCGCGTTTGAAATGTGACGTGGTGCACCATCGCGTTCATGGTATGAACGCGATGCCATGCATCATTGCATTTCTGATTTTGTCTGGTGTGCGGTGGCGGTGGTTAGACACGACCACTCAACCCGTCGCGTTCTTGTTGAACGCGTCGATGTGGTCCATCACGATTCTGTGAAGGGTCTAGTGTGGTCCTTATCACCACATATCGTTCCGTCGTGATTTGGATGTTGACTATTTGTGTTGACCGGTTGGGCCTGAAGGCGACGTATCGGGCCGTCGTGATTTTGTCGCGACACTGGGCCCTGTCGTGTTAAGGTTTTGAATCTCGTCTGGGTAGGTCGTCGCGATTTGAAAGGCGACGCCTGTGTCTAACAGATTTTAGCTTCTGTGGTTTGCTTGTGGTGGCTGGGCAGTGAGGTTCCAGTGTGAACCTAGCCTTGGTCTTTTGTTGTTTTTTAAAGGTTACTTATGATGGTTAAGTTAGGAAAGCATGTATAGAGTTGATATATGAGTGGTTAGTAAATTGTGTAATTCATGTTAAGCTCGTTATTATAATATGTTAAGTGGTTAATGTGTATTGTGGTATAATGTTGCTATGGAGGTAGTGAGACGACCAATGACAGGCAAGGTTATCGTATGATATTGTGGTTCTTATAAGTATTGGTGTAGGATGGCTTGGAGATCACATGGTGACCGGTGATGAGCTAGTCTTGACACTTGTGTACTGTGATTCATAATAAACGTGGTGTAAGTATATATATATATATATCAAGGTTTGTATGTTTGCCAAGTTTGGTGGTCTGGCACCTATTCTGGAATACCTCTTCAGTTGGGTACCCCAGGTTCTGTGTGAGCCAGACACGTGTGTTTGTTGTGCTCGGGGCGTGTCCCGGTACGGTGTGTACCACTGAGGTCTATGTCGTCTTCCTCGAAACCCTCACTCCTGTGTTTGAGTTGTACGTCCGGCTGAAGGAAAGACGACAGGGGGCAACGACTTGTGTTTGTGGGTGTGCAGTCGCTTGTAGCGCGCTCGTGTTTGGGGGACGGACACTAGTAGACGTACTGGTCCCCAACTAGTCACGTGTTCCCAGTGCCACACTTTAGGGAGCTCAGGCCAGATTCTCTAATGGTGTCAGGCTTGGACATACGGCTGTGTGGTCAGTAGGTGTGGAGATGGTTGGTCTCCACTATTGGTTGGCTTGTTTTGTGTGTTTGTGGAGCTGTGGCTGGACTGTGTAGTCTGTGGCTACGAAACTGAGAGGTGGTTCTTGTGCTATGTTGTCCGGGTTGGATACTGGCATCATGAGCCAGTCGTCCATTCCTGTGTGGTGGCGTCGTTCCTTTCTGACTCGTGCTTTTCCAGTTGTTGTGGCTTGTGAGTGTTGACTCACCAGGTGTGGTTTTACTCGTGGTTGTAGTTCCGTGGGGGTACCTCGAGGTATTAGGTACCGGTACCCCTAGTGGGCAGTTTTGTATTGCTGTACATTGTGTACCAGCCTCTTCAAGTGTTGAGGTGAACTTGTGTTTTTACGGATCTCGTGTTGTGTGACGTTCCACTCGCTGTGTTCTACCCTGCTTAGGATAGGCTTCCGATTGTGGTTTTGGTGTGTGCTGGTTTGGCATGTTAGTGCCAGTCCTGTTACCCTGCGTGGGTAGTTTGCTTGTGAGACATGTAGCCGAGGCTATGGTTTGCCTGTAAGACCTGTAGCCTAGGCAGTGGTCTGCTAGTGAGGTTTGTGTTAGGGGCGTCCCAGTTGTTGGGCGTACTAGTGGTGTTGTGCTAGTCCAGTTGTTCCTTCTTATTTTTTGAGGATTGTGTTTGTTAGTGTCGTTATATTTAACTGCGGTTTATTGATGCTTTAGGTGAGCATGTCATGGTTTGGCTAGTGGAGTGGCTAGTGAGATCCTTTAGGGTTGAGGTCTCTTCAGTTTCAGGTGTTGTTTTTGGGAGGTCCTTGCTAAGCCTGTGACTTGTTGAGGCTCACTCCCTTATAGTCTTTTCAGGTGTTAGCCGTGTGTGAGGCTTGCAATGGCGTTGTGGCAGACTTGTACCACCAGCAGTAGAGTTAGTTGTGCCTGTGTGTGAGCTTTGCTCCATCAGGGTATGCCCTAGGTAGTTGTACTTTTCTCCTGGACATGTAATAATATATTGGGACAGTTGTACATTGTGCTATAAAGATATGAGCACATGTACTTTCTTGTGTCTTATATAGTGTGGTTGTCTTTTATATTCTTACTGGTTACTTGTGCGAGCTATCCCTTGCGAGACTTCGGTCCGATCGCGGGAAGCGGACTTGGATATGGAGCCTTATTGGGCATAAATATCCAGGGCCATTACAGTTGGTATCAGAGCAATGGTCCAGTTAGAATATGAAAAGACATTGAAGTTACAATGTCCTAAGGCATGGTATAATGTCCACTACTGGTATTAAGTCTGCGGTTTTGTGTAGTTTAAAGTGGTTTTTACATGAGTTTCTAGCATGTGAATTGTGTGTGTGTGTTTGTAGATTTGGCAGTTGTTGGTAGTTGCTGAGCATTGGTGTGGTTAGGGATGGTATAATTTATGCGGTTATACTAGTGTGCGAATTTGTGATGGAAAGGAACAGTTGTGTAAAGGTTCACAGTTACAGAAATTGAAGGGATTAGTGAATTCAGTTAAGATAAAGTTATGTTCTGGAAAGGATATGTTTTAGTGTGATAAAGATGTTTCAGCGAGATACAAAATTAGCAGAGGTAGGCTTAAGATAACTGTGTGATAAAGTTACAGTAGGAACAATGTTGTAGTGTGATCCAGGATATGATGAAGGATTGTTAGATGTAAGGGTTGCAATTGTGAATCTTTAGCAAACATAATTGATATGTTTGAGATTTGTGTTAGTAAGTATTAAGGAATAGTTTGGATTAGAGATGTCACTAGTGATATGGAAAATTTTGAATGATTAAGTGATGCATCTCAGTTTCAGATGAGGTAATAGTAAACAGAGGAGCAGTGATTTGTGGTGATTAGATTAAAAGTGCTTTGTGACTGGATATGGTTATAGCTAAGAGTTTGAGAATAACACTGTTATTAGTGATGTAAAGATCCATATAAATATGTGCAGAGGTGAATAGTTGAGTATAAAGGGGTAAAGGAAGATTAGTGTGCGGGTAGATTTTCTATGAATTTCAACAGAAAGATATCCACTTGGTAGGTAATAGATTGTGAAGATTCTGCAAAGTGATTTGTTAAAGATTGCAGAATTAAAGATATGAACAATGATGTTTAGTAGTTGTGTACAGTTTGTGGAAAAGAGAGGCAAGGTATGTGTTAGAAAAAGGTTATAGACGAAGTTAAGGATATTCAAATAAGTTAGAGCTATGTGAATCAAAATAGTAGGAAATGAATCAGTTGAGAAGTAGTTAAGGAATATTAAGCTGAGTGGAACCGCAAGGTAGATTGTGAAAGGAATTCAAGTGAATAATAGTATGAGTATTGTGTAGTAGTGGTTTCTCAGTGTCTGGGAATAAAGCAGCTATTGCAAGGTAAATGGAAAAGTGAATGCTGATATGCAAAGCAGTGATGCGGAATAAGGAATTAGGCAAAGCAAGTTATTGTTTTTAAAGAGATCAATTTCAAGTTCTGACTTTAGCCATATTTTAGAGAAAGATGATTGTATGTGTAGAAGAGTTACAGTGTAAATGGTACGGTGAGATCAGCCAGATAGCAGAGTCGTTAAGAAAAATATTTTGCAGAGGTGATATTATGCCTAATGCAGTTGGCAGTAAAGTTAAAAGTTAAGTGTTGATGATTAGAGAAAGAAAGAATACAGTAGATTATAGAATGATTATAATCAGATAGCTCAGAAAGTGGTTCAGTTGAGCAGAGGTGTACTTTCATAAAGGTAGTTTCGAATTTAATATAAAAGCAAGGGCAGATCGGTTGAAAAATCATGAATAGTTGCAATTATAGTAGAGTTAAAGGTAAAATATGTGCAAAGTTAAGTCGAGCAGTTTCATTATGAGAAAAGAGAACACGGTGTCCTAACAGTGAGCATGACTATTTTGAAAGGATGCAGCCTTTGTGTAATCAGTTAGTCAGCCAGATAATGTTATTTAAAGTAAGTAATGTATGTAAAGAGTAAAATATGTCGATAGCAGTACGGAAAAATTAAAATTTTAAGTATGTGGTATAAACAAAATTGAAGTATTAAAGGAAACAATTTAGAAATTCAGGTATGTCTCTCCAGTTATAAATAATTGAGTGACATGAGGTAAGAGTAATAGTGAAAGTGGAAAGTAATTGGAAGCAATAGTGAGGGCATAATTTGTTGAATATTTTGCCAAATATCCGGTATAATCAGGGTGGCGTAGCAGAAGCATGGAAGATGTAATGTTCACAGGCTATTAAAGGTTTGACTGATTAGAGAAAAGTTTAAAGTTTCTGCACAGTTAAATAGGGAGGTAGTGGTTCCTAGCTAGATATGGGTTTAAGGCAGTAGGAGCAGAATGGTATAAAGGGGTACGAAATTCATATATTGTGATTTGATTTTCTCTGAGAGGCTGGCAGTTGAGAATGAAAATAAAGATAAGGCAGAACAACAGTTGGTAGTAATAGGCAGGTAATGGAATGGCACAAAGAAATCAGAAATTTTGAAGATAATGTGGAATGGCAGAACACCTAAGGGTGGCAGGCTATGGTAGATTGTTCTCAGTAAGTGAAGCGGCCCAAAAAGAAATGTTTCAAACATAGCTTGGAAAAAGGTGGAAGCAGGTTGAGTCCAAGGAGATAAAGCGCCAACAGCTAGATAGAATTGCCTACAGTCAAAAGGTAAAGAAAGGGCAGATTATATTACCCAGGGTAAAGTAGTTATGAAATAAATGGAAAAGAAGGAAAAGCAAGCACAGATAAAGTGTATCCTACATGTTCTGTATATGGCTTTATTTCTTTTTAAGTGATAGTCTGGCTTGCCGTGGTTTCGTTCTGAATGTCAGGGACGACATTCCTTTTTAGGTGATAGTAATGTAGTGACTGTAATCACGGGGATTGTGCCCCCCTTCAACACGCGAACACGTATTAAATCTAATAGCATGAAAAATAGGATGTGATCGCCACCTAGATAGTTGCCAAATGAGGAAAATAACGTGGGCTAACTTCTCTAGGAAAAGGAAAGAGAGGACTGAGGGGTACCTGATGTCGCGATAGTCATGGATGCCATGACGACGTCAATAACGCGTCAGCCCTAGTGGGCGCATCTCTAGTCGCGTCGCCCTACCCCGTCGCGTTCTCTTCTGTGCGGGAGATGATGGATGGGACCTTCTTCCCGCCCCCCAGCCGGCCGGAGGACGAGAGCTCCTCGTGGGATCTCGCATGGGTGCCTGCCAAAACAAAAAGAAAACAAGAAAAGCCCTATTAGAACAAGTTAAGCATAGTAACTATTCCCAAAATGAAAAGAAAAGAGAAAGCATTGTGGGAACGAACTGGGGGTGGTTTTAAAACCCCTTGGGTAGTAGGAAAACGTGGGAATGGGAAAGGATGCAACCTATCTAGAAATAAAATAAAATGCATGAAGAAATAGGGAAAAGGGGAGAAGAGAAGAATGAGCCCCATTAGGGCGACTCCCTGGCGTGGTTGACATTCAAATGATCGTGTAGAAACTCCTGGATGAAGTGGGGGTCGCCCTCCTCACGCTTCACACTCCATAGATGATGAAAGAGCAAACTTTTTGGATGTGGAATGTGAGGGAAGAAGTGGAAATAGGAGGGCTATGAGGCTAAGTATAGCTCAGTGGAGAATTCGGCAGCCCTTCGAGGTGAAAATCGGAGCTCCCCTTTCCATGAGGAGAGGGCCTTGATTTTATAAGCCTTTGAGAGAGAATATCTCATAAAAGGATAATAAGTGAAAATGGGAGATAAATGCCAATGAAAATCGCATAGGAGAGTCCTTAGGATCCCCAAGAGAGTCCCTAGGGCCCAAATCCCGCCCAAGGGGTTGAGATATTTCTTAAGGATAAAGATAAACCCATGGGAGGATAAATAGGAGTTGGTTGCGGAGGCCTGCATGTGCAGCTACCGTCGCGGCGCATCGTAGGGCCGCGACAGGGGAGACGCGACAGGGGGGGCGTCGCGATAGTATGCCCACGTGTATTAAAATGCATGGACTATCGCCGTAGCCAGTAGCGTCGTGACACTGAGACGCGACGCTACGATACGACGCGTCAAGAAAATCAAATAACTGTGAATTATCAGCCAATCATATGAAAGAATAATGTTTATTTAAGCCTAGGGACTCTCTCAAAATGATAATGGACAGGATTTCAAGGCAATTTGAGTTGTTAATAGGCTTAAAACACGCTAATGATGGGCTCAAGGTGAGTGACCAACTAGGGGCTCACTAAGATAACAAGAAATATGGTTCAACTCATTAGTCAAAATCGGGTGTCTACAGATTGCCCCTCCTTGGTTTCCACTTTGTAAGGAAATGAAGCGGAGATGGAGTGGAGGTGTCACGAAGTGACGGCGGAGCGGAAATGATGCGGAGTGGACTGAAAAGTGGGAGCCAAGGTAAAGAGACACCTGATGTAACCAACAAGCAATTGGAATCTTTGTGAAAGCCCCTAGTTAGCTGCTCGAGCAAAATGCAAAGAAAAGCACAAGTCTGGACGAGAAGGAGAAAAGAAGAGGACGATCAACCCCTCGATTGAGAGGTAGCCTAGCCGATTGCCCTGCAAGTTTTGTTTTGGAGGGACATGTGCGTGCCAAGCAGGTAACTCATGACTCTATCCTGGGAGCGGTTCGCAACCAAAATGTATCAAAAGAATAGGACGAAAATTGGATAGAGAATCCAGATAGGGAAATTCTTGTCAAACTGACGGGAACAACTCACTCGGAGGCAAACCTTCCGATTCGGAATGGAATTGGATTTCTTGTTTGGAATATGAAGGATGATTGGGCACTCATCAAGGGCTCATCAATAGTCAGGAATGAGCCAGGAAAGTTCAAAGTCCTACATGATACATGTTGGGCTAAAATAAAAGAAACCATCAAAACAAATACAAAGAAAATGAGAAAATAGAAAATATATCAAGGATAATATTGTTAAGCCAAATAAGAGCGGGTCAAGAGACTACCCACAACCGCAGTGCAGGCCTAAATCTATCGTCCCCGAGCTTACCCAACTCAACGACCTATCCAACGATTAACAATGTGCACCTAGATTATCACTATTTTTGGTAAAGGGGACCTCAAATCCCAGAGCACATTGAGAACCATCCGATCCTTGAAATAATATAATAGCTAGAATACCATATAGTAATGCAGGGGAGTAAGGGAAGAAATAATTACTTGACTTACTTGTGACGACCTCTTTTCTTTTTCTGATTTTTTGGATTTTTTTTTTGACAACAAACAGACATAAATAAGCACAAAAGTGACAATATATACACTGACATAATCAAACAAAGTAAGTAAACAAAGCACAGGCGGGAAACAACACATCAGATAAAGAGGCGACGCCCTGGGTGACCGCGACATAGTCGCGGCGCCCCGCCATGTCGCGACTTGGTCGCGTCATATCGCGGCGTCGCGACTCCGACCGAACTCAGAAAACGCAGAAGCCTCAAGCTTATCTCTATCTTGAGACTCCTAGATTACCACTAGGACTCCTAAACCTCTCCTAATCTTATCCTAATAGCTAGTTACGGGGTTAGGATGGGTTAGCACCTCCTTAGAGTTCTATAAATAGGTGGTTTGGGGTGCTAATCCCGCAGCTAATTCTCTGCTCCATCTCTTCTTCAGTTTTCTCTCTCCTGCAGCCATGAAGTGATCTCTCTCTGCTTTCCAGGAGGATATACCGCCATATGCTGGACCCAAGGCGGCTCGTGAGTCTCACGTGGATCTCCAGCGGCTCTCTTCCATCCCGGGGCACATATGCACGCGCCTGGAGCTTCAAGTAAGTAGTCTTCTTCTTCTAACTTCTGAATTTCTGCCCTGTTTTCCCCCTGTTTTCTTCTTATTCTTTCTCCCTATCCTCAAACTCTTTCTTCTATCACTTCAGATTTTACCGGGCAGAGAAGATTCTCCAAGGTGCCTTGGTTAGCCCTGATGATCGAGCTTTTGCCGCCTGCTTCTATCCGGCATTTGAAAGAGTGGGGGCTCTCCACTGTGCTTTTGCTGGCCAAGAAGTATGAGAAGAACGTGCACATATGGGATAGCGTTACGGCGTTGGCGGAACTGTGGCACACCCAGACCCACACGTTCATCTTCCCCGGCTTTGAGGCTACCATCTTACTGGAGGAGCTAGAGATAATGCTTGGTCTTCCACGATATCAGAGGGGCGAGGAGCTCGCGATTTCCTACACTGTGGCACCCATCAACTCATGGAGCATTCTTGCGGAGATTACTACGAGGAAGACTGATTTGCATTCCATGACCAGTGGGATGCACGTTCACCTTCTCCCTATTGCGCAGTGGATCATCTCTCAATGTAAGCGCAAAACCGGTAATCATATCGCCATGGCTAAGGCGGCCGCAATCTGCATTTGCGGGGTATTCTCTTTCCAGCGACAGACGACGCGATCTGCTTTGCCAATCTCAGCATCATTGCCTCAGTTTCAGAAGGTATGAGTATTGGCCAGGAGGTTCTGGGATATCTCTATACTGGAATTACTTCTGCAGCTACCGGGGGCCCCTTCTATGGCTCGATCATCGCCCTCGAGCTTTAGATGGGCATGCACATTCAGTTTCGGGCGATGGAGAACTTGGCCACGGAGTGTAAGACAATGGTACATCATCCGTTGTCATTCGTGGGTGGGCCTCTTCGCATGTCTACCCAAGCCTGATGCAAGACCGCTCAAATAAAAGGGCTGAAGGCGTGGCATGATTACTTCAAAAGGATGACCGTGGCCGAATTTGACATGCGCCCGCGTTTCTTACACAACCGGATAATCCATCTTCCTCAGCGCACCGGACTGGCCTTGCGACTGCTGGGCAATGAAGCGCTAGTTCTCTACAACCCGGATCGCTACTACCTCCAATGCGGTGCGGCTCGCACGGTTGTTCCTCTCTTATCGCATTACCCGCCCATTCAAGAGAGGAGGAGGGGCGACGAGCAGGATGAGCACGACGTGTGTAGCGCCATTGTCCATTGGGAAGGATGTGCATTGGGTCTCCTTCAAGCTGAGGTAGTGGAAGATGAGGACGTGACCAAGGAATACCTTGAGGCACTGAAGAGGATTCAGCCGGCAGCGGCGAACATTTGAGAATAATTGGATTGATTGTAGGGAGGACATCAGATGGTAGTTGGGGCAAAATTTTGGCATTTAATTGATTGTAGGAAAGAATTAGTGAATGTATAGACTTGATGAATGAATAAAATAGAATTTTTTCTTGTTTGCGCAATGGGCTCTGTTTATGTCGCGACAGCTAAGCCAACCGCCTTAAGAATGCGTCAAGGTGGGTGGTCGCGATCTTGTCGCGCCCATTTAGGACGCCGCGATAAAGACGCGACCCACCGCTACGCCGCGACTCAAACCGAGCAATTCAAATCGCAAAGGGCGCCTTCCTCTTCCCCTTTCCTTGCTTTCAAACATCCCAAACCTCCATCCTTCGAATCTTCCAATTCCCCTTGCAATCCTCACACACTGGCTTCCCCTTTTCTTGCATTCTCTCCCAAATTCAACCTAATCACCCCAAAACTGTCACAGAAGGAGGAAACACCGGTGAGGGATCCTCATGGACGAAGCGTCACGCGGAGTGACGGAGCTCCTGGCCCCGGGCGGAGGTGCCCCCGACCGAGGAGGTGGAGATGGACGTTGAGATGGAGGAGGAGGAAGAGGTGGAGGCCCCCGCCGTCGATGTGGAAGAGGCGAGGAAGAAGAAGGCAAAGGCGATGAAATTGGTAGGTAAATCCGACCCTAATCCTTGAATGGATGTGTGGTAATGGTAGAGGAAGCCCCTAGAGGGTGGATGTAGGGCGTGAAGCCCATAGGAAAGATGATCGGATAAGGGAAGCACTCGCTGGTCCGGTCCTGAGAATGTGTCAACGCGAACCGTCCCGACGGCTCGGGGCGTCGCGACCATGTCACTACAGTGCGAACGGACGCGGCCTTATCGCGGCCCAGGAAGGCGACACGATAAGGTCGCGTCGCACCGCCTTGTCGCGACAAGGTCACGACTTCCATAGGGGTCGCGACTCTGACCGAAAAGTAAAACCTGACTGTTTAACAATTCAATTGTGCCTGCAGGGTGAGATGAGGGCCCGGGTGTCGTGGACCCTAGTGTTGGCTGTCTTCCTGGCATTCCCCCCTTTACAGAGAGAGAGAGTGGAAGAGATGGGGTTCGGGGAGATTTTTAGGATGGAGAGAATGAGGGCGGACCCAGCTCTCACCCAGGCTCTGCGGAGCAGGTGGGACACGGAGGCGACCGCCTTCGTATTCCCATGGGGACACATGATCCCTAGCCTCGAGGATGTGAGCCGGATCACAGGGCTCAGAGTTTATGGGAGACCGGTGAGTGGTTTTACCTACCCGTGCTACCAGGACCTGGCCTAGTGATTGCTAGGGTTACCTGTACATCATAGGTCATCCCTTGTCCCCAGGGTAGCACTGCAGGAGAGTCTTGGGTTATATGACGTGGGGAAAGGAGCAGGGGAGACGGATGATGAGCATTTTGAGAGGTTGGTTCGGGTTAGCAGGAGGGAACTGACGAGCGAGCCAGGAGCGGAGGTGGACCTGGACTTGCGTTGCTTCCTCGTCCTTTTTGTCGGCAGACTTTTGTTTGCTACGAGGGGCGATGCAGTCCATTGTCGTTTCCTGCCTTTCCTGGAGGACTTGGCGGAGGTAGGGGGTTATGCCTGGGGAGCAGCCTTCCTAGCACATCAATTTGACAGCTTGGGCGCCTCCGAGCGGCGGACTTCGACTAGCGGATTCTTCCCCTTTCTCCAGGTACGTTTCTTCTCCCTAACCCTTGAATTAAACTGCAATTTTGCTTTAAACTCCCGCCTAATATGCTTCTCACTTTGCAGGTCTGGACTTACCTTCACTTCCCAGCCCTGGGGAGAGTGGATCTCACACAGCCAGGCCTCGTGCCCATTGCACACCGTTGGGATTCTCACTGGGACTCCTGCAGCCTTGGTGACCAGTTGGAGCGCCTGCAGGAGGCCATAGACAGCTACCCTCACTTAGATGTAAGTGCTCTAAACCTTCTCTTTGATTAGCGTTTGATTTAATCGCTTGATGATTGACTGAACTTCGTTGTGCAGGTGGTATGGCAGCCATATTTGGAAGAGAGCAACGAGGGATAGCCTTGGTTGGTGCAGGCCCGCCCCTACTTTGGTAGGTCGGTGTGGGTGCATGCACTCAACTTGGTGCTACCTCTGCATCTGTTCCTATGCCAGCGCTCGCTAGGACTTCGACAGAGTGCAGTGGAGTTCCCTGCTCGTGATCGGTTCCGCAAACCCGGTCGGAGCTTCCGGGGGCTCCATGACACGACCGACTGGCGTGAGCGGGCAAAGGAACAGATCCAAAACTGGGAGTCCCGGGGCAAAGCTGTCAAGACTACTGTGAGCACGGACGATATGTACCTCCAAGCATACGCCTTGAAGTACGGAGGAAAGGTGTACAAGAGCGCCCGACACCAGGTAAAACCTCTAAACTACAACTCATTGAATTTGATTTTATGGAATTGAACTAATGAATTGGACATGAATTGCAGGTGGACGTGGCTGGTGAGTCTGCATCACTACGAGCCCTGCTCTTCTCAGCAACGTAGGACCGCGAGGTGGCGCAGAAGGAGGCAGAGCAACTGGTAAGTACTTACTCAGACTTCGGTACTTAACCAATTTCAAAGCTTATTTGGGGATTTAATATGCATTTTCTTGTGCAGCGGAGAGAGTTGGAGAGAGTGCCTCCTCCTCGAGAGCAGCGGAGAGCACCCAGCTGGATCTGGAGGACCGATTGGCGGTTGCAGTTAGGCGCGCAGAGGAGACACAGAAGGACCTGGAGGAGCGGGTAAGTAAGATAGACCTTTTGGATTGAAAGTTATGAACACTTGGCATTGACTATACCGTTCCTTTGTAGGAGAGGGAGCTGAGGACTGCCACTGACCGCGCGGATCAGCTACGGGGGCAGATTGGACACGGCCAGGGGCGAGAGAGACTAGTTGCGCATACATGCAGAGGCAACAGAGCAGAGGGTGGCAGAGGCTACGACAGAGCTGGTGACACTGCCGGTGCAGGGGTCGTCAGCGGACCAGACAGAGATGGTGAGATTGCGCACACAGGTGATGGCGCAGCAGATCAGGATCGATGAGCTCCGTGGTATAGTGAAGACCTTCGGAGAGGCAACTAGGAGTAGGAGTAGGACTGGTGTTAGTGGGGCGAGTGGCGCCTCAGTTAGACAGTATTTGGCAGGTTCCTCCACTCGGCGGAGGAACGAGGAGGATGAGAGGTGCCACCGCGGTGAGGGTAGCGTTCAGGGTGGTAGGGATGGTGGTGAGATGCCACTACCAGCAGAGAGACAGGAGGGATCTGGGGAGGGTTGTGGTGGACAGTGAGGAGTTTGTGAACCACCTCCTCTTTTATCTTTTGTACATGTTGTTCATGTTTTAGTAAAAAAATTATTTTATGTCAATTTTTATGGAAAAAATGATTTGCAAATGACACGAGTGTGAGATGAGTTTCAAACATAGGAGAGAGAGAGAGACAGAGAGTACTGAGTACTACGCTGCGTGTCCCTTAGAATTACCTGTCCCTGCACACTTAGTAAAACAGGTTAGATCTGCTCTCTGGCTCAGCCCCTTGCACTTAAATAAACATGAATCCGACTTTGTAATTGTGAAGGGGCTGAGCCTTATTAAATAGGCGGAAAGGAAAATTAACAATGCATGCTAAAGGAAAGCGGTATGTACACACATTCTTTTGGATTTTTAAAGATTTTTTGATTTTTTTGAATTTTTGAGATTTCTAAACTTTTTGGATTTGAGATTTCTGATTTTTTTTGATTTTTTTTTGTTTGTTTTGGGATATTCTGAATTTTTTTGGCCTTTTGAGATATTCTGATTTTTTTATTTTTGAGATTTCTGATTTTTTTGGCTTTTTTCTAGATTTCTGATTTTTTGGCCTTTTTTTTTTTAGAGTTTCTGATAACAACACCTCTTGCTTTTTGAGTAATTAGCCATGGACCTCATTTCCATCTCTTGTTTGGCGGATAATATCTATGTGCAGCGTGTATTTATCTTTGGCTTACTAAGGTTTTTTGCCCATTGAATATCAATGTTCCAATATAGACCAGGTGTAGGGGTTCTTTGGTCTTTTTAGGAAGAACAAGAAGATTAGCAATGAGACAAGACTTGGTCTTGGGGTCGGGGTTACTGGCTTGTAAGACTTGCAATGAGTATGTTACATGTGAATTTTGTTTGTTGTCCACGGACTTTAAGGTCATTGCTCTTTTGAATTGGGGGCATGCATACGACCGGGCTCAAGGGCGTCCCGCGGGGAACTGTACTGCCACTCTTGACATGCCCCTTATTTTCTTATCATCTTTCTATTGCTATTTCATCATTTCCTTTTGCTTTTCTTTTGAATTGACCGTCCCTCTTTGATACTTCATACACATGATCCGTACTGCTTGCTGGTCTACATGCTAGCCTCCCCTTTGCCCCTGGACCTTGTCCGAGTAAGTATAGAATTGACCTCAGATTCCCTATACGAGGGCTGAGCAGAAACACAATAAACAAAGGGGAATTGACCTTAGGTCGTCGTGTTGTGTGTGTGTGGCTGGACATAGAGGTCATTTACCACAATGAGAGGAAGTGAGGCATATGGCCAACAACATTCTTTTGCAGATTTGTGTTGTTATCAACATTAGGGGTAGAAACGTTTAAGGTACAAACCATTCCATGGGTGAGAGAGTTCCTCACCATCGGCATTAACTAGCCTATACGCGTTTCCGGGGTACACTTCCTTAACGACGTACGGCCCTTCCCAGTTCGCTGACAATTTGGACCTCGGACCTCCAGGTTTTATAAAAATTCGCTTCAAAACCATGTCTCCTTGTTGAAATTTGCGCTCAATCACTTTCTTTTGAAAAGACCTTGAGAGTCTATTTTGATATGAAAGAACATGATCGGCGGCGGCTAAATGTCGTTCATCTAAGAGTTCTAGCTGCGTAAGCAACGCCTCTCGACGTTCATCATGATAAAGCTCCTTGTTTAGCTGAACCCTTAGCGAAGGAATGAGGATCTAGTGTGGACATACCGCCTCCATCCCATATGTAAGTGAGAATGGAGTTTACCCAGTGGGCGTGCGGACGGAGGTGCGGTAGGCCCACAGAGCCTCGACTAATTTCTCTCGCCAATCAGCAAATTTATTAGACTCACAAGTTTTCTTTAGAATTTTTAGAAGTGTTTTGTTTGTGGCTTTGGCCTGGCCGTTGCCCTTCGGGTAATATGGAGACGGGTGATGCAAGGAAATGTTGAACTTCTTACATAGGTCTTGAAGCTCTTGAGATATGAATTGGGGTCTATTGTCGGTGACGAGGCTGCTTGGCACTCCGAACCCCGCGATGATGTTCCTCATGATGAATCTGCACACGGTTGAACCTTTGATTTCTGCAAATGCTTCAGCTTCGGCCCACTTGGTGAAGTACTCAGTAGCAGTGAGAATGAAGGATTTTTGTTTTATTTGAGCATTAGGATCACCAAGAGGCCCGATGATATCAAAGGCCCACATGGAGAAAGGCTAAGGGGAAGATAGTGGATGCAAAGAGGAAGAAGGGGCATGGATTTTATCGGCATAGATCTGGCATTTGACGCACCTACGAACGTAGGTGGCACAGTCTTCTTCTAAGGTCGGCCAGTAGTAGCCCTGCCTAAGAATTTTTTTAGCCAACATTTGGCTATTCACATGCCCTCCGCATTCACTGGAATGGGATCCTTCCACTACCTTCCAAGCTTCTTCGTATGTCAAACATCGGAGGAGCATTCCATTTGAAGCGCGTCTGTAGAGCACTTCACCAATAATGGTATACCTCAATGCCGCTCTACGGATGGCTCTCTTATCCTCCGCTTCAGCTTCCTCTGGGAAGGTACAATCTATGCAATACTGATAAATTTCATGGTACCACGGCCTTTCTTCTTCCATCATTTCTCCTAGTTCCACAAGCATCAACTCCTTTGCTTCTTTTCTCTCTGCCTTCAAAACTAGAGAGCTCCTAAGGTTAACGAACCAAGGATCCTGAGTGGAGGGAGCTTCTAATCTTTGAACAATGATTGTCTCAGCACTACAGCTGAGAGGGAAGGAAAGAGATGAGGCCAATGACGCCAAAGCATCGGCCAGGATATTCTGAGAGCGAGGAGTATGAATGTAGATGAGTTGACAGAATTGCTTGGCAAGGAGTGTGACCAGATCGTGATAGGGCTTGAGTTTAGGGTCACGAGTGCGGTAAGTAGAAAGGACTTGCCGAAGGATGAGTTGAGAGTCTCCTATGATCTTGAGATGACGCGCGCCTAAGAGGTAGGCAAGCTTAAGACCGGCAAGGAGAGCCTCATACTCGGAGATATTGTTGGTGGCATAGAATTGGAGCTGATAGGCTAGAGGAATGGTGATCCCTTCTGGGGTGAGCAAAACAGTGCCTATGCCCGTCCCTAGAATTGAGAGCTCCATCGAAGTGGAGCGACCAGAAGGGATCGCGAGAGATGAGTGACAAGTTTCATCGGGAATTCCACTTGAACCGTGTCACTGTGGGGGGAGGAAGGTGAGCAAGGTGCTCAGCAATGTCATACCCTTTTATGGCTTTCTGAACTATGAAGGTGATATCGAATTGAGAGAGGAAACTTTGCCAGTGTGCCAATCTGTCGGCGAGGACTGGCTTCTCCAGTAGATACCTAATAGGGTCCATTCTAGAAATCAAACTCACCTTATGAGCTAGGAAGTAGTGCTTCAATTTCTGCACTACCCAAACTAGCGCTGCACATGTTTTCTCCATTGTGGTGAGTTTGAGCTCGGAAGGATTAAAGAGCCTGGATAGGTAATAGACTGCCCTTTCTTTGCCGGATTCATCATGTTGAGCAAGGACAGCTCCTAGGGAGTCCTCAATAGTCGACAGATACAGGATCAAGGGTTTCCTAGGGATAGGCGCCTGAAGCACGGGCGGATTCATGAGATAACTTTTGAGTTCATCGAAGGCCTCTTGGCACTTGGCATTCCATTCAAAATTGACTCCTCCTTTCAACAGTTCATAGAAGGGACGACATCTTTGGGAATGCTGAGATATGAATCTCCTTATGAACTGAAGCCGACCAATCAAACCTCGAAGCTCAGATATGTTCTTGGGAGGAGGCATTTCATTCATCGCCTTGGCCTTGTGCGGGTCTATTTGAATCCCCCGTTTGCTAACTATGAAGCCTAACAGCTTGCCTGAAGAAACCCCAAATACGCACTTCTTCGGATTCATCTTCAATTGGTATTCTTGTGCGCGACGAAAAACCCTGGCAAGCACGGAGGAGTGTTCTTTTCTGGTCCGGGACATCACCACGATATCATCCACGTATACCTCAACATCAATATGAATCATGTCGTGGAAGATAGCTAACATTGCCCTCTAATAGGTGGCGCCGGCATTCTTTAATCCAAATGGCATGACCACATAGCAATAAGTTCCCCAGGGAGTGGTGAAGGAGGTCTTCTCTTGATCCTCCGGGGCTAGACGGATCTGATTATAGCCTGAACACCCATCCATAAATGATAGAGTTTCAAACCCTACGGTGTTGTCCATCAAAACGTCCAAATGAGGTAACGGTAAATCATCCTTTGGACATGCCCTATTCAAGTCCCGGAAGTCTATGCAAATGCGCACCCTTCCGTCTTTCTTCATCACCGGGACTATGTTCACCACCCACAATGGATAGAGGACTACACAGATGAACTTGGCTTTGTGTAGTTTATCAATTTCCTCTTTCATCTTCAAAGCAATGTGGGGTAGGAACCTCCTTAGCTTTTGCTTAACGGCAACTGCCCCTGGCTTTAAGATTAACCTATGTTCTACCAATTCGGGGTCAATGCCGGGCATGTTATCATAGGACCAGGCAAAGTAATCCTTAAACTCCCTTAACATCTCTATGAGTGTTTCTTCTTCTTCAGGAGGGAGATTGGAAGCTATGGTTAAGAGCCTGGGGTCCTCTTCCGTTCCTACGTTTACCTCTTTGGTGGGTTCGTCTACTGCCGAGGTGGGCTCATCGAATCTTCTCATGCCGCTTGCATACATCTCGGCAACATCCTCTATCTCGCAATTATTTTCCTCCAATGGGTCATCTTCGGCCAAGATCTCATACACCCCGAATCCATCGTCTAGCCCTTCCTCTTTGTGCAGATCCTCTATGTTCAGAACTACTGGTTGTTGGACGAACTCTTCGACAGCTAGAAGAGCGCCACACCTTTTCACCAAGTCTAACAGATACCTACGGTGTATGCCACTACCCTTCTTCTTCCTAGATTGGGACGGGGACTTGATAGATTTACCCCTGAATCTAAACTAGGCTTGATATTTACAAAAGGCTCCGAAGGACTATCCGGAGATTTATTGTAAAGGAAAGGAAAGGGTGCGGCAGGGCCGCAAAGTCCTCCGATGGGACTAGAGGATGAGGCGGGCCACCCAAGCTCAGGGCGCCGGCAGTAGAGTTGGGGTGCAGGGGAACAGAAGGCCCCTCACCCAGGTCACCCAGGACGACCAAGTCAGTCAACAGGCGAAAGCACAGCTTGAGCAAAAGGAGGAGAAGGACGGGGATCACCGCCCAGGAGAAAAGGAGTGACGGGGATCGCCGTCAGCAGGA